>JARDYJ010000007.1:9715975-10315975 GCA_029215755.1 Spea hammondii
TGTCATCTTCTTGAAGCCACCCTTGGATGATCTGGTTTTGGAGTATGGTAATTTGGTATTTGCCACGTGAATATAAAAAACACCCAATCCTGTTCTGGGTAGTTATCCTTGTTTATAGAAAATCTATAGAAAGCAACCAAAGATTAACTCATTAAAGTGCCAAAGATTTATGGGCAACCAAAAGTTTTAAATATGTGAGCGTGTGAGTGCCAGCGGATGGGCAAGTTGATGTGTAGAAGAAGGGGCATGGATAATCATTCTAATATTTTAAAGCAATTGATAAAGACCGAGCTTGCCTGGACCGAGCTTGTGATACTTATGGAAAAACTGAACTGTTAGCCAGTTTATAGTAGGTTTACACAACGTTAACGCAAACATATTTTTTGTTAAAAAAAAAAAAAGTGCTGTTTCTAAACAGCTCTGCAAAACATTAAAAAGTCATCATATATACACACATGCGTGCACACATACATATCTACTAAAAAATCTACAGGCGTTTTTCTAGGTTCCTAACATAGCTTATCAATAAAACAGTGTGATAATCACCTCTGTAGTAAAGAAGTGGCACCTACACAGTTACCTGAGGCTGGCAGAGCGGTTTGTTGCAATGTTTGCTGGATTTGTAAATAGATACAAGATGAAATACCTCTCACCTACACTCTGCTAACAATATTTAAGCATTACTCTGATGGTGCAGTCATCTGAAAGCCCAAAATGCCGGTTAGGTTGATGATATCATCCTAGATTTCCAGACCAGGAGCTCGGAACAACACAAGATGTTATCCCAACATCTTCACATAAGATACTAAAAGATCATTAGAACATGAACTGACCAAGTGCCTGTTTTTGGGGGGTTCGTAGGAAATTAAGGGGGGGTGCTAAATAGCAAGACTGCTAAGACTCATTCCAGCCTTCTGACTGCCACTTTTAACCAATTGCTTCCTGTTTCCAAGCATATGCTAAACATATATATATATATATATATATATATATATATATATATATATATGTACACATATATACATCACCCATTTCCCTCTCATGTCCTGCCAACAAATATTTGTTTTCTTTAAATTATCATATAAATCTGTCATTTGAATTATTATTATTATTATTGTTAAAAACAACAACAATTACACTGCTGGATCATGATCCTACTTTAACATCAACAAAATATCATTCCAATACCACTGGTTAACACTGATATACTATATCAATTATAGCAAACAATTATATGGCACCAGTGGCAGATGAACCTTTACACACAGCTACTCAGCTACAGGGCTTCCATCTGTATTTGCTTTCAGATGTCACCTTTAATGCTGGTTACTTTGTTGCAGTCTTCTGCGCATGTGAAACATATAACCTAATATTAAAGCGAGATCAAGGCTGCATTTCTACAACATTACAAAACAATAAAAAATGGTGTATCTACTTTGTGGAACACCATCAAACCATCTTCCTGAAGACCAATCCAAGACATAACCAAACCCTCTGCTCTGCTCAATATTCTGGAACTGGAAACTGGATTATCACCCCACAGTTACAGAACTTAATCTAGGACTATTGTACCTGCATTCTGGAACACTACCATGATATCACCCAAACAAAAACGCCTTGAAACCCAGATGAGTGAATATTCCCCAAAACCTGTGTAGTATTTATTACATTTGAGAGTTGAGCTTTCATGTGCAAAAAGCAAGCAATACTCAATACTCAAGGTTATTGGACATCCCAGACATACTATCCCCAAATTACCAGGACATCTCAGCAATATTATCCTATCATCATAGAAAAATAATGTTAATATTTCAATATTATCACTTTGACATCAGCTCAGTAACAGAAAATCTCACCGCACTATAATCTAAGCATCATAATGTCAAAAATATATCATTTGAAACTCAACATATTATCATCCCAACATCTCTACGGTGAATCAGCCTCTCTGTATGGCTATATAACACTGGCCTTTTCTACTCTTCACTGATTCATCATTCTCATCGCTTTGTGTCTCTGTTATTCTTATATCCTTTCATCGAGCGTCTATCTTTTTCTTTTTTCCTTTTCCCCCTCCCCTCTCGCTGCACAGATTAAGAAGCTGCTTCTGATTTCAGATGTTTCATGTCATTCTGAAATCTTCTGTCTGGTGCTACAAATTAATTGCAATTTGTAATTAAGGCAAATTTACTTGGGTGTATACAGATACACCCAAGTAAAACAGATATATATATTTATATATAGGCAAATACAGTATATATATAATTTATTTTATACGAACCAAGCTATACCTCAAAGCTATAGGGATCTATAAGAAGAGTATAGTAGATAAATTATACACTGGACAAAAGTATTGGGGCACCTCGCTATTACACCAACAGGGACTTTTATGTCATTGCATTCTAAATGTATTAATATGTAGTTGGTCCTCCCCTCCTTGCAGCTATAACAGCTTCTAGTCTTCTGGGGCAGGTTGTCACAAGATTTTGGAGGGTTTCTGTAGGAATTTTTGCCCATTCATCCAGTAGAGCATTTGTGAGGTCAGACACTGATCTAGGATGAGAAGGCCTGGCTCGCAATCTCCGTTCCAGTTCATCCCAAAGGTGTTCGGTGGGGTTGAGGTCACGACTCTGTGCGGCCGGTCAAGTTCTTCCACACCAAACTCATCCAACCATGTCTTTATGGACCTTGCATCCAGTTGGAAGCAAAATGTCTTGGTATGCTGAAGAGGACATACCAAATTATTTGCAAGCCAGGCTTTCTCGTCCAAGGTACAACCTTAGCGGGATCGCCTTTAATGCTTTGTCGTGGTGATGAAGGGACCTGTGCTACACCCAGGTAAGCAGTACTTTGTTTGACTTTATAATATTTGAAAAATAAAGTGGCATTATTAAAACTACCGCCACCTTGTGAGTTTTGTTTTCCAAAGCCGTTGTAGAATCCAAATGTCACCCCCACCCTTTCAAAGGCTTCCTGAACCAGTCAATAACAATCAGCAACTTTAAAGTAAGGGAGAGATAAATCGATGGGGAGGGATAATCATGCAGATCTAGAGACCAGGATGGCTGCTCCCATGGCATACACAGATTTTAATCTGTGGGTACAATTTTGTGTTAAATGTAGGATATGTCAAGGTGACAGATCAATGATAACATTTAATGTGTGCCCTTTGGTATGCATGTGAGAATAGATACAGTAGGACATTAGGGGGGCCATTGCTCTGCCTATACTTACGTTACATAAAAAAATCATCTATTCAGCTCCGACATCTAGTTCATTCATCAGCCCCATTTTTGTCTAACTACAAGGTAATATCGCTGGGTACCAGCATGATTTTAGCACAGATAACGCCTCTATCTCCAAGCACACGCTGCACTTAATATCGTCTTTAAATGGTTTAGGGAATCATTTCCTGTTGCATTACAGCCCCGAAGATAACCAACGGCCGATCCAGACATTTAATGCTCTTTTTTTTTTTTAAATCACCCTAAGATGGTAGATTGGTAGTTTTCTGCAAAGGGTGGGGGTAAGGGAAGTAATCTCTTTCAATTCCTCCGAGTTCCCACTGACTCAATGAAGCCGCCCGCGGGAATCCGAGCTATTTATTGGGGACCAGCCTTGAGGATGATTCTGTGTCATTATCCTGTTAGGATACCGTATCATGCTGTGGTTCATTCTGTTATTCTCTTGTAATAGAGCGGCGTATCAGAACTCTCCCTTGTTAGGGATTTGTGACTAGTTTTATTACCTTGTTACAACGCTGTGTTACCTTGTATTGGATCATTCCCCTGTTAGCTTGTAATGGAACAGAGAGGATTGTATCATACAATTTCTACATTGCTGGCCAGTGTTGGGTAATAACATTACCCAGTGGGAGCCTGCACGGGGAGCATGTGTTTCATTCCACCTGCGATTCCCCAGCTTGGATGCATAGGAGGAGAAGAAAAGACAACTGAACATTCATAAAAATGGCTTTGTTCTAGGCTATTTAATCCCTCACCCCCAGATCCTGCCCTGTAGCCGAGCGCTTCATCTTTTCTCTCCCTTGTTTCTTATCTCTCCCCTCTGTTGAACATGTTACTCCTCTGACCCTCTCATTGCTAAACAGATTTGCCGAGTTCTGCAGTCTAATGTGAGGGATTCTCGGGGAATTACAGATTACGGAATATAAACGACAAATTGAATCTTCAGCCTTTGATAAAGCCGCGTCTCCTAGTTCTATGTGCGTCTGCTTCTTCTGCAAACCAACCCACGGTAATAGAAATTACCCTTTGCGTTAGCAAAGCACGCCAAGGGTTAAACGAGAGAGGAACGCCGTTATACTGTGATTTAGGCGCGCGCGTGCTGTATGTTTAGAGCTCGATAAATGGTGTTTATCCGCGGCCGTATATGTTACAACAGAGCAAAGAAAGACAGTAATGTGTGTGTCGTAGGGTCAATTTAATAATACTTTACAGGCACGGTGGATTATTCAGGCAGTTTATAAAGCGCTTGACCGTTTCAAGCCACGGCTCTATCATTGGAGATAAATGTCACCCTGGCGATATAATACCAACTCTCCCAAAAAGACCACAATGGAAAAACCATTGTGATAAAATGGATATAATGTCAAGAAAATCTTGTGAGAAACACAATTATTCTATTGCCCTCTTATTCTGTAGAATATAAAAGTTCCCTAAATAAAAAAAAAAGCTAAACGCCCCACAACACATAAAGTCATTGGGCTATATAGTACTGTGCTCTGTTCGAGGCTGCAGTAAAATGGGATTAAATGCTTTTCAATTCAATTGATTTTTATTATCTTATTTTATACTTAGCTTAGGAGCCTCCAGGTCTTCTGAAACATAACTGGTTTAAGACTCTGCATATAATAACCGATTTCCCACTCAGGTTGGGTTAGGGGCGCAGATTGAACCTTGCTGTGGGTAAATTCGACGGTGTCGGGGCATGTAGAACCTCACACTCACCTTATGCCACAGCCCAAGCCAAGGCAAGTGCCATGAGGAATCCAAGCCACGGTGGGCTTTTCGTATTAAAGGGTTGAGCTGGACTGGTATAAGGCATAGTGACATCTGAGTGGTGGTCATCCCATAGCCACATTAACTATACCTCATGCAGGGCTAGCTCAGTTCTGAGTCATAACTACACTTCAGTTTCTCGATACTAGACAAGATACTAAGTATCTAAAACAGTCTAGGTGTTTCTCTTCATGTGGTGCCACAGATTCGCAGGTATGAAAGGAATATACTGATGGCTCCTCCTGTGCTCATCTCCGATGAAATGGAAAACACACACCGTTGGGGGTACATAAACAGCCATGTCTGATAAACCCTACATGACGCATGGTTTGAAGTGGTGATACCTTTAAGTGATTTTTTTTTTGAATTACTAGTATTGTGTTAAAAATTAGATTTCAACAGTATGGCGCACTTTTCTTCTTTTGGGGTAATAAAGCATTTATGTTATTTCAGCCCAATCTACTAGACAAACATTCTGGCTCGTTATCATACTGCCTGTGGGAAATAAGAGAATGGCTTAATCTTAATTACCCAGCTAGACACACTGATTAACGAAACTTTATGGATGAACGGACTTTATTAGCGTTGCCATAAAGAATCAGCTCACTGTTGTGTTTTAGCAGGGGGAAGCGCCCTAGAACATCACATGACCGGCAGCAATGGCGGCCTCCAGGTCTTTATTGAAACAATACGAAATGAAACCAGTTTTTTCAAGGATATACTACATTACTGTGTAAATAACTCTATTCAATGCTTCAAGAAAAAAAATTTTGTTTATTCACAGGACTAACCCTTTTAAGCAAAATAGCTGTCAACATTAGACAAGCGTTATTGCATAAGTGAGATTTGCTACTCCTGATAAAAAAAAATAGTAAAATTCACAAAAACACAGAAATAGTTTGAAAAACATAGTAGTGTTCTGGTGTAGTATGCCACATAACGATTTAGCAATAACTAATCTAATCATTTCCTATAGGTTGAATGTATCTAGATCTGCCACCTTTCCAAAACCCTTTCATCTTTGGGTTGGGAACCGATTAGAATGACTAATTTACTTTTTTTTTTCATACCGCTCATGATGAAGCTGTTAAGTCCTGAGAGTTTTAGGAGAAGGAGTGAGGAGAGGGGACACGGGTCAGCTACGGAGTTGAAGTTATTAAACTGATCTGAAGTCATCGTTTAGACCGATATACAATCAGATTTAGAATCTATTTCAGAGCTCTTTGGCCAAACCCCTTTGGGTTTGAGGACCCACTTTCCAATTTAAAGCCAATAAAGTATATAAGTTCATAGACGAGAGAAAGTTATGCTGTGGGTACCCAGGCACAGGGCTTCGAAGGGGTCACTAAAAAACATTTCTCAGTTTATCAGATCAAGTCATCTGGCCGAGGTCTGGCCAAGTCTAAGTATGGACCAGGTGGCTGAAATGGGGTCACCCCAATCTCCATCAACTGTTTATGTCTTTTTTTGTTTTATTTCTTATCAACAGAAAATATATAATTTTACCCCAGAATAATCACGCACTGCTTTCCCATTCACCATAATACTTATCATGCTAAGTATTTCCAGGCTGCAGACAGCGTGCTAATTGTAGCCAGAGGCATCACCATTTGACAATAGCACGATGTCCAATGCATTATTATTGGCCATGCGTACAATACAGCACAGGTCAAAGATGGCAAACTCTGAGCCCCCATAGCTGTCCCCAGACTGCAAATCCCATCATGCTCAGACGGCCATCGCTTCTAAAATCTAGTTGAAAACAACTTTTATAAAGAATCAGTATGGTGATTGTAATTATTATATGTCCAAATAATGGGAGCCAACATCACACGCTTAAACCAAATCAAATTGAGCAGTTATAATTTAACCCTTTAGGGTGCTAGACATCTCAGCATAGTTCAGTAGTATCCAGTAGCTCAAAGATATATGATGTGGTAAAAAATGTAAAATACTAAAGTACGTATGTCTTATTTAATATTATTAAGTATACAGACTCTGGTACAAAGTTGTGCATATACAAATAAAACAGCACATGCAACACATGCAATTGCATCATGTGTAGACTATATTTACCCTTCTCATGGGACCCATCATAGATACCAAGGGTTAAGTTGCAAAGTATTACATCACACATCGGGGACAGTGAGGGTTAACAGTGTGCTTCTGGAATTATCCGTACAGAAACCAGCGTCCCATCACAGGGAGCTCTTACCAGGCCCACACATCACACCCTGCCATGGGTTATTCTGAACATACAAGTGTGGCATAAGGTGACACCCGTGCTGGTACACAATCCGTAAAAAACAATGTGGGGTTCTATGATACATTCAACTTAACATCCTGCATAAGGAAGGAATGGGTAACCAATGTCACTTGCGTTTCAGGTTACAACTCTCATCATGCCTAGCCAGTCAAAACAGGAACGGTAAGCCACACCAGCTGCATTGAATGCCAATATCTTGGTGCCAAGGTGTCATATTGTATAGGATGGACACATGCAGTGACATCGACAAACAAGAGCTAACTGGGGAATTCTCAATAAATGCCCCCAAAGTTGTAAAGTCCAACAGTTTGTAAATCGATACTCACACAAGTACACAGCCACACGCATGTTACATGTCATTTGGGACAATGACATCACAGGGATATCTAATTCTGCTTTTTTTGTGTGATCTGTCTTAAAATTACCGGTAATACACAAATATATTAACAATCAGAGGACACAATAACTGCACGCCATTCCATAATTATTTTCCTTCCCCGGAAAACAAGTCTGCAATTCTTCAAAAACATAAAAACACAAACATTTAACCCTCTGAGTACTGTCCTGTGCTTGTAGCCTTTGGGGTCAATATTATTTCAAAATAAAAATAAATATAATAATACCCAAATTAACTCACATATCCAGCACTTCACACATACATCCATAAAACACACACAAAAGGACGAGCACTTTATTTTTGTATAAATCCACCCAAAACACCCATAACCACAATTACTATGTAACGATCGCAAGTGTAAAGAATCCATTGTACCATATAATGTCCCACAAAAGCATATTGTCAAAGGCTTGCCAGCTTTCAGTCATGCGCACTCACACACCAGTACACTACATACCTCATTGCACACCTTCGACACACGGCAATTATACACACACTAACCCTGCATTTACCCAACCCTCCTACGTACTCCCCACAGATACACACACCCTTTAAACAATTAGTCACCGGCAGTAATTTTAACGCATCCACTGCATCCCCCATCATCACATGCAGACCCCTGCCTTACACACCACCACAAGACACACAGACCACCAATGTCCGCACCACCCACCCAACAGCAATCTCACCTCAGACCCCTTGTAAACACTTCCATCACTTCATTCCTTTCCATAAGTCTTCTTTAACTAGCCGATCATACACAGACCCCCCATTAAATACGGGTTCGGAAAGCATTTACGGACCCATGGGCTGTTCCATCATCAGATCCCCTGCCATCAGACTAAATGATCAGTGACAGGACGCCATGGTGGACCTCTCATCAAATGCTCAGTCACACACAGATGCCCCCAGCACCTTACCCCCCCCAATAAATGCCTCAACCCCGTATTTCATTCATTTACAAACGTCACCGTCTACGGGCAGAGCAGACCCCCAACGCACACACTCACATCGACGCGCAGACCCCAACGGTACGCATTTTGTATACAGACTCCGACAAATCTCAGGCACAAACAGTTCAATCTCAACTCTTGTAGAATCACAGACGCTCCCGTAAATCACAGCGCCACACACACACACACACACACCCATTAATTATATAACAGACCCGTGTGCTTTCCGGAGAGATTAGCAACGACGTCTCTGTACTGGGCACGTAACGCACCAAGATAATGCCTCGTTTACCCGAGTACCCTTCTAACAAGGGGCAAACCCCACCAAGGGAGGCAGAAGCTCAAATCTACTTCTCCCAGACCATAAACATAGCAACTGTCACGAAAAATGCTGACCATTCCTTATCATGGCTTTCTATATCATGGCACAGCAACCATGGCTCTCTGCAGCTCCATGAGCCTGTGCCATAGGTTGGCTGTGGGTGATAGGAGTCATCCACTCTGACCAGCACTTGTTCTTCAAGCAATGCAGCAGCAATACCACGCACAGACAAGTCCCTTAACATACAGCGGCTCCTATAACGTGAACAATCTAGCCATGTCTCCAAAGCGTGTGGAACTAGTGTATAAACACAGACAGACACCGAATAACGTTACACGCACTCTTATCTGTTAAAAAGTCTCTGCACATACGATAAATCCCGGCATGAGACGTATACGTTACATATACATTTACTTCGAACCCGCTGCTATACACATAATGTATACGAACCAACCGCTATAAGTAGTGATGTAACAATATATATTTGATACATTTATTACAAGACAGGCCTTACAAATTGGAAGCATCATTGTATACAGTAAACAAACACGCACATATATATATATAGCTATTTACACAAACGCACACACACACACACATATATATATATATATATGTATAAACAGTATATGCAAGGAAACAGAGGCATCTACGAAGAATAACCCCATATGTATAAATACAATGGAGCTTCCCCAGCATAATATTTTAATCGAAAGATCTTAAAAACCTTTTCGCTTCTCATTAGGACCTTTATCCAGACTATCTTCTTATACCTACAGAGCCAACTCCAACCGAGACGGATCCCCCTAGTGAACGCTGTGTGTTTATCTGTATTCACACTCCCTTGTTCAGACATGCATTGCATAGAAAGTACGCCGGCGTGTACATACAGAGAGCGCAGATCCATGCGATGTATCCCGGCTCCAGCTGCTTACATTGTAGTCTCAGCGATTCCACCTCTGTCACCGAGATGCTGAGCTGGTCCCTGAGATGCTCTGACTATGAGCTGCTCTGCGCTGCTCTCTCCACCAACCTCCCCCCCCCAGGACTCACATAATTAGCACAGGAACCCAGGAGAAGAGGAGAGAGCTACAGCTTGAACAGGGGAGGAGAGAGAGAGAGAGAGAGAAAGGAGGAGGAGAGGGGGGTAAAAGAGTCAGGGAAAAAGGAGAAAAGGTAAGAAAGGATGAGGAAGAGAGCTGGAGATTGAAAGAAGGAGAAAGAGGGACAGAGGGAGGAGACAAAAGAAGAGGAGGGGAGACCACGAGAGAAGAGGAGCCAGATATCCGAGTGAAAAGGAAAGAAAACACCGGTGTAAAGAATAATATAGGGGGCATGTGGATCCGATGCATGTGTCTGCGCTCAACGTACAGTCAGCTGTTTGTGTACATTATAAAACAGACATGTTGAGAGGAATAGAAAGGTTTCCATCTGAAGTAGGAACGTTGTGGTCACCTACATGATATTTTACTGGCAGGCCAGTAAAAAGGTACCATAGGTGTGAGTTAATACCCTACGAAGGCAAGAGGCCAACCAGTGTTTTTCATTTAATCATTTTGTTTGGGAAAAGGTAGGAACTTTGGTGGAATGTCATACGCACGAGAGATCGACGGGGTGTCTGCCATAATACAAGAAACTGTCTATCAGCAGCTGTCAGCTTCTTTTCCAACTGGGGTGACAGCGTGATTGGGTAGCTACCTGGATGAGATATTTTGGGACACCATTTAATAAAAAAGTACCAACAAACAATGTTCTTCCCGTCTCTCTTAAAACAGTATGGTAATCCCATTATCAACGACTGGGCTTCGTGGACATGGAGTAATCTCCTTATATTAAGAAGTAACTGATTTCCCAAAAGACAGTGGATTGTTTCAGTAACACTAAGCATTGGGTTAAATGGCTGTACCTTCCGATCTAACCATGCACTGGACACTTAACGGTTAATGTTATGGGGTTCTGGAAGTAATAAGGATTCTTCTCATATAGTAGTGGGGTTGTTAGGTGGGACGTAGCACTGCATTTTAGGAATTTGGCAGATTTTTAAGTGTATTGCCAAAGTTTAATGAATAATTTATTATCATAGTTGCAGGCAGTCTGAAATTTGCTGGGGCAGTCCCAACAACCAGACTTTTTTTCCCTCTAGCTGTCAGCTGCTCTCATCAAGGTAAAGCAAAGAGACACAAATGTGACCTCGTTTTAAAGCAACGAGAGTAGGTAATAATGTGATATCGGTATGCATTATCCCATAAATGTGGAAATAATTACAATATATTCAGGTGCAGGGATCGTTCAGAATATTTATCTACAGGCACGGAGATCTGCTGGCCGGGTATCATAAGGACAGCTTTCTTGGGGCAGATATTTAAAGATATTCAGAGATGATGGCAATATGTGGCAAATAGGCTAAGGATAGAGGAAGGGGGGGTGGGGAGCGGGCACCGTGGCGAGAATAAAGGGTCTGTCTGAGGTTAAAGCTGGCAAAAATGTAACTCAGGAACCAGAATTAATGCAATGCGGTATATTACATGGACTGTGATTTTTATTTCCTTTCAGAAACAGTTTCAATCTGAGATCTGTCAGTGATTTATGAAGTGGCAGCGCTTATCTGACAGCGATATATAGAGAAAAACGGCTTGTTACAGGCATATAGAGGGAAGCATTATTAATAAATATATCTTTATCTCACCTTAAAAGCTTACCATATAGCTTACCATATATATATATATATATATATATATATATATATATATATATATATATAACATAGTGTATATTCTTCAGAATATAATACTATATAATATAAAGGGTAATGTACTAAATGATCCCACTGAAAAAAACCTTCACGTGCTTTAGCAATATTTCTACCCCTTGGGCTAATATTTATATATTGTGTATTTTTCTGTTTCAGCTAATATATTAGCTTATTTGTAAATGTAACAAGTAATACATACCTTATTTACAAGCAATTACGGTTATATATACCTGTCTTATATAAATAGTTATTTTATCATGGCAGATGGTGTCTAAAAGTACGTAAAGCGACGTGGTGAAAATTCAGGTATATATATATATATATATATATAATACTCTTGCCTGTATGGACATGCTAGAGCTATAATTATATAATGGATCTAACCAGAACACAGGGTGCTTTTTAAAGTTAACTCCCATTATCCTCAGCTAGCCCAGAGGTTATTTAAGCCTCATAGGTGTGCAAGCTCCATGAGACTAAAGTAATGTGGACTGCTCAGGATCTCGCAGATACCTTGGGAATGGTGAACGCGGAAATATGATTTATAATAACAAAGGCTGCTGTTCATATACACCGTCCTAATGAAATGTAGCCCCCGTGATACACCTCGTAAGAGGGGAATCATTGCTGGGGTATTAACACCCACGCTTATGCCTCTTCGAGTCGCTCCAGCCAATCAGCTCCCACTGAACTACAAGCTGATTAATTGTGCGCAGAACGTCTCCTCTATTTATAACTCCACTGCGCTGAGACATCTCAACAGGTCTGCTCAACGCCGCTCACAATCACACAAAAAATAGGTTAATTAAACATGATTCAGAGCAAGGCACGTTATCTGCACAAGAAAAGAACGCAACAAGAGGTTCTGTGCTCGGATCACGCATCAACAGTCACGCAACGTTACAGCAACATGTAACACAACGAACATTTTACGTGTAAACTAAAGCAAAAAACAGATAAAGGCACACACACACGTGTATAAATTATATATCCGTGCATGAACAGGTATGTACAATACAGAACACAAAAAGTTCATAATGCACACAAAATACATTCATGGATGCAGCATGTACATAATTATATTGTTAGATCTTCATCTGATGCCCTTTTATCAAGCGGGGATTCCCCCAGTTCATTTGCATGTGTATTTGATAATCCAAATGCATTACATTACATTTATTACCGTAATACTCTCCTAGGCAGCCTTCCTAACAAAGAATGCATATTAGAGAAAGCACGTATTTACTTAGGAGCCCCCACCATGATTCTGTTTTGCTCCACTGATTAGCTGTGTAAGCACCCCTGGAACCCTTGTCTGGCCTGGTTGTGGGTATAAGGGCAGGGAAAAGGACAAATGAATATAAGGGGGTTCTGCCGAATCCCCCCCATGCCTTCGCATGGAAGACAAGAAAACATAAGAGAACCCCTCAGTTACCATATATATTAAATGCCTCTGATGGCTACAGTATCCCTTTAAGACCAATATTAAATACCTTAGCAGAATCTAAATTGATTTTATCTACAGATCTAACGAGATCTAAAGTTCTACTCACAGGCTCCGGAGGTTTGTTTGGCAGGATCTGTTCATCATAAAACCATGTTAATTAATACTAATAAATTTGCCGCAACGTAGTCAAGTATCAACTACCTTATCATTTTAAGTAACCCACTGGTCTATAGCTTCCCGGGTTGCGTTTCGTGGCCCCTTCTTAAAAAAGGGGGATCAAATTAGCAATCTGGAGGCTTGTCAACAAGTCCCCTAAAACAATATACAATGCATACAATGACCTGCTAATGCAGCCATAATCACACACACACAGTTACCCCCGTATCAGCGTATAGGTACAGATGTATACTGTGCTTGCCAGATTTTAAGGGACAATATGAACGTTCGAAGGGATCAAACAGCATTAGAGTCCAAGCGATGGCCGGAGGCAGCATTACGTTAGGAAAACTCCTAGCCCAGCCTGCGCAGGCTTAGTGTTTGTTTGGCTGCCAAACTAGTTAACCCAGTAAAGAAAAACCTGAAATCGACTTATTTCAAACAAGTAACCCTAATGGCAACTGTTTCATGCCAGTCCCATTAACGTCTAAAATAAAGCAGGCCGTGACGTACCCCAGAGACCTGTCAGAAATACCCAATAGAGTGCACATGACCCCGTCTTATTAACCCTGCCGCAGAAAGAGGTACGGGCCTGAAGCTGTCCATGGTGCTGAAAGCCGTAATGGGCAATGCACGTCACGGACCTCCTATTAGTTCCTTTCAACGTTAAAGGACCAGCTTTCTATTAAAGTTAATGGAAGTTAAATCTTTAGACAGGATCTGTATAGAGAAAGGTTAAGCAAGCCATTACGATTGTCCCTGAAATACTATGCAGAAATAAAGGTTAATAATTTACTTAATGTTTCTAACAAACCCTTGCTATTGAGCAGCAGGGAGTTGGAATAATAATCTCTGCTCCCACAAGTTTTCTATACATTGAAATGATACAATATAAAGCGAGCCGGGGAGAGTCCTCAGGTATGCAGATGTTGGCTGCTTCAGCTCTAGCAAGCCATGCTTGGGGAACGTCCATTATCAGATGCCGTGCGTGTAAAAAGCTTTATACAAGACGTAGGAAGTGACACTGTACGATAACAAAGGGATATTGGTCATAGACGCTGAAAGGTAGCTGCTAATAATACCTTGCAGAAAAAAAGAGACATTTCGATTTGCCCCTTTGGCTGACATACACCCTACGGATCTTCTTGGGCGCATAGTTTAATATACAATACAATATTCTTTATTATTTTCTTTAAAAAGTGACACAAATGGAGTATGTTGGAGCACAGATTGTAAGAACAAAATTGGGACTTTCAAGCTGACTCAGCAGCTCATAAACTGTACCTTTTATAAGAAGCGTAGGTTTACTCGAAATAATATTTTTGCAGTTAATAAGCGTTAACATTTTTTGCACACCGAGTCTATGTGTGTGGATGTTAGAGCTACGAGAAGCAAGCACAGATAGGGGTGATCTGTGAAAAGTGATTCTGGTGCAAAGTTTAAAAAGTGGTGTTTTCACTGTAATAGAATCCATCAATAAACAGAAACCCTGGTTGCTATGGTGATAAGGCCATTTTTTTTCAATCTTTGGACTAGAATAATTTGTATACACGATACAAAAACAAGCATGTTGCCTGCTACTTATTCTCAAGAAGGTGCTGGGAATTGGTGACTAAAGACTAAAGGTAGATTAGGATTATGGGAGTTGTCGGCCATGAACAGGGCTGCATTTGTGCTGAAGGGTAAAGAATGTATTGAAGACAAACACAAGCCACTGTTGGACAGATGGATTCACCTGGAGACTCCAGGAGAAGCGCTACTCTACCCAGGTCTCTGGGTCGCCATTGCAAAAGGGCGGAGCCACAAAGCACATCACAGGGACAGCCACTCCCCCATTATTAAAATCGAGGGAGAGGGTGTGCGGAGGCCCCACCCTTTTCGAGGAAGCACTTCGATGGCCTGGTCAATGGAGCTGACAACCGAGAGAAGCAAACAAAGAAAGAAGACAGAAGAACAAGAAGAGGCAAGCGATGAAGCAGAGCTGCAGAAAAAGAGATAAGGACATGGAAGCAGTCAGCAGAGAAAGTAGGGAGACACTGAGAACGAGCGTGCATCAGGGATATTTCTGCGTGTCTCATGAAGGTGAGAGAAACAGCCGCATTTCCAGGAGACTTGGAATGTTCTCGCCAATCGTTCCACATTTAGAATTGCTCTTCGTACATATGGCTCATTGACTACAAAAACGCTGTCTATCTGGGGTTAGCACCATTTCTTCAAGAAGTTGCTGAGTGTACATACACATCTCATGCTAATGCTAGCATTCGTGCAAACCAGTTGGAACAAGGAATTCTTGCTGGAGCAGCAAAAACGGTGATTACATACAATAAAAAAGCCTACCCAGGGCATCGAAATCTCATGATGAGACCACAGATAAAAGGATGTTATGAGATGGAGAAGGACATATGAGGTTTTGAGATGGGAAATGATACGCTTTATAGGCAATTTACATCTGAAAGAACAAGCTATGTTTAAACATGATAGTTCAATAAAGACAAGTTTATGGCTTCTCTCAGAAGAACCATAACATCACCTGTAGGGAAATTTACTAAATTGTGATAACCAGAAAGGGTTTGCGCTAGTAAAACAAATGTTCTTATACATAAATTAAGGAATTTGGGTGTAACCAGTCCAGTGGGGGTTTAGTGAATGAGCCCTTGTGAGTTCATTGGTGCCACACTCAACCTATGCTTTGCCCGCTTGTGTGCCACCCATAGTATATTGGCCATTTTCATGCATGGGCACTGGGATTTTTTATAGCACGAGGAGGCACTATTTGTTTTTGTTCCCCAGGGGTGTTGAAAATGTAAAGTAAATCCCATGTGGCCTGGGAGTATATAATATTTAAGTGCAATAATCAAATAAGAATGTATTTGTACATATAGTAAAAACAAAGAAAGCCTGTGAACATATGTAACACATGTAATAAAATCTGTACAATGTATAACATGCAAGAATATATTGGTCTTCATAGTAAGATAATACTATAACATGCACCAAGCTTTAACTATCAATGTGCAATTTATATATGCATGTAAAAAATCAAGAGGTGCCAATCATCTCATCTTTGCAAAGACTGGACTTATGTTCCTGTTGCCCTTCTCCTGATTATTGGGACTTCTGGGACCGGCACATGCCCAACGCCAAAAATCAGTCAATAAGCAGGGTAAAAAGTGAGACCTGTGGACAGAACCTCCACTGGCATATCTCTACTAGGCCTGAATCCTTGACCAGTAGATCTGGGGGTAGCAGCCCCTCTGCCACATTACCAGGGGCAAATAGGTAACCAGGCTCGTTGTTTCACCACTGCTCAATGAAAGGCTCCAAGGGAGATTTGTGATCCAGCTTCAAGAACCAGCATGTTATTAGCAATAAATCTATCACAAAAATTACTGACCAGTTGTAGCGAGTAAATACTCCAATACTAGGTATATAAGAAATCACACCCTTTGTTACTTTGGTTTTTTTTCTTATGCATCAAAGGATACTGGAATAGCACATCCCCATGTATATATCTACACATACCAGTTCCTCCTCTTCCTAAATCCCATCAGATTCCATTTTGCCATCAGGAATCCTATTTTCAATGCAGGACAATTTTCTTCCAGACAATACTTTGCATTATTGCCATTATTAAACTGCAGCATTCTGCTTATAATTAATTAGAAGACTTCCCGATATTAAAAGCTGCGTGTAGCACTGTGTATTGGAATCATTGTATATACAAAAGAATATCCTCAGTCATGGAACGCAGGCTTCAAAGCCCCCGGGGTAATCAATTTTTTATGTTCACACAATTAAAAATTTTAAACTGACAAAATTATTTTCCACTCTGCTGTTTTTCTGTAAATTGCTCATCACTAATGATCCCCCCCTCTTAGTAATACCAGCTGAGTGGATCCCCCCCTTCTGCTGTTAATGACACTAGCAATAAGTGTTGATGCTCCCTTAACCAACAAGGGGGCCAAGTTATTTTTGTTTTAATGACTCTTGCACTTAAATGTGGAATTCCCATCTTTTATTAGCACAAGAACTAATACCTGTATCACCTAACATGGAGACAACAACAGTAGGGTATTTACCCTCCCCCTCTGGACAGCCAGGCTGGGCCACTCGTAGTGACAGCAGAAAACAAAACCTGTTTCGGTCCACCCTTACCCTTAGAGATAGCAGTAATGAGATCGCGTCCCCTTCTTTTAGAGACAGCAGTAATGAGACCTGTGTCCCCTACTCTTAGTAACAGCAGTAATGAGACCTGTATAACCTTCTCTACAAATGTAATGAAATATGTATGCCAACTGTTTAGGGGGAGTAATTATATACACTGTACTCCTTCTCATAGTGACATCGGACCTTAGACATCTCCTGCAAGATACTGACAATGTAGCCCGTATGGTAAAAGCATAGTAACAACACATACAAAAAACACTGGAGTAAGTCCCCTTCTAGGGGTCAGTCCATTGTTACTCTAATTACCTAGTGGTTGTGTGTGGAATTGCAAGTAAAACAAAAATCTTAATAGAGTAGCCCTCTGAAGACCCCCTCCCCTTACTAACATTCCTCTGAATCTGTGTATGTTTAAATGGTCGGTTCTTGGGAGCAGAGTCTGATTCTCTTGAATAAAGAAGACTGACCACCTATACCTTGATTAGTTCTGCAGAACTACAATAAAATGTTACATATAATATAATATGAGTATTTTTAAGAAATGTGCGTATTTGAAACTAAATGTCTGCATGTCTGTAGTAACGAAAATAAAAAAAAAAACATGGAACTAGAGTTATCAACGTTTTTGACTTCTTTTGTTTTACAACCACTTTTATTATATGTTTTATGGATTTTTCTTGTCTAACATTTGTAATATAACTTTCGTTCAAAAAGTACCCATAAAGCTATTTGAAAGCACTTTAAAACTATAAGTACAGAACCAAGCACCTATCAGAAGTCCTACAAGAGGTACTTGTACCAAAGTCCATCAGTCGAGGTACTAGCATGCTGATACTTACACATGATGAATAAGGGTTAAAAAAAATGTTGTCATAATCTTATTTTGACCATACACACTACACTTCTCATGGACAAAGATTCTGAGGCCATATCTCTTTCTTACATTTCACAATCCTTAAAACATTGTAATATCCACCATGAACCACTTTCTTTCTATAACACTAAAGTCTTTCTCATCTGACTACAGCTATTTTAATATTCCTTTAATGTTCAAGATTTTATTACCCCACACGGTTTTATTTCTTTTTTTCTCCTTCCAATCCTCTCATGTTTCCCCTCTCTTTCATTCAATCTTTCTCTCCTCTATCCACTTTTTTCACACTCCTTTCAGGAGCTGAAAGGTATAATCAGTCATTTTTTTCAGTTGTCGCGTTTCTGCAAGTGTCTAGATGCAAGTTTAGGGGTGTGAGTCGCTATGAAAAGAGCACTCATCCGTAATCCTCTGAACTCACCCAGCAGTCCAGGAGCAGGTGTGAATTAGACAGATAAACAAGAGCTGGGGTGGCTACGAAAGGGGGAATACAAGAACAAAGAGAGGGAATGAGATGAAATGAGTTACAGGAGAGAGAATAAAGAAAAGTAAAATATGGCATACAGTGCAACAGAAAGATATGAATCAGCAGAATTAATGCAAAGGATGACGTAGGTCAAATCAAAGGAGAATTTTTTTATAAAGCAAAGGAATGAAGAGAGAGAATGAAGAGCAAGAAAGTACATTAATAAAGTAGAAAGGATAAAGGAAAACAAAATTAGGAAATAAAATATAGTAAGCATGAGAAATAAAGGGAGAGTTAGAAAAAACGAGTAAGAAAGAAATTAATGGAGAGAGCAAATAAAAAAAAAGAGAAATTAAGGGAGCTGACAAACCAGTTAATGAGGGGTGGAAATGAAAGTAAAGAATGATGTTGGAAAGAAGAGAAATTAATCCGTAACAGAGTAAAGGAACGAACAAAACGTGAGAAAGTATGAAATCATGAAAGGATATGATAAAGGAAAGGAACTAAAATGCACGGAAATGAAAATAGGGAAATAAATTAAAAATAAAAGGGTTAAGACGTTAAGAGATCGAGGGAATGAAAAAAAGGTGCAATAACGAAAGAGACAGAAATGGAGAGATGGAGTAAAAGGAGAGGATGACCTACAGTAGTGGTGTCAAACATATGGCCCGCAGGCTGCATCTGGCCTTTTAACCCCCATCTTCTGTACTCCCGGGACCCGGCTAGTGTAGCGGATGTCGATAATCCTGCATTTCGGGAGAAGGTCTGTGTTTCATCATGACAGACATAGCGCGGGGGCTGCGCAGAGCTGCCTTTACAAGCTGGAGGTGATTAATTCTACAGAGCTCTGCATAGCCCCTGCGCTCTTTATCAGGATGAAACATGGGCACCAACTTAGATGCTCCCCTTGTAGTGAAGAACTAGCAGTTGGCAGAGGTAATGAAGTCTGGAGTATGGGAACTGACTGTGTGAGTGCTTGTGAGTTGTTTTGTTGTTTGAAAGTGCTGTGGGTTTTGTGGGTTCCCTGTCTGTGAGCACTGTGAGTTCTTGTGTGGGTGTTGGGTTGTGTTTTGTGAGTGTTTGGGTATTGTCTGAGAATACCCCCAACATTTCAGGCTTTAAAATTGGGATACGTGTCCACGGACCTCCATTGACTTTCCATCTCCCGGTACCGGTCCGGGGATATCAGAGATTTTCCACAACTGTCCACTGACCCCCACTGCCCACAAAAGCAGGACAGTGGGGCAGATAGCTGGGACAAATGGTAGAGTGACAGAAAATTTATGTACTGCGCTATTGCGTGTGTCCTGTTTGAGTGCTGTGAGTGATGCCATTGTGGGTGTTGTAGGTTGTAGGAATGCCTGTGAAGTGTGGGAGTTGCTGTAAGTTATGAAAGTGATTAACAGGTGTTGTGTTCTTAAGTGAGGACCTGCAAGTGTTATTGTTTATGAGTTGTTAGTGTTGTGAGTCTAGTCCCTCTGAATGACATGAGTTGTGTTCGTGTGTAGTGCCTGTCAGAATGTTATGAGTGCATGTCAGTTAGTGATGTGCATTCTGGTGTGAGTGTCCATCTCAGATTGTTGAGTTGTGTAGCTGTGTGAGTGTATGCCTGTGAACGCAGTGAGTGATATAAGTTGAGTGTCTGCTTGCGAGTTGTGAGAATGCTGTGATATGTATGAGTGCCTGTTAGGCTGAAAACATATTTTATGTATTTATTAGCTCAAACAACTAAACATAGCTGTAAAGTGGATTACAAGTGCATTTACAAATGTGTAGCCCCCAACAGGCGTCTTTATATTGAGTATGACACCCCAGTTGATTTTGACACCCCAGCCTAGTCACAGTAAGCAAATCACTTAAGAAAAAAAAGGGAAAGAAAAAAAAAGATTGTGCATGAGCAACAAGAGTTAGTTAATGGAGACAGTGAATGAAAGGGGAGGATTAGAGAGCACAACAGAGACACATTAGTTAATGGAGAGAAAGAATGAAAAGGACATGATTAAAAAGAAAGTGAGAAAATTAGTTAATGGAGCAAGAGCATGGAAAGAACAGGATTAGAGAGAACAAGTGAAAGAGAAATGATTTAATTGGGAGGGTGGATGAAAAGAAGGAATGCAGGGGTTAAAACGAAAGGATTAAAGTAAGTAGAGAAATTAACAGAAAAATAAATCAATAAAAAAAAAGAGGTGAAACGGAGGATTTGGAGAAATGAGTTAACAGATACACACAATAAAACAAGAATGATACAGATATGAATGAGTTAATGGAGAAAAAAATATGTTAAGTGGATGAGGAACGAAGTGAAAGACTAAATGAAGGAACAGAGATGAATGAGCGAAGGGTGGAATGTATACACTCAACTTGGTCAATTAGAAAGATGGTATGTAGTGATGGAGAGGATACAGAACAAGCACCCGTGGGGGGGTTAATAGTGATTAGATGGGGTTATGGATCAACAGACAAATACATTTGGATAGCTGCTCTGTGTTTTGGAGTCATTTACTGTATACTCTTCTTATACACACCTGCTACAGGCCAGTAGACTTGAGAAATTACACTAATATTACTAATATTCCTCTGGCAGCTATATCATTTCTTTAATAGGGGAGGTATATGAAAAATGCATACTGCAGAGCGGCGTTGGGTAGGATATGCATGTGTTTTTCATATGCATACTTTATTAAAATGGTGGTATGATGGCGACAAATTCTCCCTGAGCTACCAGACAGCCAAATCAGCCTGGATTTAGGGTAGGTAAAAAAGAAAATAGATTATATTACTACAGAGAATGCTGAGATAAGCAAAGCTTAATCTTTAATCATATCCTATACAAGTGGTTATCCTTACAGCATTCTAGGAGTAACTTCTTGCAAAAGACCTTTTGGGTGCACCTTTGAGTTGTACCAAAATAATTCTTCATTAAGAGGGTAATGGATAAGTGAAATATTCTTCAGGAAGGGATGCTGGAAGTTGATAAAGTAGATGATTTAAGTACACGTGGAATAGGCATAAAGTTAAGCTTAACATAAAACATTAGCTAAGTAGAATTAAACATGTTTGTTACTAAACATGACATTAGGAACATCATGCCTAGTACTACTGAAGGCTCACATCATGCCCATAAGTAATTATTCATTCATGCTCCTTTTTTTGTTGTTGCTGGGAACACTTAATTACCATGTGACACCAAAAAACTGTTAATTTTAAAGCTTATGAATAAATAATAAAATGACAGATCTGGAACAAGGTATTTGCTTAACATTCGAGAGAATTCAATTGAGATTTGGAGTGGAACAGCACCTTTAAACCTATGAACGGCTGTAATATATTATATCACAACAGACGCTGTGAACCGCGTAATACGCTAGCAATATAAAGTGCAGCTGTGGAGCAATTCAATGACCTGTCTAAAAAGTTTTCAGTTATAAAATTGAGACTAGAACCTTTTAAAATGCTACAATGAAAGCTAATCGAAACATCTGCACGTAAGCGATTCAAGTGTATATATTTTAGCCAGGTTTTGTAAATAATCACAAAAATATGGCAAAAATGTCTAACCCTTAATTAAAAAAAAAACCCACTACATGCGCAGAGGAGCCAAGAGGCAGTTTAACATGGACCCTTTCATTGCTGCATTAAATTAATGCAGGTTTTGCATGGGTTGTTTTTTAAACCCTTTATGACTATGACAGCATTGCAAGGGTTATTTCACGCCATTTCTAATGTGTTAGAGTTATTTTGTTTACTTTACTCCATAATGTATTTGTAGGATATTTACCAACAACTTGAAACAATGTATCAATGTAAGGACTTTCACCATTTATTAAGATTCACTTATCAGGGCGTCATGTTTAGAATTTTGTCATTCTTCGACTGCAGTAAAAAAATAAAAAAAGGGGTTAAATTAACCTTTGCATTGCTGGCACCTATTTTACGATTTCTGGTTTAATGCCCCCCCACACCTTTTAACTTATTCAGAGTTCTTTTTGCAGTTATGTGTAACGCTTGTATGTATATGTAAGAGTGCTCGTAATGTATCTGTTTCAGTTCGTATCAAGGGGATCTGGATACAATACTTGCTAGTTTAACACAATCGAACCTAATTTTTCAATTAGTTTGGTCTTAATTGGCTTTCCAGAGGTTTATCTGCTTAGACAGGTGTTAAAGATAGGTGTTCACTGTGAGGACATTACATTTTTCTAAACATGTACACAAGGTTCAGTAGTTTGAACTGGTTGCTTGACTATGTGTCCTGGGATCACCTTGAGTTTGCTCTTTTTTATTTTTGCTAATCTTAAACTCTTTATTGTTCCCTGCATAAACTGTTATAATACACCGAACGTTATGTATAAAAACTAATTATAGAGGAAAATTTGAAAAGTGGTCTTATCCCCATAGCAATCAATGAAGTGGTCCAATCAATGGGAACATTTCATTGGTTGCTATAGCGAGAAGACCACTTTTTTTAATCTTGATATAGAATCCATATTTATAACCTAAGCCTCAGTACATCCTTTATGTATGATATGAATAATAATATTACATTTCTTTATTTCCCTTGTTAATGCGAATGTCAAAGCCATTAGTTTAAATCACTTAAGATGTGGGGTGGCAACCACATACATTTTAGAAGGTCTTAAATAACAGTGCAGCACAGGGATTCACTGATGAAATAAAGTCAAGCCATGGTTTATACAGTAAATTAATGGCAATGACAGGGTAGCAGGGGTTACTTAAGGATATGTTTTGGTACTTGCATTAAGCACAGCGCTAATAGGATTTATAGAGGATGGTGAAAAAAAGTTTTGCAGGCATTACCCTAGGCATTATGTGGCAGATGCACAGAGCCCTGCCAATGGACAATGGGTTGGAGGTAAGGACCAAGGGTGACAAGGTTGCATGGCTGATATACCGAAGGGTTAAACAAACATGGAGAGCAGTAGGGCCATGTGGAAAGGCTGCAAACTGAAGGAGCGGTTAAGTAATAATGCACATGGATCTTGACAGTGCTAGGCAACCCTGATGTAGGGCTAACAGGGTTAAACGACATGGTGCGCAGGGTTGGAGGTGTTAAGAAATTATAATGTACAGTGCAGCGCCTGCTAATAGGTGATGATGAAACAGCCCAGAGGGATTTACATGAAACAGAAGTAATGCTGGAAAGAATTGGTGATACTTGAAGGGGTTAAATTCAAGTCCTTTGTGAGTTGACAAGAAAAGATACACAAGTGTTACCTTAGGTTGACCTCATGTTTTTCATGTAAGGGTTTGAATAGATTGTAAGAATAAGCTTTGCAGACGTGCATGAGTTAACAACTGGACTAATATGATCCAATGCTCATTTGAAAGTTCCTATACACGTTATTAAAATATAATACGCAAGGACTGAGTGATAATAATTTGTAGTCTGGCAAGGGTTAATGATATACAAAAAGTAGATGATAATAATGGCTTTTGTTCCAGCAGGGGATAGCAGCAAATAACATACAGGAGTTAGGAAATCATCTATGGTGTGCAAGGGTTAAAATGTAAGTACAAGGGACAGAAATGATTTTAATCCATGGTACTGCAGCAGTAAACAGTTAATAAAACGCAATGATGATCCGTGGTCCTGCCAAGGGTTAAAAGTTAATAAAACTCAGAGGTTAATCTATAATGGCCCACGGTCCAGCTGGGGTTAACAGTTAATAAAACTCAGGGATTAACCGGTAATGATCCACGGACCTGCGAGGGGTTAAAAGTTCATAAAACTCAGGGGGTTAACCGATAATGATCCCCGGTCCGGCAGGGGTTAAGTAGCGGCGCAGCTCAGTTTTGCTGCTGTGACTGCAGCTGATGTGTGATTGTGTCAGCGCTGAACTCACACTGCGAGGGGAAGGTGCGACAGGCTCATTTGTATGCTCTAACGGATTATTCTTCAAGTGTTGTGAAGAAAAAAAAAAAAGACCCAATTTAGGTGAACCAGGCTCAAAAAGTCTGAGAAATTCATGAATATGGGAATTGTAATGCGTGTGAAACACACCGCTCGGGTTTACGCATCCTGCAGATAATGCTGGCTCTGTGTAAATCTCTTCCCCGTTTGCCGTGGGAGGGAGAGCTTTGTCACCTTGCAAACAGAGGGACAGACTGTGTCACCAAGGGAGGCTTGCCTGGGTGGCAACAACTTGCCGAGCTGGTGCCATTTTAATGAGGTGGCACGCCATGTAATATAAAATGTCTGCCAGACGAGATTATTAACCATATGTATGAAACACAATTCTAGAAGTCGATTTTCCGAATTCTGGAAGCTGGTTTCCATGGTTTTTTCCTCACCTTTTCCCATTCTAGCCCATGAAACAATATGTATTAAGTTACCAAGTTTTGTTTTCCGTTTCATAGCATTATATAATTAGCTTGTGTTTTATACTGTGCTTTACGTGAAAGCCGCCGTCTTGCTGCCACATCACACGTGGCCCTAAAACATTTGTGAAATGCACCGGCTAAGCCTTTGGCAGATGTCAGAGCTGTAAAATATAAATCTGAATAACATGAAAATGGAACAGTAAATAAAAGTAATAACTAAGGTGACAGATGGTTTTCAGCTGCAGATTCAATTCTGGCTACATCTTGAATGTGACAGTTCCTCGGGTAGATGATGAGGAACATCTTAGGATGGAGTCCCGCACTTAATTTCTAATTGATCGTAGCAAGATTTTAAAGCCTGTAATTGTAATTTTAAAGCTTCTAACTGAAGATTGTATATATATATTTGATAAAAGATTACTAAAAATCAACATATCCACCTGGTAAAGCATAAATACAGTATCCTTATGTCCCAAGTTCCACTGTACTCCTTTCATTGGCTGGTATTGGATTTTCTATATAATACTATACCTTTCATCATAGCCAGAAGCCATGTCTTACGGCCCCAGACCACACCTGGAAACTTTAAATCTAAGGCTTCTTAGTGTTATTCCACTTGGCAAAAGTGTGACTGACAAAGCGGCTCTGGCACTTTAAGGCCAGCCGACGCCGAATGACATCACGCTTCTGTAGTCACTCAGCATGAGGCCGGGCCTATACAGCAGGCATCCACACACTATAGGGAGATGTTGGCCAGTGGTCCATGGGACATTTGCCTGGACCCTTTGCAGACTTGTCATGTTATTCTTTCCTCGGATGGCTTCTAAGAAGCTTTTTAAGGGTTTTATGGCAACAAGCCTGTTACTTATAGGTCATGTGACAAATATGGAATCCCGGCAACAAATACGAAAAAGGGTGAATTTCACATGACTACATGATTACTTCTGGGAAGCATTTGGGCTTCCATCAGTATTAGGAATGATGTTTCTAATGCTGCATTTAGTTACAAAAAGGAAAAAGCATCTTTAAGCCCCTTTTAGGCCGGGGTGGGGGGGGATTCAGCCAAGTGGCCCAGTATTAATGTAGCCTGTGACATATCTGTCAGATAACCCATTATCCAGTCCATTTACCGATGGGGAATTCACAAAAGCCAGTAAAAGACAATAGAAAGAATACACTCAGAGTTCTGCCTAATGCCCACAGGTAGATACTTGTTGAACACAAAAAACTTCAAGAAGTAGCCCAAAATGTTTAAATCCTCTGCCGCCACCTTGCTAGCCCCACCCGACCATAGACTACTCCATAACTTGGGTGTTCTTTGTCAACGTCTCGATTCTGGAACTGACCACTTCACATACTTTGCATTCTGGTTAATATCAATCTAGACAAGCCCTTGTTTTTCGGACCTCCCCAAGGTCCCACCCTGATAATTTTTGCCTGTCTATCACTGGTTTAAACCTAACGCCACTTTCTCAAAACCAGACCGGCCTGCATTAGCATGCACTGTGTATAACATGTGATCCCCTGCTAGAAACACAACTCAATTACCCAACGTACCTAAGTCATAAAGAATACAGCATTCCATAAAGCCAGAAATCATAAACATTAGGTTATAATTGTCAAAATATTTTGAAGGGTCTCAGGATGAACTAATTTGTTTCCAGTTGTTCAGTTTTCATTAGTTTCAATTGCATCTCGTGATCATTATACTCCTCTCTGGTTATAGAATAATTTAAAAGTGTACGGTTAGCAAGTGTCCCTACTGGGAGCTAAGATACATCTGTGATGGTACAATATTAAGCCAGTAGTTAAGGGACTCCTGCCCCTAGTATTGACGGAAGCCTTTAAAGATCCACTTTGTTGATTATGTCATTACGTATAAGCATTCTGTACTGTACTTTCCGAAAGAATCCTCAAAACCAGATAGTTTGTGATACTTGAGAGTGATAAGAGAATCCTAGCTGCATTTAACTACCCCTTCTTCTCCCCAGTCTACCCCCTTACTTCCCTAATCTCCGAAGGGATCCGAGTTTACAATCAAAGCTACTACATGAAGATTAATCTCTTAAACCTGATTTCTGGATTTGTTTCCTGAATAATTTCAACTTTAGCAGAGATGATAAAAAAAAAAAAGACGCATTGGCTGAGGGTCTAATTTTCAGAGAGGATAGCATGGGCATGAGATGAAGAAGAATAAGGTAAAGGAAAGAGTTAATGCAGGTAGTTATGGTTTTGCTGAACTACAAATCCCATCATCCGCTCCAATACATTATTATTATTATGACGTAAAATTTGTCATTCAAGGATCACAAAAACAACTGTACTTCATTAATAGATGGTAGGCTATAACAGAAGTGGAAAAGAATGAAGAAAATGGCACAACAGGGAAGGGCAAAAGTAGTAATAATTTAGAGGTGAAGAAATACTGCTATTATAGGAACACCTGATGTTGTTACTTAGGACCCCTGAGCACCCCGAGGGCTCTATCCTCACTGCCTGGGTTGATTTCTTGTTTTTACAAACATTACCATAATTTATTTAAATACATGCATTAAATGGAAAGTTGGGATTGCTGCTTGGGTTTGTGTAATACAGATGTAAGATCCATTGGTTATTTTGTAGGGGTTGGAACTTTCCCAGGTGACTTTAGCTTAGGAGTCCTAACTAAAGACTCATTCAAAGCTATAAAAGGAAGAGACGCCGGGTATAGAACAACAATGGCCAAAGAAAATGTGACGAGTCAAACTATGGAACAGAAAAAAACAAGAAGGGAGCAGTAAGTATTCAAGATGAGATGTGAGTAGGGCTTTAAGTTGCATGAAAGTCTCAGTCCCACTGAGTCAGCAACTTGGTAAGAAATGTAGCCATGTAAAGTTAGACAGGACTCACCAACTTTGGAGTACTTTGACGTAGTGGTGGGCTAAGCAATATATGATTTTGTTATGGTAATACTTTAGTTGCCTAAAACATGGTGGGAGTTGGGTACATCTAAACTTAGGCCAAAGTGCCCGGGGAGGCCACTGCTAAGTTAGGCTTTCTTCCACCCTATTCCAAACTTTGCACACTGGGCAGCGGATGTTCAATAAAGGTGTGTTTTGGAGGCAGACCCATTGTTATAACAGACTTTAATAAAACATCATTGCCTCTAGGTGAAGATGACACATCTACTTTAACCAGCAAACTCAACCTTGAAATTCCAAGGGGCTGAGGCAATTAATATTATAATTAACAATAATACTATTCAACTTGTGCAGCTTCTTCTGGATATATGCTGTTTAGACCCTATGCCCCAAAGTCCTGTCCCCACATCTCCCAGTCTGCTGTGTCAGCCCAAATTATAAAATCAACAGATATTACAAAGTCGCTTCAACACGTAAGTGAAAACATGTATTAAAAAACCCCGTAAGCATATGAAATACACTGTACTGAGGAATCTTAGTGTTGTCAGCTTAGCCTATCCCCTGTGTCTCATTTTTTCCCCTCCAACGCTCTTTCTCCAAATCCTTCTTTCTTATTCAGCCTTCTACATACATCTGATGACCTCCCCATTCTGTGTTCAGGGAGATTAGCAATATCTTCTGACAGAATATTACTGAGAGCGGTGCAGACCTCTCTAGGTAATGTATGTAAATTGCTGCTATTTGCTTTGCATTTTTTAGTACCAAATGACCTACTGGAAAGGGCAGGATCCCGGAAACCTGCAAGTGCTTAACTAATGTCAAGTTCTTAATAACGCATTAGACCTGATCCCCGTGCAAAGATAGCAACCCCTTCTGTTCACAGCTTTCCAGCCGAGCAGGGAAAGTACAGCGCCTTCGTTTTATCTCCCCGAGTAGTTTATTATATAATGATGCACAGCTAAATGCTCACCTTCTGATCCTGAAAAATCTGCAATAATATTTATCTGCCACATATTTACCATCCAACTACTAACCGTCACTCGATGGGAAACCTTGGTCACTTATATGTACATAATGATACCAGTCTTACAGAATTTAATACCTGAACACAATAATGCTCCCACACAAGGTTTAAACAGAAAGTAGTGCCCATCCAAACTCATAATGGTATATGGATCTGCCAGTTTCACCAAATCTAACATTTTACCATGCCTGGGCTGACCACCTGGCCAACAGTGCCCAATGGGCTGCTGGCCGACAGTGCCCGATGGGCTGCTGGCCGACAGAGCCCGATGGGCTGCTGGCCAACAGTGCCCCATCCTGTACAGCAGTGTCCATATCAAACCGTTGGCTGCGATTACCTTTTCATTAGCCGTTGGCCTTAAGGTGCCATGGAGACCTCATCATCACCAGTCTGGCCCTGCATTTTACAGTTAAATGCACTAAATAAACCTATGTATTTATATCTGCATATATGCAATATATGTGTCTCGTGGTGTGGTGTGGGAGAAGCCATCTTAACTTTTTGTTCCCCCAGATTTGCAAGATTATTTATACTCATTATCGCTACACTCTTATTACATTAATCTTCCTTTGGGTGAAAGGTGATTGGCTCAAAGTGGTTTTGGTGAATGGATAGGGTTTTCAGGTCAGGAAAGCAATTCATCTTTTAACTTTTAAATCAAATTATCTCCAAAACAATTACATTTATAGAAAATCGAAACACGCAAGTCACAGGTAGTTTTAGGAAAATAATTTTAACTATACATAAAACTGTGAAGGGGACATTGTTCTCTTAAACAAAAAGACATCCAAGTACTGTTAGCAAATATAACAAAACCAAACCTTCTTCTCAACACATTAATGGGATGGCATCCTATGTACACGCCATGAAATTGCTTTCATAGATTTATTTGCAGGCTATCCGCTGATCTATTTTATACGCAAGTCAAATATTTATTTTTTTTTATTGCCCATACCTTATATTTTACCTTCAAGCTCAAAGAGGTAACCAGGCTAGATGGCCATCTGCTTCGGCAGACCAGCTGCTTCTAACACGGTCCTCATCTGGACGTAATGGTCAGGAACATTAGGATAAAGGGCGCGCAGCAATTTGCCATTTATCAGCTAATTTGCGGAGTTTGTGATGACCATGTGATGTCCAGGTAGAGAGGCAGCCAGTGGGCTTCTCTCCAAGTTCTGCTGCTCTTAGGGAAAGATGGATTGCGGTCGATGTGGCTGTGAGGAAAACACTGTACAGAGACCTAGAGTTCTCAGATAATTATGAAGTATTTGACTTTCTCGGGTTTCCAGTCTCTTGAAGGGAAAACAAACGCCAGAGGCAGGGTCATCAATCTATCGCTGTGACCTTCTACCAGCAGAGGGAGGAAATCTAACAAATGAGGTCCCAATCTTTACTATAAACCCACATTAGAAGACCTGACCTGCAAAACACATGGTTGCCTTTAGAGCTCTCGAATGGGGTCAGGTAGGGGCAATAATGACCAGCAAAGCTCCAGTGGTGCTGGTTTTCTTTTGGTCTTCTTTGAAACCGATGTCACTTTACAAATTAATTCATTAACAGCTTCCTTGGTAACATTTACAATCTTGGCCCCAGGCTAGTCTGTCATAAGCGGACCTTTGGCTCTCAAGCAGAAGGCATAATTAATCTGATATCTCTTTTGTACAGCTCCACAGAAAGCATTGATATTTCAGAAATAGCTAATAATGAAAAAAAATCAATTCAAATATCTTGGGTATACATTATTTGGGGTAAAACAAATAGGTATATATGGTTTAAGGAGTGTTTAATAATGTAGTGTATGGATTTATAGATTGCCCGAGACATTAACAAGCTGATGTGTAAAATGCATTAGGCAGACAGCTCTTTTTCACATTTCAAAACATCCCCAAAACATGTTTTCTTTGGTAACAATATTATATTATTAACATGTATTAGATGTGACTATAAAAATAATTTCTGGTGTAGACTGTAAAATGAGGAGTAATCACCATGGAAACCAATGGTATACATTCCATATTTCAATGGAGCATTTATCAGGAAACCCAATGGAATGCATACCCTCCAACAATTCAGGTGTCCAAATCTGTTTTGGGGGATGTTGGCAAGAGGATTAGAGGGGCCTACGACAGTACTGGAGGTGGCTGGTGTTGGCCTGGAAATGGGTGTGGCCAGAGCATTGCCACCCACCTACCTTAACCAAGGAGCATTGCCACCCACCTACCTTAACCAAGGAGATCTCTGGGTCAAACCAGGAGAGTTCCCAGGTATGCCCATTGGCTATCACTGGAAGGTCGACATGGAGCTGGGGCATTTTATCATAACTGGGAATGCTCTGTCCAGAGACTCCGGATGAAGCACCACTTCTCTAGATCATGCGAGCAATCTCTGGGTCGTATACATAAAGTTAAATCAGGAATTTGGGGGCTGCTGTGAACCTGCTGGGTTTAAAGCCCATGGAAGCCTCTGTCCATTATTTATGGGCCGGGCCAATACATCTAGCAACAAGGTTGAAGAGGAGGAAAGTGGAAAGTCATTGATGTTGACTAAATATTGAATAAAGCTGAAATCTATTTAGATCATGAATGTGTATTGTAGACTGTACGGCTGAGACAGACAGACAGCACAGCCAAAGCAATTCCTTATTATGGAAGCAATAATTACAACCCCATTTAGTAAATACAATTAATTATAAATCTGGTGCAATGAAAGATGTAGTCTCACCTCAATTAAAGTGCTCTTAAATCAATTTCTTGCTTAAAATATATTATATTAATAGTCCTGAGCTGCTCCCTTTTGATAATTGTCATTTGGCTAGGATAGGATTTTTGGATTACTAATAAATCAACTTACCTGGATTGAGAGAACTAATTAGGGAGATCTTAGTGGGGTAAATTCCCCAGGCACAGAGATGAGGTCTCCAAATAATAATTTAGAACAGGGCTCGAGAGACATAGGCAGTATGTATAAATGATTTGGATTTTACATATGCGGTACGTATGCTCATGTGGGTCTATGTCTGTATATAATACATATATACTGTACAATATATAGAATTAGAGGACCTGCATAGCATAGACTGAAAGTGTGCACGGCCATTTATGTATGTATATATAGTACGATACAAACCCGTGACAAATGCTGTCATTCTTACGTTTGTTGATGACAAGTCCACTTTAAGAATAATACATGTTTTCACTATTTTGCGTGATATGCCTTCAAGAGTACTGCTCCATGCATGATAAATGTTGGGATGTATGGAGAGGTGGCCAATAGGTAGCGTAACTATAACTTCCACAATTTTCCTGCCAAAATCTGAGACTCATAGGGGCTGTAGCTCAAAAACATATGTTCTCCGGGCTATTTTTTGGATGCTAGGTCCAGAGCGTTGCGTTGCCTTCCTCACTATCACTGATACTCATCGTACCGACAGTCAACCTACTCACAGGTGCCGACAATTGTGGAATTAAACATAACAACCATCACACAGAATGAGGATTCTAACGTTTGGTTCGTCAACACGCACAGAACATGGTCTCCCTATTGTACATAATAGCAGTCGCTGTAGATCTGAAACAAAGCTTGCATTATCTGCTGAGCAGCAAAAGCACACGACTCACAGGTGGAACACCGAATCTGAAATGATACAAAATTAAGTCTAAAGGAGGTGTAATTTATTGGATGTCAATCACTAAAAAATTGTGCTTCAAGATGTACGGCAATAAAATCACTTTAACGTTAAATAAGTGACACTGTTTAAGAACCCGTAATGACTCTTAAGCGGAATCTCTACCTATTAGTCACAACAAAACAATTACTCGGAAATCTAAATTATGACAGCAGATAGGAACCAATTGGCCAATCTAGTTCATCCGTCTTTACGAATTCTTAAAACCTCTTATGTATTTGTTTTTCACCTTAATCCATCCCATGTGGTTTTGAAATCCTTAAAAATGTCTGGTGGAAGGTTATTCAAGGTATTTACTACTCTTAGGCAGCATTTATCCTCTCTGTCTTCCACCCTAAAACATCGAACCATTTCTTGTTTCAGAAAGAAAATGTTCCTTTAGAAGGTTAGCAGGGGGATTGTGTGGTGGCGGGGGAGCCCCTGTTTTGAAAAAAATTGGTGGCCCCTGCTGTGGACCACTACCATATGTTGGCCTAGGCTGATTAGGCCCAGGGGCAGCAGCCCCTCTGTTGCATCTCCTCTCACCTGGTCATCCTATTGGGCAATCAAGCTCCCTGTAACCTCACCAGTCAATGGGCTGGTTAAACTGGTCCATGAATGATATAGAGGGCTGTGTGCAAGTCGTTTCAAGGACCCTTTATTAAAAATGATATGACATCATATGCCGACCCCCACTGGAAAGGACAGCAGTACAGAGGGGGCAGCAAGTGGCCATACTCACCACCAGAGCTCCAGCTCTGAAGGGCTTTAATGAGACGCCTCGTGTATACGCTAAAAGCACTCTAACTGATTCCAGTCCATTCTTCTTGGTGGGGCTGTATGGGATAATGTAGTGTCTGATGTGTATGTCAGGTTTTAGACATTTTAGAGGTAAGAGTTTAAAAAAGGAGACTTTTTAAAATTTTAACTACAATTTAGATACATTTATGGTAAGCTATAATCTTACTACCTGTGAATTTTCACACCTAAGCCTGCTTGTCTAACTCTTAAATCACGGCCCCTACAGTAGGACATTCAAGAGAACGCAGGAGGAGTGAGAAAAATGATAACCTAGAGAGATTAAGAGAAAGTAAAAGGAGAAAAAAGCCCATGGTCAGAAAAAAAAAAACAAAAAACAACTGAGAGGAAAATACGTTTTTAAATGGATAGACAGCCAAAGTCCATTAGTGAAGAAGTATTCTGGGGCTTTCTCGAGCTTCTCCCGCCCTCTTTTCCTTTAAGTACATTTACCTAATATTTAATTTATAAATAATTCCCAGGTGCATTAGTAATAAAGGTCTGAGGGCGGCAGACAGGAATAAACGGATGCAGAAACCTGGCTCTTCAGTAAATACGCTCATTAAAAGTCATCAGTGCTGGACATCACCACCTGCTTGTGACCTAATGCTATTAATACCGCCATAGAGGAAGACACCAATCAAAGCCACAGCGTTCGGGAGCAGACCCAGGGTCACCAACCGTGCACGCTGAACACTGATCCTGACGCTACTTGCTACACTGCTTCCAGTCATCATGAATACAAAGATATAATGTTATATAATAAATTAAATAATAAATTATGCAGTCTACTAAATCACACTTCCAAAAATGAAGATTTATCAGAATCTCTGTATATGATAATTTACATGCATTTCCAATATATATATATATATATATATATATATATATATATATATATATATATATATATATATATATATATATATATATATATATGCAATCTAGGAGACTCCAGGAGAAACTTCATATATTATATTTACCCGATTTAGTTACTCGCTTGTAATCAAATTGCACTGTGGAAGGCTACGTCTAGTCGTTACAGCCTTTATAGGACTTTTACCCCAAACCTCCTTAAGAGATGGAGAGCTGGTAAATAACATCATTTCACGTCATTAGAACAGAGGATCTAAAGCTTTAGGTAGGTGGCTTGATGAGCTGCCCTGGGCCAGACTTAGGGCAGAGACTCCCTTAAATACACAGATGGGAGTAGGTGCTCATATTCACTCTCACTCCCTCTCTCACAATCTCATTCTCCATTCTATTGTCTCTCCAATCTGCTATCTTTTTTCTTCAGCAGGAACTTCCACCAAAATGGTGGTGTTTGCGGTGATGTCCACTTCTCCAATCGGAGAAGAGGATGTCACCAAAAATGCCAACTGAGGGCAATATGACTACGCTTGCAGTGACGTCCTCTCCTCGATCCTCCAATTGGGGGACAGGACGTCAATGCAAGTGGCATCACTTAGCCCTCAAGAACTGATTGCAGCGACGTCCTCTCTTAGAAAAAAACAGGTTAACTCCAAACTATTATGTATCTGGCTGCTAAAGTGTATAGTATTGCATATATTGATCAACCTCTAATATCAACTGTTCGTTATATATTATCAGATCCAAGCCAAAGAAGGCTGTTGTCTCAAGGTATTATTATCATTATTGTCAGGGTACATAATTCTGTGTCCAAACATACAGATCGGTTATGAATGTAAGGCATATGCGTCTATGTTGGAAAGAAAGAAGCTAATGTACCGCTTGTAAAATGCACTCTCATTAACCCTTGCTAACCCCAAATTCTCACATTTCAGCAGCGTAAAAGATTCTCATATGTCTCAAAAAGTAGGTTATAACTCATTGTGGCATGAAACATGCTCAGGAAATAATGCAATTTGGCTTGCTCGTGTATTTCTTCATTGAAGTGGCACAGACGCACAATGACAATTTTAATTTCCCTGCACTTGACGTGACCAAAATGATCAGATCAGATACTGCAGATGCTGAGGATGCCGATATGAGCTTGTTTTCAGGGCTTAGAAGAGATGATTCCGAAAGAAGCTGCCGCGTGCTAATTATTGAGAGATTTATAGAACATTACAGGTTTTGCAGCCTGGAGGGGATAGTAATGCATTGCTCCGATCTTCATCCTCTCTGCTCCGCAATGCATTGCAGGCTTTTCCCAGCAACAAAAAGACTGGAACCGAACACATCCATCATCCAGCCTGTCACTACGAAATATCAGGCGTTTCAATTCACAATTTCTTTGAATGAGACAAATTAACTGATCGTTCAATTTGTCTTTTATATATGAGATTCCTACGTCCAGAAAACCCCCCCAAAAAAACCCATATATATTTTTTTTTCAGCAATTTCAATGAACTAGTGGGTATTTCAAATGCAAATCAGGGATTTGAGTATAATGAAAGAAATCACAAACTACTGACTGTGCAAATCTGGTAATGACAACACGCTCGCAGGGACAGCAAAATTCTGCAGGGCATGTAAGGTTGATAGTGGTAGGGGGTTTCTCCCAGTATTTGACTTATTATGGATGGAGCATTCCGTAGAAATAATTTAACCAGTATAGATACAACAAGGCAGGATCTGATCTTGGTTCTTAGAAAAAAAAAAGGCTGAGGCTAGGAGACCTTATGAAAATGCGGTTTCCCCCCTCCACTCGAAGGAGCGTGTGCAGAATTAATCCCACACTAAGCTGCCCAGATCCCTTATCAAAGGGAACACATTCGCACAGGCAGGGCATAGGCTGTAAGTTACTTTTCAAAATGATTCCATGGTCTTCCTCTCTGATCCTAACAAAACCCAGGAACTTTCATCTCTGAGCCTCCAATTAACTGGACAGTCAACGGGGGTTTACACTGTATGCTGGCAGCGGCACTCCGGCTTGTGACAACACCGAAGAGAGTCCGGCAGAGACGGAGGGCGAGAGACTGAGATATGAATGGATAACAGATAGAAAGAGTGGAAGAATAAGAGTGAGAGTGAGAGAGAGAGAGAGAGAGAGAGAGAGAGAGAGAGAAGTAAGAAACTGATAGCAACAATATGGACTTAGCAAATGGTCAGACAATCGCCAGCATAGGATTTGCCTAGAATAGAATGTTAAATAGTCTAAAGTGTAACAGCAATGAAACATAAGAAGTTAAGGCTATAGGTGGGAATGGAGAATGGGAAAAGATTGATGAGAATTACCTAAGAGAAGGTAAAAAAAACAATGGAAAAATTGGGAGAGAAAACATACAAGGATGATAGTTTTGTGGGGTCAAGAACCCTTGGATGGACAAACACAATACAGAAACAAAGGGACATGAATGCTAAGGAGACAGGCAGTGACATGGACCAATGGATTTTTGTGAAACTTGCGGCTTGGGTGCCCACATATTAGGTTTCGGGAATCACTGAAAAACAGAATTATTGTAAGTGGCCATTCACCTGTTATTTAAATGACAGAGGCAGAACATTTTATTTAGATACACAGATTTCCCCTGCCAAGAACGCTCTTTAAAGTGAGGTTCTGTTAAAAGAACTCAGATAGAGGCATGGTGGCAGAGGAGTATGAGAGAAAGGGTTAAAGCTGGGATATCCCACACAGTTCTGATGAGAACCAGTGCAGATTTTAAGGCTATCAGAAGTGCAAGCAAATTAATCAGTGATTTAGTCATTTGGCATGTAAGCCAGTCGTTTGGCATGCCATTCAGTCATTTGGCATGCGGTTTGGCACATATGTCAATCTTGATGACAGAAATCCTGGTGAGTCGGAAGTGTCATCCTCAACACCTGAAACGCTGAGGCTAAGGACAGCCGTTTAGAAACACAGGGTTACTCTGTTACAAAGGCATGTGGTATGCCTCGGGAGCAGGAAGAGAGTTGTTCGTCAGAAAGGGACTTGAAGAATGGGTTAAGTCGAAAAGTGAAAGTGGTGCTATTAGGATTACAGAGAATGAAACCAAAATCTCATAACGAAAAGAAAAATTAAGAAGTTTGCGTAGGATAGACATTGGGTGGAGGGTTTGGGAAAAGATGAGTATGTGGGTTGTAGATCTAGGGAGGATGAAGGAAAGTGGGGTGTGGGTTTAGTGTAGAGATGGAGAGATGAAAAACACAGCTACTGAGAAGTCTTCCTGACAAGCTCTAACATAAATAGTTAAACTTTACATGACTATAAAGAGTAGATCCTTATTTTCATGCCTGAAAATGCCTTCTTTCAGCTAAATACAGCACCATTTAAGGCAAAATGCTATTTGTTTCTAGTGCTAACCTTTGAGAGGCAACTGAACGTCTAGTCAGTCATAGGACTGTGTCTGAGACTCCACATACAGGAGACAGAAGCTCCGTGATAGATCAGTGATGTATCATCACAGATTCCAATGCCTCACCATGCAGAAAACCTATAACTCAGACTATGACCTTCAAGCAAAAGCTGCCAAAGACACAGCCCTCTGAAAAAGCACGGCGTGACAGAGCAGGGACAGACGAGTTATAGAGACAGAATCCTGTAATAGAGTAGTGATATATACGGAGCACTGTGATCCGGTAATTTTACAGTGATCTAAATCCTATAACAGAGTAGACATTTAGGAGGTTAGGGGTCCTCTATTAAAGCACTGACAGGTGTAGGATAGCGGTACACTGATGGGTCTTATAACTAGGAGGGAGGTTCTCCTTTAGAGCAGTTATAAGAGTGGCAGTTCCAGAAATTGAGCAATGGTCGGTATTGGAATAAGTTGATAGGACAATTCTAGACTAAGGAATCAGATGAAAGACCAATGATAGTAACAATTGAAACATTTATATTACTACACTAGGTACATGGAACATATAGGATACCGATAGGATACAGGGTTCTGTAATAGAGTATTTACTGTTAGGAGATAGGTATAGGGTATGATGTTCTATAAAGTATATAAAGTAGTTATAAGTAAAGTAGTTAACGTCATATTGTAGCTACCCTTTATGGACAAATGTATTGGGACACCTAACCATTGCACCAACATGGACTTTGATGACATTGCATTCTAAATACATAGACATTAATATGTAGTTGAGCTTCCACTCTTCTGGAATTTCAGAAAGATTGTGGCGTGTGTCTGTGGGAATCCAGTGGAGCATTTGTGAGGTAAGGCACTGAATTCCAGTTCATCCCAAAAGTGTTTGATGAGGTTGGGGTCAGGGCTCTGTGTGCAGCCAGTCAAGTTCTTCCACCCCAAACTCATCCCATCATGTCTTTATGGACCTTATGCACTGGGGCAGTCATGCTGGAATAGCAAAGGGCCTTCCCCAAATTGTTCCCACAAAGTTGGAAGCATAGCATTGTCCACATTGTCTTGTTATTTCCCCTTCAGCATAAAAGGCATTTAGGACAATCATCAATGCCAACATCAGTGCCTCACAAATACTCTACTGGATGAATTGGGAAAAAGTCCCACAGAAACACTCCACTTTTGTGGAAAGCCTTCCCAGAAGAGTGGAAGCTTAACTACATATTGATGCCTATGTATTTAGAATGCTATGTCATAAAAGTCCCTGTTGGTGTAATGGTCAGGTGTCCCAATACTTTTGTCCATACAGTGTATGTTGAATTGTAGAACTATTTGTAATACAGCAATTTGAGCTGCTACTTTTTCTGCAATTGTATTCCTGTTATGGACTTGTTGAGATGGGTGATCAATCTATGAGCCTTGATCCAATTACTAGAGAGATAGCACCGAAACACACTTACACATGTCGTGGGACATAAATGGTGTCACCTAACCCTGCAGTATAAAAAGGCACATATACCACTCTGGGTCATGAATCTAAATTTAATGCCTTATTAGAAAGAGAAAAGCATACGTAGGCCATTCCTGCACGCATGTAAAACCAGGCAATTTATAGCTATGTGTAGATCACGACAAAAATATCAGATGAAAAGCCTAATATTATTCTATGCAGCACAGAGCTGGCTCCGGACCAAATCATCTGAAAATTAGCCTCGGGCATCCCCTCTGTGCGAGATTATCATACAATTCTACCTTCTACCTTTGCACACTGAGATTTTAGGGGCTCTAGAAGTATAAGAGGTTAGAAGAAGCGGGTGAGAGGTCCTTTTTTTGCTTTGGGAAAATTGTCCAGTTTTAGCATATATTTTTATAAGCGGTTTTTTTCCCCATCTCCAAAAATTCTTGTTTGAGATAGCCGTTTTACTCTATGTATTTAATTAAAGAACAGCTTGTACCCATAGTGATGTACAGCACAAGTGCTCATGCACACACCAAGTGCCCAAAACAATAAAATAGACCACGCTTTGTGACTATTTGATTGAATGAGAATGACACTTTTTTTTTAAGTAGTCATGACTTCTCACAGCTTAGTGAATAAACGCTTTTTGAAATCAGAGTCGGCCAGCATCCCTCGTATCAAAGGCTTTTTAATGATGTTAAAAATGCAATCATATTTGTTTATTAAAATTTAGATTACAATAAATCAGTGCTAAACTCTTGCTTTGGTTTGCCCCTCAAAGCTGCAAAAGGGCCACAGAATAAAAGGCGAATGCAGAAGAAAGGAAACATATGCATGTAAAAATACCTAAAAATTCTACTAAATGAATCAAAGATAAAATGAATCATCACGGTAAGGAGATTAAAGAGCAGATGTCAATCTTTCAACTATTCTCCTTCTCTGGGAATCAAAGCTAAGCTATTTACAGTTTAAGTAACACCCCATAAGTATAGCGTGAACCCCACAATTAACCCATGACTTTACATTACACATCATCCGATTATCTGACAACCACATGTTATTTTAAATGATCTACTCAGCTCGTTAACATGTGTATCCCTTAATCGTACATTATACCACTATAGACTTAGGAAGTACCTTCTTGCTAAGAGAGGTAACAGGGACACCCCCCAGTTCTCCCCAGCAGCTAAAGAGAAAGTATGGAACGACAAGGAGCTGTCCAAACTCAAGAGGTCTGAACGCAGAAAGGGTCATTATTTATTCAGTACACTGTGAATGTGATGGAGAAAGGGAGGGGTAGAGAGAAAGAAATGTGAGCGGCAGATTAAAAGCAAGGTAGGGTAAGAGAAAAAATAGACAGAATGTGATAGACTGAAATGGAGGCAGGCCCGAGATAGAAAGAAGGAGACAGATGGTAGAAGAAATAAGAGTGAAAGATAGCGAGAGAGGACCTAGGAAAGAAGGCATTTGAAAAACAATGTTAGAAAACTAGTTAGTAAAGTGACAGCCATAGAGTGAAATAGAACACAAATGGCCAAAAAACTGGATTTTTGGATATCTCTGTTGTGAATACAGAGGGCTTTAACTGAGTGGCCTATGGTTAAGCAGAGCAATTCAGAAACTGTGTCCTGTTTGCAGCATTTAAAGGTCTTTGAGAATGGAGTTCATAGAAGAACATGAACAGAAGGTATTCTGCTACGCCAGACACTATTGTCTAAGAGAAAGAAGGGAGGACACCCAACCATGGAGTCTGGGGCAGAATGACCATGAGGGCTAAAGATGGATACTTGAAAGGACATTAAGGAACGCAAGAGAAATATATTAGCTGGGTGAGCGGGAGGCAAACAGAAGTAAAACAGATTAAGGGGGAGGACAGAGAGAGATAATGGAGAGGGCCTCCGACTGCCGATTTGTTTGATCCTTGGCCCAGAGAGGCTGATTAATTGCGGCCTGAAATGAAGCACTTTTATCTCTCACATAATTACAGAGAATTTCTGCGTTATGGGAGACGCCTGTGCACGCAGCGTGTGACCTGCAATACTTCAGCCCTCCGCGTCAACGTCTACCGAGAACCTTGTACAGGAAAGCTTGGAGGAGAGAAGAGACGGAAGGGGGTGTGATTCACATTTTGTGATTACATTAAAATACAAAGTCAATTGCAACCGAGAGAAGTGCTAGGACAACAGGTCCAACCGGCTGAAGTCTATATATCCTCAAGCGTAATATTCTAATCCCAGATCTCTGCACCCCATGTTGCAGTTTGGCTGAGGATGATGACAGTTCAAAGTTTATAGCAGAACATTCGCAAAGTTCGAAAAGAGCTCTCGGGGGCCATTAAAGGTCAGAAACTTTAGGAGTCATTCAGTAGAGTTCAAAATCTGTCAAGCAACAGTAATCCATTGACAAATCTTTGTATCCCAGCATGGAGGATGGATGAGGGTGATTCAAGTGGAAATCTGCAATTATCCGCAATTTGCCTATCCCTGCACCCACAGGCGACGTTCAATGGGGCCACTGAGGAAAATGAAGTGCCATTCTTTTTAGGAAATAGTCCCTGAGGTCAGTATTTCCTTATAATTTTGACACATCATTCAATGCTAATAGTATTTTTAATGTTTGCATACTATGTTTCTGTCTAGGGTGTAACACAGGCCAGGCGGTGTCAGGGAGACCATCAGGTCATAAATGGTCCCATTTAAAAATAATTCTAATCTCCCATTAATCTTGTCTGCATTATTTTGTTGCCAAGCATAGACAAAGTGTTTGTTAACATACAATTTACATATTCTGAAATATTCTGTTGCTTCATAACATAACACAACATAACACTGACTTCAGACATACAACATGTTCCAACACAGTGACATGGGGGGGGGGGGCTCAACAGAAATGGCAGGGGGACCCAGGATTCTGGATTACACAATTTATATCTATATTGTATGTATGGGGTTATATAACATAGGTATGCTTGAAGTGAGTGCTGAGTGTTGTTAGATTTCTGCTGCGTTTCCCCATGGGATCAAGCCACATAGCATTCATAGGTCTAGTAACCTCCATGCAACCGGACTTGTGCAGTTTGATACTACCTATATTGAGCTACATAGCCCACAGCATCTCAGGTGCCTGAATCAGGGCACCTGTGTTGAAGGGGTAAGAGTCCAGGTGCGGTAGGGCCAGTGATCTCCTCAATTTTCCGATGGTCCTCATTGCCATAACTGGGAACTTCTGAGCTCCGGCTACCCAGAGCCTTCCCTTACGGGACACGGCCAGGACTGCCCACATGGTATGCACATCTGAGCCCAGGCGTGCCACACTGCCTCCCAGATATGCCTTATACCCCCTGTATGCCTTATACCCCCATGATATGCCACTGTGCCCTCTGATAAGCCTTATACCCCCTGATATGCCTTATACCCCCAGATATGCCACTCTGCCCCCCAGGTATGCCAATCTGCCCCCCCAGATATGCATTATACCCCCAGATATGCTACTCTGCCCCAGATATGCCTTACACCCCCTATATGCCACAGTGCCCTCTGATATGCCTTACACCCCCTAGATATGCCTTACACCCCCAGATATGCCACTCTGCCCCCCCCAGATATGCCTTATACCTCCAGATATGCCACTCTGCCCCAGATATGCCTTACACCCCCTATATGCCATAGTGCCCTTTGATATGCCTTATACCTCCTGCTATGCCACTGTGCCCTCTGATATGCCTTATACCCCATATATGCCACTGTGCCCCCCAGATATGCCACTGTGCCCCCAGATATGCCTTATACACATATATGCCACTGTGCCCCCTCCCAGACTTACCCCCCGTGCTCCAGACTTCTTGGTGTCTAGCAGGGACAGCCGATGAGCGTCTCTGCTGCTGGACAGCACTTTTGCTGGAGCTTCTATGACTGAGCACCGGAAGGTCATGTGACGCCGGTGCTCCATCATAGAAGCCCGAATGGAAGTGCCGGCAGCAGCACATCGCACAGACACCCACCGGCAGCCGGCGAATGTTGTGCAATGGAGCACCGGTAGGTCATGTCACGCTGGTGCTCCATCATAGAAGCCCCGGCGGAAGTGGAGGGCAGTAGCTGAGGATGTCTGTGCACGTAGCACAGAGGCTCATCAGCTGCCAGAGAGGAGGATCCGGGTTCCCTGCAGCACTACGGCAAACTGGATCTTAGTGTTATAGCCCGACCTCTATTTGAGGTCTGATTATAAAACAAGGGGTATTTTTCAGATTTTATATTCAATGAAATCGATTCAACTATTCGATATGAAATTCGTTGGCCACGATTATTATTATCGATTTTATCAATTAGTTGTTGCAGCCCTAGTATCCAGTATTATCGTCTTTCTGACATGTATCTTTGTATCCCGGCTTGGAGCCGGTGCAAAGCTTCATCTCTGCACATCGCTGCAGTCTACAAATCTGACAGCATAGTATTATATTCACAAATCACTGTAACAAGCCTCAAGGCATATGCTGTATGGCGATGAAGGATAAAGGTTATTTGACCATCCAAAATTCACCTTTGTTGCAGACCCTCGATTCATAAATTGTCGTCTGTATGACGGCTGCTACACTTGGCTGTGTTATTCAGGCCTAGCCAGTATCTGTGTAAAACAGAAGCCGTGATGTACATCAGGTCAAGAAGGGACATTTATTATTAATGGGATTTCATGTCTCATCAGCGAACGGAGTTCTCTCCTCCACGCCTCACAGGCATGCAAGAAATCTCAGCTTTACACTGCTGATTCTTCCAGGGTCCATTTAAACACTAAAATCCCACCCAAAACCAAAACACAGGACGAACGATGTCATATCCCCGCGCTCAGACTCGGTCAGCGTGGGGGGGACAGCTTGAGCTGCTGCATGTGGTCCAGGGAAGTGTCTGGCGGGGCTAACGTTTGGTCCCCCTCTGAAAATATGGGAACCACCGTTACACCTATGGTGTCAACCGAGCCGGGGAGTTACTGGTGACAGCGCTCTCCTAAACCCAAGGAAACCGGAAGGGATTTCTGCCATGATAATTTGGCGCCTGGAGTTTGCCGAACCCTGATTTAGGTTACCATGGAAATCCAGTTGTATACTGTAGATATCAGTGTTTTAAAACTTGCATCTAAAACAGAACTGTCACTCAACACCTTCCATTACTAGCTCCCTAATTTAAAATAGTGATTGACAACTGTTGTTTAGAAGAGGTGCTGCGTCAGCTGAGATCTTTCATCTAATGCTTCTTCAAGTGTCAACTCATTTTGGATGAGTTTTTCTGGTTATATTTTATGTAAATCACATTACACGGAAGCCTTGCATATCTACATCAGCGCGATTATTATGAAGACTAGTTTGAGAATGGAGTCAACTCCTGGGAATGCAGAGCATCAGAAAGATAAATCGGTGAAATACCGTAGTGCTTTTTTTAGCCGTGTACAGTTGAAATCCTGTAGCACCTGATTATGGCTGCTTATTTAAATGCTGGCCAGATGTCAGGATAAGATTCCTGAGTACCACTGAGAGCAAGGGACGTTCAGGAGGTAGGAGAATGCACAGCTGACGTGTAAAGTGCTTGATGGATTTCAGGTTTACAGAGGGAGGTGGCATACTTTTTGTCTAAAGAGGAGTGGTGGGGGTGCTTTGAAATCAGGTCAGGAGCCAACAGCAGAAGATGATAAATAAACTGTTTTTTCCAGCTGGGTCAAAAGACTAATATAAACTCAAGGTAACGTAACTAGGTTGTACGAGGCTGGACTGGGAGTTCCTGAGTGCCCCAGGCACCTTAAGGCCGGCAGCCACCGGCTGGATACTCACAGACGCATGTTACAGCGCACGGCCATACATACCCACCTGGGGACCATACTGCAGGACCCGATCTGCGGCTGTAGCACCACCATCGCAAAATATACGGCCCTGCAGCCATCAACCCCCTGGGAATTTCAATGCTGCGCAAGATGGCCATCATATTCTATACATCTGAAAAAAACTGAAACATCATATCTACAATGAGTTAGAGATGCTACATACAGGACCTCTGAGAAGACAAATACCCCTATCCAAAATAACAAACCTAAAGACAATACCTGCTTATTTATAAGAGCTTTGCACTAGAATTATTCTATAGAAATAACCCCAACGTCCACACTGAGAAAAAACGAGGATAACAAAAACCCATGGCTTTATGAAAACGCAGCATCGCAAGTATGCATCCATCATCGTCATCACAAACGCTCAGCTCTTCTTAAAATATACATACATCCCAGTTCTCTCCAGATGCATAGCTCCATATTACACAAACCCGCACCCCTGATCAATACAACCACACAGCTACTTGATGCTCAGACCCCAGGTCCTCATAACCACACATCAAAAACACAGCACCAATGCACAAATCAAAAATGCAATGTATAATAAAAAGGATGAATAATACACTATAAAATAGGTAAGTGGCGTAATCACTATATCAACCAGTGGAAACGTGCAATCAGCGGCAGCTTTGGGGATAACATCACCTTCCAAACATTGCATCAGAATCACTTTAATACATAACCCCAATTAAATGCATTCTTATTGTAATAATGTAGAATAGTTATTAGCATTCTTGGAAGCTCTATGGGTTTCCCCCGGAGACTCTGGGTGATGCTCCTCTTCTCTGGGTCACCACTTCCCCCCCAAAATGCAGCCACGTCTGCAATGTCAGCGGGGCGGCCCACCAACATCAGCGGACCACCGCCGACATCAAGGTACCACCCATCGATGTCAGCGGGACCTCCTACCCACATCCCAAAAAGGGAGGGCTCCGAGTAGAAAGAGCTTGGATGTTCCCCAGTATGGTTATTAGAACCATTTGGCTGCTATCATTAGCGAATAAATACAATAGAATCTTGGGGATAGGTTATTAAGGGGTTAGTATTTGAAAAGTTTCGGGGTCAGCACATTTACAAGTTCATAATTATATGTACTGAATCCCCGATGTAAAAGCTAGCAGGAGTGAGTCATATAAGACGTGTTGGTGGCTTGTTGTGCTGGCTCACTCAGCCTCTATACCCCGGGGCTTAACTTCAGAAATATCTGCCTTTTTTCTTGCTCCTCGCTCAATAATGCCTCTAAGGTCTTCTGCTGATTTTTCTCCAGTGCTCCAGCCTGCCTTTTTCTCTATCACTGAATTTTCTACCGATTATTGGCAAAAGGCAGTCTAACTTGAAATTGCTTTGTGTAGAAGTGCATTGCAACCTCCAAGAGTGTAATTTTGTCTATTCGGACTATGAGAAACGATGATAGATTCATTTTTCTCCTTGGTCTAGCAGGGGCAGCCGGTGAGCATCTCTGCTGCTGGACGGCACTGGCCGGTGAGCCAAACTTTCTGTGTTTCACCTGGAGCCTCCGAGTACAGCGTAGCTTCTCCAGTTCTCTTAGACATGGTACTAAATCTCTAGGTCGGGGGAGTATCCTGCAGGCACGCCCACTCTCTGCCCTATTGCACTCCCACCCCATACAAATTGAATGTGTTTGAGCCTAGCCCCAAGCACATGTATTGCTAGCCCCGCCCTTTACAAAGTAACTCCCTCCAAAAGGCGGAGCCTGAAAGTTCCTAGGTATGAAAATGATGCCCTTAACCCAGGAGCTGACACTACCTGATTAACTTAGGAGCCAGGAAAGCGGCACATTCATTGACAACTATAAAAAAAAATGTATCCCTCAACCCAAAATGTACTGCAATCCAGCAGAAGAAATTTTAGGAGTCATGGTTCACTGGATCATGGGGTTTGCCAAGTCCTACCTTAAGAAACTATGGCAACAGTTCCATCACTAACATTGACACATACCCCTAACATTTTAGTTGCCCAAATCAGGACCCCTTCCATGGGGGGGCATTGCTAAAGGACGGGTGGGTTCGAGGTGGACCAACCGCCTACTTTACCTCTTGGCTCTCTATGTGCCGCAAAGTAGTCACGTAGGATCTGTGATTGAGATCTGTGCAAAAGCAATCAATGTCACAGTTTTCAGAGGATCTCCCCATTGGCCCATAATCCCCACTGTCCCTGAGTGTTTTTAAAAAACGGGATAGATTGCGAAAACGTGTTTTAAACATACTTTGTTCATTTTTATCTCGAGAATAAGTGCAAACAGCACTGCGGTACTACTGCACAAATTAAATCGAGAGATCTAGATGATCATTGTTAAGGCTATATTTAAATATTTATTCTCAAGCAATTTTGCAGACAGCCTACTGTGTGCCAACGTCTGGATTTCAAGCTGAGACAGCCCAGAGCAGTGCGCCACCCTGTGGCAAGTAGGATATTGCAGGTACGTGTTACACTTCATTACATCATGTCACAGTATAGAGGTTCCAGACCTCAGGGAGATCTTTGAGGCCATCCCTGGTGCTGTATACATCTGTGTATAAAATCTGCTCAGCTTCTAAACCCCTAACATAAGCATATTACAAGCCCCTTGGCTGCAAAAGAAAAACAAGAAAAGACGTTTCATAATGCAGATTTTTCATGTCCTAATAAGTCTGGTGATAAAGATGTGTTTACTGCCACATTAGTAAGTAAGTTGGTTTTAGTGTCACATGAATTAAGAAAATATAATAAAAACATAATAATATAACTGAAAACATAATAATTTGCTAATTTATTTCTACTTGGCCATGAGCACCCAATTATGCTATTAAATTGGCAACTTTGGCAATTCAGCTGAATACACAACCCATCACTATCATCCATCAAGTGATGGGTGTTGTATAGCTGCATGCGCTTCTACGATCACCTTCATGGGTCTTTAGGATCAACTTGACTCAAAACTCAAAATGGATCTTTGAAACAAAACAGGTTTGGAACCAGGAGAGACTCAAACCTTACCAAAGGAGTGCATTTTAATAATCAGATACTTTAGGTTAGAGGAATAGACTCACTCTGGTCTCAAGTCCCTCTTTTTTCCCGCAATATCTCTCTTTGCTAGGAGATCAGAATCTTTGCGGGATCTGAGTGTATCAATCATAGTGTTCTACAGCCCTAAAATGCATAGTAATGTATATAGAAACAGCAGAATTCTTCTTAATTCCTTACTTAATTATATGAATAGGTTAAGTCAAATAAGACACCTCAATAAACCAAGTCCCCTGTCCATATAGCCAATACCCCATGAAGCAAGTGTCTTGAAATGGTCAGAAAGTACAAATGGACTCATCAGTTGCAATTAGAGAATAAAGCAGATATGTGCCCATCAACACTGGATCACACCATCAAAGCCACTGTAAACTAACAAAACTCCAAGGCTGGACTGGGGATTTAAATCGGCCTCTTTAAGGCCACGGCCGATAAATGATGTAAGGCCGCTATGCTATTACATTACGTTACATTTGGCCGCAAATTAAAGGACTGGATCTGCCAGCTTTTATGGAACAGCATTGACAACCACAAAAGTGTGAGAAAAACACCAGTTCCTTAAACATTGATTGTGGAGCAATGTCATGAGAGATCACCAAAATGTGCTGAATACCATATCCGCTGGTGGAAAAACTGGTATGTTTAAATCAGGATTCCAAAAAATGGGAATTTGGTAAACTGCTATAGAAAAAAATGTAATAAATAAATATATTTTACTGTAGGAAGAGTTTTAAATGAACGCAACCCAATAAAAATGTTATAAATAAATAATTGCACATCTCTCTCAATTTATTCAGACGTAAGTCCCAAGAAGCACTCTTCTTGAAGCATTTCCATACTAATCTCTCGATTTCCAGACCTATCATCTATAGATCACAAAAGCTGCATCATCCATCTCTACACTTCATTTATGAAATGCAGTATCCAGTACCATCAAGTCGCTGGTCAGGGATCTGCACTGCAGGTCATTACAAAACGCAGCTGTGCCCATTGTATTCCTACGGCTATTGTCATATAAAAATGTCAGTGTAGCTGACAGGCTCGGTAAATCTGAACCCTACGGTCCTTATGTTATCCAGGAATCAATTCAATGAGAAAAGGGTTAAAAAAAGTAGAGTAGAGCCCAGACTCCTAGCCCTGTCCCTGCCATGTGTTAGACGCTAACAAGATTGTCACACACTGGCTTTGCAGGACGCACGTTCTGAATGTCTGCCTCGGGGAAGCAGGGGAGGTTTGTGAAGACATGATTTTCATTACACAATTATTTATCTCCTTACACCGGGCTGGGAGGGAAAGTCATTTTCTGCTTGAGAAAACTTGTGTTTCAATTCTGTGAAACTTTCTCTTTACAACAGGACATCATTATTAAGGAGAATCAGATTGAAATTAACATGGATGGCTCATAAAAATTATGACCCACAGTAGACTTCGAGCGGCGGATACTCCTTTCTTGACCTAGAAGATCCCATGGGAGAACTTGTGATCCAACCTGCAGAGACATAGACCCATGTTCATTGCTCCGTTGAAAATAAAGACACTTTAAAAGATAGCAATGATAGACTGTATAACAAAAACCCAACGAAAAGAAGGAGATGTCTTCTGGTGAGTGTCACAAGTAAGGAATTTTCCAACCAAGCTTGGCAGAGCAAGCAACTTCTAACGTATAGCCGGCTCGATATTTAAAATACGTTGAGGGGTTAAGAGCTGAAGAGCTGGTGAGTAAAGTGAAACTGTGAAAAAGGCTAGAGATGCGTCTAAGCCTTGAGCATCCTTAAAGACAGGCGAGGCATGAAACAAAATATTAAGAAAGACAGCCGAATGCTATGTGTTGAGGGAGACTTGCTGAGGAGTAGATATACTGTTTTACACATCACTCAAATCATTATTACTGGGATTCGACAACATTTGGCCACATAGCTTCCATCTTTCTGGGCCACTGCCCGCTGAAGGGGCTCTTGAATGCACATCTTCTATTAAGTATACTGTATAATGTCATGGAGGCCTAACCCCGGGCTAGCTGGAAGTGTTTAGAATTACATAAAGCTGGGTAAAAGCCAAACGAGGACATATAAAATGTTTTATGGTCCAAAATGATTATAAAGTAAAAATTGCCCTTGGGGTTACAGGGTGCCACTGAGCAAAGGTGCTAAACTGTCCATCATGAAAGCCCATAACTTAATCTCATAGTAAACAACAACAAGTAATTATTTTCCCAGAACGCTGCAGATGCATCTCAGCATATTCACTATTTATTGAATGGCCCAGTTCCCATTCAGCTGGTTATTAACCACGAACAAAGCACAATATAAACTTAACACCAAACTTTGAACTAGAGCAGGATCCAACTTTTTTAGGTAGTTCATTGTGCACCACTGATTTAGTGCTTTGGAGAGACATCACTTGTGGGCTCCATTGTATTCCATTACCGTTTAACTCTTCTGAATGATTTAAATATATATTTAAGTTCTGGGCTTGATTGACCCGGGGAGTCTCACCTGTAACCTGAGACCTGGCATTTGCAAAATACCACCTGTGAGTTTCCGGCTATATTCACAACATCTTAAACTCGATATTCCTGAAGTGATTCAACAAAGTACAGAAAGGAGTATATTTCAGAGACGAAAAGCAAAGGTAGGACAGGAGGTCAAGCGTTAGAAGATGGGAGTGTGACAGGCTCAGAATGTGATTTAATGTGAAAAATGACTACTTCGGAAAAATGGTGGCAGAAATATGAAATAGTCTCCCAAGGGAACATCCTAACAAGGTAAAAAAAACAACAAAGTATGTAAGTAAAGACAATGTAATCCAATTGCTAAAATAAATCATTTTGTTTAATGCTTTATTTAAATTAGAACGATCAACAAAGCTTTTTGCATCTTTAAATTAATTTACTGGAACTACCTATTGCTTGTTCTTTTTCAATAAGTGGAAATTTTTTTAATTAAAATTGAGTTTTTTAGACTAATGGAAACTAGGGTCTGTGGCAAAAGGTGGCAGGATTATAACACCAACCAATTTACTGCCTAAATATTAATTCACCTTCCTCTTGCCTAGGTTGTCTGAACCAGAAAAAAAATGCACACTTCACAAATGTGGCAAGATAACTAATGTGGAATAATCTTTTACATCTTTATATATAAAGTGGTTTTCTAAAACATACACTATATGGACAAAAATATTAGGACACCTGGGAACAGGGACCTTGATGACTTTGCATTCTAAATACATAGACATTAATATGTAGTTGGTCCCTCTTTACAGCTGTAACGGCTTCCACTCTTCTGGAAAGGATTTCCACAAGATATTGGAGAGTTTCTGTGGGATTTTTTTCCAATTCATCCGGTAGAGCATTTGCAAGGTCAGGCATCGATGGACGAGAAGGCCCAGCTCGCAATGCCTGTTCCAGTTCATCCCAAAGATGTTGGATGGGATTGAGGTAAAGTTCTCCAAACACCAAACCCATCCCACCATGTCTTTATGGACCATGCTTTGTGCGCTGGGGCGCAGTCATGCTGGAATAGAAAAGGGTCTTCTCCAAACTATTCCCACAAAGTTGAAAGCATAGTATTGTCCAAAATGTCATGGTATGTCCCCTTCAGAAACACTCCAGCATCTTACAGAAGAGTGGAAGCTGTCATAGCTGCAAAGGGGGGACCAACTACAACTATGTATTTAGAATGCAATGTTATAAAAATCCTTGTTGCTGTAATGGTCAGGTCTCCCAATCCATTTGTCTATATAGTGTATATACTGCCTATTTTAATCTGTAAACACTGTTGCATAAAGTTATTTAATGCACTGAACTTCAAAATGTAGGAATTTGCAAAATTTACTGCTTGGCTGTAATTAAAACTTTTTAGCAGGAAATTATTACTCTGCGTAATTAAAACTTTTGAGCAGGAAATTATTACTCTGATCTCCAAAGAAAGCGGGTATCTCACTGCTTGCCATGCCTGAGAAGTTACACACGCGTTGATAAATTTCAGAGGAAATACAGTTCATACTTTTAGTGTTTAGCATCCAAAAAGAAACGTTATTTTTACAGCAGATCTGATTAGCCATCAAACAAAAGTCCAATCATATTCCACAAAAAATCATGGCAGTGTCATAAAAGCATGTCTGTCCAATGATGTCCATCTATTAGAACAAACTATAGGACTAATTCCTTATTTTACTCTCAACTCACAACCTTGTACCCACACTTGACCTTCTAAGGCTGCCAGAACCAATCACTTTCTATAAAAAGAAGTAACTTAATCGGCAGGAATTGCCTGCAAACCAAGAGAATTTACATTGGCTGCTCTATTAGTATATGCCAGGATTCCATGTTTTTAGGCAAAAAAAAAAATACCAGCAAAGCGTTTGCTCTCATAAACCATAAGTGGCCAAAAAGCTTTGATTGGCCTCCTAGAAAACCATAGTTGGGTGGCACCCCTAGATAGAAGGGGTAGGGGGTTTTGCTAATATAAATATATTCTTCATTTTAATCTATAATCTTTTGATTTGTCAAACAAAGTTAGTGCTAAGGTAGGACTTGGGAAAATGACAGATCCTTTATAATAAGAAGCCATTTAATTGTGATTTGATATCAGGAATATGACACTGGAAACATTCTCTATGCCCTCCTTACACAATGGACACCTTGCAAGCAACTATGTTTCCATTATTTTCACTTTTGTAGCCTGAAATTCTCCAGAAATAATAACACATAGAATGATAAAGCAACTCCTATGGAATGGGCAGGAAATGAAGACTAGAAAGTAGAAGCGTATTTATAGGCAAATAACATTTGTGCTCTTCCTAGACAATTTTATTGTTCCCTGGACGGGTTAATCCCAATAATGTTTTTCCGAACTTAAATTCTGGAATAGCCAATGTATATAATAGCCAAATATCAATTTCACAGCTGGTGACGTAAACAAAACCATGTTTCTTGACTGGTGACTACACCAAGCGCCGGCAGCGTGCATTGAGCAAGACTCTGAATGTAGAGAGAGAGAAGTTGGTAATTTCTCACCAATTAGTAAATTGCTCCTTGTGAGAATAAGGAGGAATATAGTTAGCCAATTAATAAAGGTTGGATTTTTGGAAGTGGAGGATATCAGTGGCAGATAAGCATATTTTGATTCATATAGGGTCAAGATGCATACTGATCTCCCTATGGTAAGCGTGAATGAACAGGTATGTAGACCACAGGATTCAAAGTCTTTGTATCCTAAATTCCAAACCATTGCATTGCTTAGAATGAAAGAAGTGAGAAGACTAGTGATTCTTACAGGGAGATCTAAGGGTCTGAGTGAGTTTATACTCAGGCTTTTTTAGTTCCAAATGGTCCATATTTTCTCAGCAATTGGCTGCCCCACTTGAAAAGACAAACAAATTATGAACCTGGCAAAAAATAAGTTCTATACACTCAGTCCCTGGCACTGTTTGCCGGATCCTCCAGTGGAGCAGAGATGCTATGTCTATAAATACACCAGAGTCTGCCTTGTAACAGGTAGGCACCATGACACTGTGTCAAATAAATTCTGAGTGTTGTGCTGCAAGGAACATTAACACTTTGCTGAACTAACATCAGACAATTCCCTACACACGTGGAATCCACCGTGCTCAGGAAGCACAGACCTTCCTCATGACCCTTCACATTAATCAGGTTTTCTGGATACAAACTCTAAAAGGTACAGGACCGTCTCAAATTATAGCATTCTCTGTCTCTTTTAGTGGCAGTCTAAGCACTCAGCTATCTGTCTCTTATAGTGAAAGTCAGCATAGTGGCATCAGTCTTTGTGACAGTCTACAGCACTCCCTCTACGTGACAGTCTAACTAGTCTAACTAACCCTCTGTTTCCTATTGAGACAGTCTCTTTTCCTACAACCGTAGTACTTTCTACCTCTGTGCATAACAGTCAGAAAAAACAAACTCTTGGCTGTGACAGTCAAACTAGTTAACCCTGTATATCTGTGTGACAGTTTGCAACAACAGTAATCTCTGACTCTTGATGAGGAGGTCTAACTTCTCTGTGTGAGTCAACTCATTCAGTATTCTGTTTGTCTGTGTAACTGTTTACCTGTTCAACCATCTGTCTCCCTGCATGACAGTCTAATCATTCAACCCTGTCTCTTTGTGTGACAGTCTAATCATTCAACAATCTTCCTCTTTGTTTGACAGTCTACTCATTCAACCTTCTCTTTTTGTGTTACAGTCTGCAACTAGAATGCTATCTGACTTTCTATAGGGGACTAAATATTAAACCCTTACCTTCTCTTTAGGTGACACTCTAATCAACAATCCCCAATTGCCTGTTTAATTCACCCTTCTCCTTATCTTTCTACATAAGTATGCACTACGCACCTTCAAGGCCCATCCAACACACATTCCTCGAGAATAAGTTTGTAGAAACCCTAGAGGCTGTATGTGGAATTACAAGTAAAACGCACACAGATACCATGGTCATTGGCCCAAAATCTTTAAATCAGAGCAACTCTAGGTGCTACTGCCTCCATGCCAGATCTCATGTGACTGCAACAGTCTGAGGCTATAGGAATCTCTATGCCTTTGTAACAGGCAGATACACATAAATTAAAATAATTAATTATTAGCTGATCCAAGCCAGAGGCTGATACATATCTCCTTAGTCATTTAAGAAACCAGCAAGCAAACAAATGATCATCAGAGATTTCTGCATATTTACGTCTTTGCCCGAGCTTCACTTAAAGAATTCAGCTCACACAGGGTCATATATTAATTTAAATGACATGCTTGAATTATAATAAACAAGACGCACAACTAATTTCAGACATTGAGCGGATGATAAGAATTTCAGATATCGAGCGGATGATAAAAAAAAATGTACTCGGCATGGTCTAATCATGATATGCATAAAACCAATATTTTTTATGATCATATAAAATGAATGAAGTATTTCAATCACATGTAAAAAATATAATTGATAAGGAATCATGTACATTTGATTTGGGAATCACATATAATAAATTATGTGTTCCAGAACATATTTAGTGCATGTCATATAAAATTATTATTATTATGAAAGCCAGATTTTGTGTAAAGGGTACTAGTGGCTTTATTCTGATCCATAGAAGGCAGTGAATATTTCCAAAAATGTACAGAAGTCAGTGTATTGGATCTACTTTGTGGATGAGCTCGTAGATTATTTCAGCTACTGTGTAAAATGTATATAAGAGTTGGTACGGCTTTTCTTAATTGCGCGTGTGACTTTTTAATACTGAAGGGGACAACACCCAAAGGGGTGATTTGAGTCCCCCCATATCATTACGCAGTGGCAGTACAAGCTAAGTTGTTTAATTTAAATCAGGCGAACTAGACAATGTCATGTAATAAGAATGCTTTTTGGCAGTATGTTTTTTTTCAAATGGAAGGCCAGGTGTCTTTCCTACATACCCCATTCCGTCCAGAAGGGGTAGAATATGGCTAAATTGGCCTTACATTTCCAAAGAAGGGTGAAATGAGTATAGAACTGGGTGAGAGTATCAGGCCCACTTGCCTTCTCAATCTACTTGCCTTCTCAATGCTACTCTGGCAGCCAAGACAAGCAGCCAGTCTGACCTGAATGGTGGCTACCAGAGAAACTATTTGCAAATGATGCTCTTTGGTCCACAACAAGTCCTGGTTTGCCATTGCTACTTTCCTAGTGATATCCCTCTGCAAAACAGAAACACACAAGGAAGCCGGCACATTTAAAGCCCTATGTGTTTCGGGTTTCTTCTATATTCCTGGCTTCTTCTGCCTTGTTTGGTCCTAATGGTATTCACCTCTATCATACAAAACTTCCCTGCTCTTTTTTGTCATCATTTTCTAACATGAAACAAATGCAAAAAAAAAAGCTTAATGTACACTGAACAGAGAACCTTCAGATCTTACATCAATATCACATCGCTATTTCTTATGTGCAGGTACCCAATACACTGTAAGATAAGAAAAACCAAAACAGTTAACTCTTGTCCTGCTAAAACATGGCATGAAGGGGTTAACGAAGCTAACTATAAATCAGTAATTAAACACACGCAGAAATTACATTAAAAAAGTCAAATGAGATCAGAACATAGGAACTTTCCATCAACAAATATATAAATAAAATCAACATGGGTCTCAGGAAACTAAGCCTTCATTACTTGATTATACGGCGCAATGTCTGCAATACCAATCATATATATATATATATATGCGGGGGCAAACAGTGTAGCACCTGGGAAAAGTTACCCCTTTTTTGTTTTCTTTTGTTTTAGGCTATCCTTAATTGACAGACAGTATGAAACAGATTATAAGTAAGAGGATCTGGGCTATTTTTAAAACAATAGATCTCCGATATCAGAACAATTACAGCACAGGATACAAAGCACTTCAATTACCATCAATCCAGTTCATTGATAAGCAATAAAGCTGATAGATAGAGATGGCGCCAATTTATAGCGCAATATAATTGGCTTCTACTACCTGTGCAATATACAGTCAAATGATAGATTGGAGTTATTGGAATAAACATAAGGGATACAGTAACTCATTAATCATATCTATCTATCCACCTATCTATCTATCTATCTATCTATCATTCTTCAATATTCAAAGTTTGATCAGACATCTGAATGAAAGAGATAATAGAAATAGACAGATAGATAGATAGATAGATAGATAGATAATAGATAGATAATAGATAGATAGATAGATAGATAGATAGATAGATAGATAGAGGCAGAAAGAGAGAGAGAGAGAGAGACAAAGAGAGAGAGAGAGGAGAGGGGCAAACATTGTTTCACTATTTAAGCCCCCTAAATAATTAGAATAAGCACATGTGAAACCCACTGAACTCAGCATTTAAGAGGTTAAAGAATGCCCGTCTACAGTGTATCTGCCCCCTCCTGCTGGCACCTGACCAGGACCTGCAGCTCCGTGCCATTGTTCGGAGGGTCTGATCGACCGGCGGCCTCACCTGCAGTGTGCGACACCCTGGATCCCCAGTCGGTTGTGGGCATGTGTAGCGCACGGCTCCAAATACTGCACGGCACGGAGATTCAGCCGGGCACGGAGCTCCTGGGACGCCGCCGGGACCGGGCACAGAACTGGGGGAGCCGGACTGGGCACGAACATTGAACGTCAGCGGGTTAGGGACCTGGTGATGAGCGAGAAAATCCCTCCTCTTAGAGTAGACAGGAGGGAGGTGAGACGGAGAGGGGGGAAGAGGATGGGGGGAGCGGAGAGGTGGGGTGAGGAGAGGCAGCATCACAGGGGGCGCCTCACTCATCATTCCTGGAAATGGTTCGGAGGTCAAAAGAGTGGGCAGAAAAGCGGAATGGGGGCAATCTCTGGGCATAGTTCCCAAAAGTCGCTATTTTGTGACCCAAAAACCTGTTCTTCCTCCCTAGGATGTTTGCTGGGTCTGAGTGTATCGCAGTGTTCTAAGAGTAACAATAATTTGTGTATAAACAGAGAAAATGTGTTTATAAACTAAATTGTCTAAATAAAAACATTCTTCAAAATACCCAAAACAGTTATAGAAGTGGTGGTCAGCAGGTCACAAAGTCACTTCTATTAAGGCTTTCTCCTCTACCCATCCCTACAGGCACATTCCCTAAACCAGTAGTGTCCTTCTGGCCACTGCATGGGGTGTGACAAGGTGGTTCCTATTGGGTCCTGAAATGTCTGCCGGTGGTCCTACTTATGGCCTTTTCTGGAACGATATGCTTTGTGGAGAATTATGGAGGGTTAATCAGACGTCTCTAATACCAATTCTCATGGAAACCTTGGCTTGTCATTAGTTAAAGATACACCTAAGCGAGTCACCTGTATTCAAGTAGGGATATTGGTAGCAAAAGTGCCATCGTAGAGTCTTAAATATGATCACAGCAGTATAGAAAGGGACTCTTTGACCCTGAGAACCTGCCCCTTCACCCTGAGACCCTTAAATTGGGGCAAAATTGCTGGGATTTTGGAGCACTGGGAGGAGAGACAGAAATCTTTGTAATGTAAATCATGCCCTGTGTATGTATGGCTTAGAACGCTACATACCCTTGATAATATGTAATATGTTCCTCCCCCCTGTGTGATAATAATGCCTGTGGGAGACAATGTCATGGATACAAGATGTGTCTAACATGTAATAACGCTCCCCAAAGTCTTATTTATCTCACAAGAATACACAACATGCCAATCCAAACAGCAGGAGACTGTGTGCCTGAAACACTTTACGTAGAAATGTTCATTATCATTGATTAAAAAATATAAGGAGATGTTTCTGCGTGTTTCAAAGTCACATTCCCAGGGGCTACGTATTAAATTCACTTCAAACCTACAAAAGAAATCACCCCTTCCTCCCAAAAATAACATTATCACTACAGTTATTTAAAAAAAATAATAATAATTTGCAGGTAAATTATTTTTCAAGGCGGGTGTATTATAACTCATTTGAAAAATATTGTTACAACGCAGATCTTGCTTAACTGCCCCCTTATTGTTCCCAGAAAACCAGTGCAGCAAGATAAAGTCTTAGTAGTTTTATCTTGTAGCTCGCAAACATGAGATCTGTGAACATATGTTACGTGTACTCATTAGACAAAAACATGAGGCTTTTAAAAGGATGTGTTGCTGATCACATTAAATACTATATTTAATGTGTTATTTCTAAAATGTTGTGATTCCGGTAAAAAAAAACTAATGAGACCTGCCTATGAAGCTGCATTCTGATCATGTGATCGAAAGAGAACGGATATCAATCAGAGGGGAAAAGGTACAAATAATTCTCCCCTGTGGGTTCCTGCTTCCTAGGCGCTCAGAACGTGTAGTGTTAGTTCAACATAATGTTGAAACAGCCTGAAAAGTCACAATAACATACCTCCCAAGTGTCCCTCTTAAGGAGGGACAGTCCCTATTTTGGCCTTAAATCCCCCATCCCTCTTTCCACCCATGATGATACCCTCATCCCTCTTTCCACCCTATAGATACCATTATTTTGAACATACCATAACGTACTATAAAATATGGTGTAACTGTATTTTTATTTAAAAAAAATATATAAAAGCTAATGAAAAAAAACCTGTTAAATAAGTTCTAATATTGTCTATAATTGTGTGCTGACTATTAGATTCCTCCCAAGTGCCCTTCATTTAGCAAGACAGTCCCTACATGGGATCAATGTATCCCTGTAAGTCTTTCCTCTCCTGCTGTCGCTGTTTTTAGGAGCTCAGGATGTTTGGTGGAAAAAAAGTCATTATAAATAAAATATAAACAGCAGAACATGTGTGTTACAATTAAATTGTCTAAATCTCAGAAATATGGCCATTGTGAAGCAAAGAATGATAAAAGTGAAAAAATATACAATAATACACATCAGGAGAAAAGAGCCCTGCTTCTGTGAGCTCATGATCAAGACTTTATCATGTGGAAATGCGAATGAACTAGTACAATGTATAATTCATTTACATACAGGGGAATTTACACTATTTGTAGGTGTGAGACTCATTTTAACGAATTTCACTTTTTATTAAGGGTTCATATATCGCTTTCCATCATTTTTCTGTTCTCTTATTTAAGCTGCACTGTTTTTCTGCCCTAATACTAATGTGTAAATCAGATGTACATCTGGATTTGATCCATCCCTCTTGACTAATTAAAAGGAAACAATCGTACCTCGTGGGGCAAATTTAAACACGCCATCTGCGTTAGTTTGATTAATAATGAAGTCACTAAAATGTATTCATGCTAGGAAACTGCCATCGACCATAGGAATTCTGGAGTACGTTGGTAACCCCATGTTACCAATTTCCAAAGAGGATAATTCTTGCTTTTGGGCAGCGCCGGACAGGGGATGCTTGCTGGTCCTAGCACTTTAAGGCCAGTGGTTGCCAAATGACAGCCTGATCTACTGCTTGGGCGAGTAGGGGGAGCTTTCGGCCAGCGACCCACCAGACATTTCCCTGGTTGTGCCAGATGACCACTCCAGACTCCTGCTTTTTAAGTAGTGGTTAAAAGTGCCAAGACATCTTAAGTGAATTTGTGAGCTATTAATAGTCATTTGTGTAAGTTAAATTCTTATTAAGTCATTTAACCCTCTAACAACCATTGATGCAAGAAGTTAAGGATCTTTGATGTGTCTGGCATTTATGGGGTTAAATGAGCTTAAAAAGCAATCAACAATCGCTTCCTTTGCTCCGCTGGTGTTGCTAAAATGCCTCGATATCGTTTGGGAGGTGCACAATTATCAATTTGGATTTATACATCTGGTCATCCTGCCCCAAGTCTTATTTTGGAGATTTCTTTGAAACCGGCCAATTCAATTTAACCCCATCAAACCACACATTGAAAACTATATACCTCAAGGTATTGGTGGTATTGTAACATTTTCCATACACTAATTCTACCACCAGTCTTTTTCAGAGTTAATGGTAGTAATTTTTTGTGTAATTAATTTACTACTTCAAAGTTTGACAAAGGCCGGTGAAAATTGTTAAAATACCACTATTTAAAGCAATATGCTACTTTTTCTTATTGCCCAATAACTTGGAAAAAACACAAAAACATTGCATATTTCTATACACAGGGCAAATTTCAGAATTTATGATGTCATATGCCGGGTTCCATTTCTTAAAGGCGCAAAGTGCCTTTTATTCTGTCAGAGCCGCCGAACATGGGGGTGGAGGTGACTGGGGGCGCTGCCCTAGTTTGGGCCTTGGGCTGCTCTAAAGGTAAATACACCAATGCGTATAGTTTTGCCTGTATTTATATAAATATATATATATATCATGAGCATACAGGTGAAATCACAGATATGGTTTATGTATGATACTGTTGCTAAATGATATATAGATTAAGAAAAGTTATTAAAAGTTAACACTTTTACTTCCATCAATTACATTGAAAAAAAATGTTGTATTTACCTTTGGTGCAGCCCTAGGCCCGGACTAGAGCAGCGCCCCCAAGTCACCTCCATGGCTCCGGTACAACAAAAGGGCGCTTTTTCTCCTTTAAGGAATGGAGCGCAGGTATATGACATCAAATTCCGGTGTGCCTTGTCTTATAGGCGTCCAGCACCTTTTAATGAAGTCTACGGAGGCTGTGCTGAGCCGGCACAGCCTCCATAGTGTAAATAGGCTGGTTAGGGAGATCATTAATATGTGTTCTAGCTCTGCTATGTTAGCTCATTCTACCAGACACATTATTATCCAGCCCTGTGGTAAACAATAGAATGGCTTGATCTTAATTGCCCAGTTGGACATTCTGACTACTGAAAGTCTATGGAGGAAGGGACTTCATTAGCATTGCCATAAAGTATCAGCTTAGTGTGGTGTTTGAGCAGGGATATCCAAAATATCATATGACAACAATGGCTGTCTCCAGGTCTGCAGATAAAGGAAGTTTATTGGAACAAAATGAGATAACACCAGGTTTTTGTCAATGCTCACCGACATTACTGTATACAGCACTGGAGGTATTCTCAAATAAGGGTCTTTTAAATCTTGAAGAAAGTGTATATATTATACCAAATCTTTATGCAGTCTTCATAGGGTGTACGGCAAGGGACCGTTTTATGTCGCCTAATGAAACTGGATGGATTGTCCTCTACACTGGAACCCATTAAGGATAGTGACGGGACCTACTGATGAAGCAGCCGGTACTGCTACTCAGGGAACACAGCAGACAAACCACAGAAAAGATTTTTGTCGCTTATATATTTAAAATTTAAAAGTGTGTCCAGATCATCCTTCTTTATTTCCTAAATATAACCCTCAGCGAGAAGCAAGCAGAATACCAAGCAGCTCCGCATTGTTTAATAAGCGTACATCTATGGACGTAGGCGCCATAAATCATTGTAAAATGAATAATATAGAATAAATTAATAGTTCCAATCTTACGTGGGCAACCACCTCCTGAGTCTGATCTTCTCACAGTATAATTACACAGACTCCTTTGTCCAATAAATTAATAATTTCTGACTGGGTATCCACTTTCTCAGCCTGATTACATCATCATTTAACTAAACAGCAAAAGGCGTATGGGTAATAACAAGTTGGTAATTCAGTGAGGGAATTATAGGCATGTGGCTCCTGAATCTGGGGCAAAACCAGGGACTAATGTTGGAGACCACACCAGGAAAAACAGACATCAAATTCTATTCTTCTACCACTTCTGCTGGGAGGCTGTTCCACATATTTACCACCCTCTCGGTTAAGTAAAACATCCTTACATTATATCTAAACCTCTGACACTCTGGTTTTAGATTATGGCCTCTTGTTCTAACATTTCTCCTCCTTTGAAATAAACTTGACTCAATCTTGATTTATTACCTTCTCCGTATGATGTTTTATGTTTTTATGAAGCTTTAAACTTAAAATCCACTTTCTTACTCTGATTTCTTTACAATCTTCCCTATCTAGTCCCTTATTGTCAGCCGGGCACTTCACATTCAGTTTTTGTGCTTTCCGTAAGCATTAGGGTAACGACCTGTCTGTTAATTAAAGCTATAGTGATCCGTCTCTGCTGTGCATCCTCCTTTCCCCGGGATACTGCAGCTACCTGTCATCCCTAGGATTTTTTTTTCTTATTTCATTATCTTTATGAGCAAAAAGTCCCTTCAGCCAGCAGTGTATATTGATCCTGATTAAAGAACCTGTCTGACAAATGCCTGTAACTCTTTAAAGATCCCGAGACGCACCGTTCATCACCAGTGAGTCTGGCTTCCTAATGGTTAAATCCCTTGGATTCTGTTTTTCATTTTATCAAATTCTGCCCAAAAATCTGATATTAAGAAAAGTAACCTCTGTGGTGATACAATCGCTTCATTTGCTGCTTACCCTTTTTGTTGCTCAAGATGAAAATCACTGATATACAGCATATGAGGAGAAATGACAGCTCAAGTAATTATTACGGAAAGACGGAGAGGTTAATCTGGTGCTGTGATTTAATATAGACACATGGAAGCAACGGCAAAGCTTCATGATTTCCATAATAGAAAGCTGACAGGTGTAATATAGTGGAAGGTTTTGATACTACTTAACCCTGGTAAACAGGAAAAAGAGAAAATACATTAAGACTGAAAATGATCTGGGATCCCATGCTAGGCCAGAGGAAGAAAAGAGATCTGGACAGATAAGAACCATTTGGCCAGTGGTGTAACTACAGGGGCCGCAACTGCGATGGGGTCGGTCTCTCTAGGGGACCCCCTACGACCACTAGTTACGGTTTTCCGACAAAGGCCCTTTCTAAACAATTTTGAACTGGCACGAGGAGGCAGGAACACATCCATTTGACCCAGTGGTGAAACCGAAGCTGCACCATTTACCAGCACCAGACCCAGAGCTGCAGAGGTAAGGGGTATGAATGTTTGTATGTATGTGAGCATGAATGTCTGTGTATAAGTGTTTGTGAGCATGAGTATCTATGTCACAGGCAGGCTTTTTTGGGGTTAGGGTGGCTCTGATAAGCTGCTTGGGGGCAAAGGTGGCATTCACAAGCTGTTTGGGGTCAACAGTGGCCCTGTTGGACATGTTGTATGGTGAAGTTAGAGAGTTCCGTGCCAATTTTTGCACCGGGCCATGTGGTTTCTAGTTATGCTCCTGCATTCGACGCATCTAGTCTGTCCTTTTTCCTGATACAAAATAAAGTGCAGCTGTTATTTACTACTAGACAGAAGGCCAAGTAGTCATAATCACATACCTTTCAAAAGTCCCTTTTTTGACAGTCCCAGTTGTTAGACACTGTCCTGTTATCCTTGTAGCTTCCCCCCCTGTCCTGTTTTTGGAGGAAGAGGGGATCATGGACCAGTTAGCATATACCGTCATTGCAGCTCCCACAATGCCTTCTTGTGACACTATGACATCTTAACACTGTGAGTTGGCTCTTCCTGGAAGACAGGTGAGTGACCACGCCTGACCCTGTCCACTTTTGGTATCAGCCCCACCTGTCCTTACCTTTTGTCACACCCCATAAGACAGGTGTTCCAATTTATACACTGGAAATGTTGGGTGATATGTAATTAATGGTGAGATTGTGACATTTTAGTTGGTCTTTGGAAAAATTATCATTTCTGTGATATTATATGTGATATCATGCTTATGCATTCATGTATATGGTGGTATGATAAAGCAAGCTTGTCCAATACATTTTCCATAGGAATGTAAGAAATAACACTTCCACTTTGCCAACTTTAAGTGACAAACATGCATGTGTGAGATCTTATTTTGGCCCAGGGGAGGGCTGGTACCTTCTGTCCTGGGGTGGGTTAAGCCAAGTGGTCTCATTGGCCCCTTGCCCCCTCAGCAACTCACATATGCACTGGCACAAATATTAACACACACTCTCAGATTAACACAAACTCACGCTAACATACAAACACACACATACTCACTAACACACATTTATATACTCATGTTAACACACACTTACACACTCATGTTAATACATATTTCCTCACACACACTTACAAATACACACGATCAATAAACGTACACATTCATGCTAACACTCACACATGCATTCATACATGCATAAATACATACACCTTCACTTACCCCCTCACTCACCCACTTACCTCACCCCACTTCGTTCCTGCCCCCCCCTCCCCAGTCTAGTCCAAAGCTGTTCTAATGCATTTTGTGACAGAAAGTATCTCAGTTCAACGTACTTGTGCAACTCACACGCCATACGTTTAAGAATTGCGTTTTCTGCACACCCATCGGGTATAATCCAATGCCCATTACCTTCTATGTGAAGACATTTTAAACTGTATTTGTGTGATTAACATTTGATTTGTAATTCTACTGCACTTTACATTTCCAGTTTTGGTAGATTTTAACTGCAAATATCCTACTTCATATATTGATTTTTCAGGCCATACAACAAGAGGAATGTTGACTGACTTTGCTATTTTATTGCTGTGGGAAAAAATGAATTTAAGCTGCAATTTAATTTGAAGTTGGCTGCATTTCTCTACGGCTGTTGAAGGATCCATTGTGCTGCTGTGGTTTCTTTCGGGGATAAGGTTAAACAAAGTCAAATAAATAAGACTCACGCATTCAGGAATATGACATTGCTTAAAACTTTAAAGGGAACATGTTCTACCACCTTAGTTCTTACTCAGGCTCTTTATACATACATGAAGACATTATATACCTGTCAGGAACTGGGTCCATACAGACGACTGTAATGACCCAGAGCACCCAAAGATGGAGTTCAGAAGTTATTGTGCAGTCATGGAGTTGGGAAGGGCCTGGTGCAGGGAGACTGCGCTCACCCGGGTGCTGAGCACCTAGGGTTGTGCAGCCACATACCAGCGCCCTGGCATAGCAGCGGATGTTGTCAGAACAGAGCAGAATTTGGAGATATCCTGCAGGCACCCTGGAGCAGGCATGAAACATAGCATTAGAATCATGTGCAGGATGCTGCAGGCAGGGAGAATGGAAGCTAAGCACAGTACAGGAGAAACATAGCAAGCAAGGGGGACGGAGCAAGGAGCATAACAGACAAGGCATACATAAATACAGGACTAGCCTAGGTCTATGTGATAATAATTGGAGATTCCGTCACATCATATGGCCATAGTATGCTTAGTCCACCACTACGCCAAAGTACTCCAATATAAGGTGGGTCCTAACGCTAAACCCTGCCAACAGAGGTACTAAACAAACTAAACATGAAATCTAAACACATATCAGAGAGAGACATACCTGAAGACTGAGACTAACATAACAGGTGGGGCATACCTTATAAAGGGAACAGAAGCTGAAGCCAAGAACAGGACTGGAATCCAGGAATCAGAGGTTCAGGACAGACCATACGGAAATCCAGAAATGGACCACAGCAAGACAGGGAAACAAAGGGCATGCAGCTCCGCAGCCTGGATGGGGCCTGACAAAAGCCAATGTGGCCAAATCTACAATGAAAGTTTTCATGGGGGTACTTCATACATCTTCCCTTGAATTTATTGAACTTTTCTTGTTGATGTCTCATTAATCTATAATGACAGGCAGGTGAGGTCTGGTGGCATTTGGCCTGGCGTGGGGGGCAAGCCCATTCAAATGTATTAGTAATGAAGCAGCCCAAAGACATAGTCAGGCAACCCACTCAATATGCAATATCCAGCAATGTCAAGAACACATTTAGAGAAGGAGAACTGACAGAAAACCCATAAAAAGAAACATTGAAGGAACCCAGTCATGTCAAATATGTTTGAAAGTTCTTTTTGCATTAGAGACTTTGGTGACTGTATGTGAAATTGCAAATAAAACACATGAACTAAATTAGGTAGAGGCCAAAATATTTAAATCAGCAACCTAGAGGATAATTACCCTTCCCAAAAAGTAAATGTTTATTTTTTTCAAATACCATTAGCTTTTCAAACATAATTGGTATTGAAGCACCCCTGGCTGCTTGTATTGTGGTAACTACTGTATATGAGGATCTGCCACGGAATAACTGTCTTGTTCTCCGCACTACCCTCTATATTTCCCTGCTTATAATCATTCTTTAGCAGCTGTATACCCATTAGTGTTAATCGATAATGAGTGTAGATATAAAGTTGTTTTTATGTATGCAATACAGAGGAAACCTGACCTCATTGTATCAATGGTTGAAAAGCACCAAATTATTTCTGTCCTAAAAATCCATGTTACCTGAAAATAGAATCAGACATGTAATATTAAGGCACTATGTCACAAAAGGTCTGTAACCCCGTTCTGCCACTGATCTCCAGGGCCAGGCTGGCAATAGCAGAACAGCCGACATTTGGATATATTCACGACAACATGCTATGTTTTTATGCTCACGTAGGTGGTGTGCCAGATGCCTACTGCTCTCTGAGGATAGGCACAGGGTACAAACATTATTAGTCTAATGGAAGGAAATTGTGTAATTTGTAGTTTCAATGCATTGTCTCCCGCTGTTATGTGGACATCAATAACTAAACTTGCATGACAGGCACAGATCTCCTTCCTTCCACGTGCTAGACTACCTGTGAGGGGAGGACACGGCAGGCAGGGACACTTGGCATCTTAGAGCTAAGAGCATGGTAGCATAACATTCAATGGCCCTATTTTTTCATGGGGCAGTCCTGATTTTCAGACACTCTCTTGCTGTCTTGCAAAGTAGGGAATTGATGATTACAATCTCAAACACAACTCACACATGGCCAACCCACAGTAAATTTAGGTTGACCAAGGTGGCAGAACAGCTAAAAAAAGTGGGTATCCCACCTGCACTGCCCCCAACTCTGTCCTACTTCTAATGACGCCCCCAACAAAGGTGTCCTAAGTTGGATACCTGAAAAGTTAGAGGGCTATGCAGTAAGTGCTGTTTGGTTACACCAGACTCCTGTATATCTCCGTCACATTATCCAGCGGAATTCACTAAGTATAAAACGTGACTCCTATGCTATTCTATGGTGCTTAGTCATTAAATTGTGCAAAACATTTCCCCTTAGGTTACTATAGAAAACAATATTCTTACTATTAACTTAATTTCTCCTGAAATCTGAGACAGGATAACAAGACCAACTTGTATCACAAGGAATCAGATGCAGAAGACAAAATAATCACTAAAGTATTATCTTCTATAAATAGAATCATTTATCAGGCACAATTCAAATTAGTTTTTATCATGTTCATTTTACTGATTGTGCCACTTACTGACATCTGTTTCATTTCTACTCTCTGATAGCGATGACAAGAAATGTCACTATCGGAACATGAATTAAACACCCACTCTATTTCCTGGGGTCCCTGTTGCAGCCAATACACAGCTGGCATTATATTCTCTTTTAGGTAATGATATACAAATATAAATAGGAAGGCGGCTGACAAATTATAATTCCCCTCACAGTGCAAGCGCCTCTCATTGAGCATAATAATCAGAGCAGCTCTCTACATACTGATGCTGTCCTCATCTGCTTCAAAGGCTAACAAGTCATTCATATTTATTAATCATTATTTTTTCTGATCAAAATAGCTATTGAAGTTACCAAAAAACCTATTTCTGGCACTATGCTGACTTTGAATGAGCTGCATTAACACACTATTGGGCCAAAGTCAAGATACCATTTTGCCCCCCTCAAACACTTTACAAAGCAACAAGACCAAGGAGCAGGGGTTCCTCCACAACTCTGGGGTTGCAGCTTCTCACTAAGGTAAATATGATTATTTAAATTTTTTTACCTTGCATATTAAATTAGTTACAAACTATTTTAATATGCTTTCTTTTTTCAGGATGCTACCTAGCATACCACAGTGTCCCTTTAAACAAGCCACATGGCCACTGAACAACATTCTGGTAAAAGATTATAGAATGAGAAATAACGGTACAATTAAACTGGACATATATATATATATATATATATATATATCACTTTAATTATGTGCTTAACAGCAAATTAGTTCAATTGAATTAAACCATTTAATTAACCATGGGAGTAAAAGCATGTAATTGTGAATGCAGACTTATATGTTGTGTTTGTGAAACCATTTGAAAGCTTGAAGGCAAATATCTGTCTCCAAAGGGCTTCCTACACTTATACTGTAAGTATAGTACAGCATAGCCACAGTGGAAAATAAGTAATGCTGCAATATATTTTTTCGCATGCTCCCAGTTTTTACATGCATAGTTCTATCCAACTGCCGTCTTGGAAGAGATGGGCAAGATTCATTTCCAAAAGTGACACCATCTAGCAAACCAAAAATTAGAATCTAGGGAACTGATGAGGTTGTTTATATGGACATCAGCATAGTCAAGTAGAAATGCTGGTACTGGCTGGAGAAAGTGATGTAATCCCACAAGTCTTACCCTGACCCCAAACCTACTTGTTCTAACTTACCAGCTAAATTTGGTGGGTTTGCATCTTGTATTCTACTTGGACTACTTAGTCCAATGTCTAGTTTATTGCAAATAACAGAAAGCATAAGAGGAACTCTTCGATCTGATGTGGGAAGCGTAGCGCTAAAGACAAGTTCATATCATGTAAACACTCATCATAAACTTATCTATATTGTTAAGATAATACCTAAAATCTATAGCTCTAACTGCATCTAAAATTTGGGGTTTATTGGGATAAGCCCCCCCAGAGAAAGCAGGGTGCATCAACTTTGTAACTGAAGCTGACATTTAACACAAAAAAACAAAGCAAGATAAACTAATAATAGGGTAACAATGTTTATATTTAGCCTTTACCACTCTTTTAAAAATACTTTTATTCATAGTTTGACCCATCGCTTGGCTGAATACAGAAACTGGCAGTAGCTTTTGTGTGATAAAAGCACAATTTATGCCTCTTTTCCAAAAGGTAAATCAAGCACAGTTTTATTACAGGGTATAAATTCTCTCTGCCTTCCGTGAACATTCTACAGAAGAGAACAAGAGCTGCATATTTACCACTTTTATTTCAAGAATTTCACACTCCACAAGTGACAAAAATCATGTGCAATGATAATATCTTTTTAAACTATGACCTAAATTTATTTGATAATGACAGGGGGACACTTAAGAATTGTGCAGTACTTGTGCAACATATTAGCAGATGATATTAGCAGGGCTTGATTGAAAGTTAGTGAGGCCTTCTAAGTTCCCTGATCAACCACTGGTCTACTATGGTGCTGATGAGCAAATGTGAACCTTCAGCTGAGATGCACAAAAAGACATTAATGTCCTTCAAATGTAAGTCTTACGAAGCTGTCTTTTAATGGACCAGCATGATGCTGCTGGAAATCATGCTTGTTAGGACCCATAGTTGCCCTCCATGGAGTAAACAGTTTTTAAATGATTTAAATAGTTTAAAACGATAAAAGGTAGTGATGGAAGTCAACAGTACTGCATTTGGTGTACCAGAGTGGCAGCTCCACTGTATACGAATTTCAATGGCTAAACAAGCTGCAGCGTGTATCGCTGTCGCCAGCTGCCCTCTGGGCTTTTGCTCAGTGTGCCAGATTGCCAGTCTGGGCCTGGCTGAAGAGGAGAAATGATAACCATAGTCCAGATAATCACTATTAGGGATTAGTTTTATTAAAATATATAAATGGAGGTCAGTTGACCTTATCTTCAAATATGGTCTAAGCAGTCGAAAGAAATTAATTGAATAAGCAAATCAAATATTTTTCTAAAGTAAAAACTGCACTAAAACAGGATATGACATTTTAAGTCATATTTTAAGTAATTTATATATTTGCATTTATCTATCTCTCACCTTCCCAAATCATAAACATTATAGCCTGCCATATGAAACTTGCATTTAATACATATAACACTGCACTACAGTTCTACTGTAATATCAATTCTGCCATGCAGATTTAATTTCTAAGCAAATTCAGGTTAAGTAGATGTGTCATTGCTCCCCTACATAGCACATTGTAAAAGAAAACTGATCTCTGTAACACAAGGTATACCAGATTTTAGACTGAGACTAGCTTCATGTCCAATCAATTTCATATGAGTGATCTTTTATAGAATACCTATTGTACAGAATAATGTCTTCCCATGTTTTCACTAAGGAGATCAGTTTACAGTCTTCAAGATTCTTAGGGCAACCATTTGCTTTGCTTAATAGTTTAAAGGCTAAAAACCTAATAATCAAGCAACCATGGATAATAATCAGTAAGGTGGTCCAGATGTGATTATGCACCAGAGGCAAGAGGGTCTTTTATGCACGGCACATTCTGTACAATTTTTAGCAAGGAAGCAGAGATCTTTCTCCCTCTGCTTGTTTAAGTATATGAAGAAACAAAATCTCATAGTAAGCAGGAAACAGCACAAAACATTGTGAGTGCAGCATTTCAGTAACTCCCCAAAATTGATCGGTTAGTGTGATTCTGAAAGGTCATCAGAGAAGGAACAATTGGCCTTAAGACCACCAAATGCATTGCTGTCTTTGCTATGTTTAAACATAGGTTTACATTCATTAAGTATGTTTACCCCTTTAAATATATATTTGGATTTTTACTTCATTAATAGGTGTCCTGATAAAAACTGTTTCTGATTTGAGCAACCTTTATACCATCTGATATTGATATAATTTTTGCTCATTTTGGTTCAAAAATTTTATTTATAAAAACAATGCTGTCCTCTGCGCAAAGTCTTTGTACTAGACTGTAAATGTGTTATTCTATACCCGTAGTTATTATTCACCCACAAACACAATTATTTTAAAAAAACTGTATCTATAGATATAGGTTATGCTATAATTCTAAAGTGTCTCTTTTAAAGATAGACTGGCCCTCTTCGAGACTTAAATCTTTCTTTCCCTCTTTTCTCCCGATACCCTTCTTTCTAACAGCTCAGAATGTTTATTGGGTGTGAGAGTTACAGTGTAGTCACAACACCACGTATAGAAATAGCATTCATTGTGTTTATAAAGTTAATCACATAAATAAAGTCATAGTTCTTCAAACCAGATCCCCTATAACAATAGTGTCCCCTCTATTGTCATTTGATGTGCTAGGGGTTTGTGGTTGTTCTTGTTGACATTTTGCAGAGTTGAGGAGGATCTTGGATTTTTTATGAAATTCCTGCTATAAATATGTAAAATATTCTAAAATCTTTAAAATAGGTTATAGGATTTATTCTTTTTTATCAGGAGATTAACAGATGTTGTAAGCATGTAAAAAGTCATAAAACACACCAATTTGAGTTTTATTACACGCTTTATTATAATTGTAATTTATCAGCTAGACATTTAGGTCTCAAGGATAGCCTTAGTGACATCTACAGCTGCACTCACTAAGAGTCATCTTTCAGCAGTTAGGAGAGGAAAAAACCCATGTCGGTAAAACCTCTGGGGAACGATGGCTGAAAAGATTGCTCTTCCCTCTGAGCAGTAAGAGGGTTTTGCTGTGATTAGTCTTACAGACAGCAGAAGAAACCAAGGAGCACCCTTTATGGGAAGGGAGGGAGAGATCAGTCCTGCTTCAGAAACCAAAATAAAGCATCATATTAAAGGGAATCTTCATCATATTTTGCATCCTATCTAATAGTCTCATATGAATAATAGCAGTGCTTATAAAACATTTTAAAAGTTGAACTAAGGTTTATTCCTCTATAATACACACTGTTTAATGAGTATCACAGAAGTAAGTTTTATGTAATTTATGAGCTAGACATTTAGGTCTCAAGGATAGCCTTAGTGACAGCTACATCTGGACTCACTAAGAGTCATCTTTCAGCGCTTAGGAGAGGAAAAACCCCCTGTGGGGAAAACCTCTGAGGAGCTTGTCTTCTAGAAGTAAGGTTAACATTTATAAAGTAAAGATTTACATGCATTAGCATCTACCTTGCACTAAACTCTAAACTCCTTATACTTCATTTATGTTGTGTATGTTGGCACGGAGCTCTTTCTCCTTCATTTAGTTAACAGACAACAAGTGCATATAAAAGTTACCGATGCAGCTCTCTTAAAAAAACTACTTTAAGGGAATAGATTAGTGTCCCATACAGACATGGTGATTAATAATTTATATTCTTCAGCCTGTACTGGAAAAAAGTAAGTAATATTCTTAAAGAGAAGATGCAGCTCTACAATTGCAGTGCAGCACTGCAGGTCAGCAACATTTTAAAAAGGAAAGTTGTCCAGGCAAAAATAGCTGATATGCTGTATAGCCAAAATCTCATCATTAACTAATGCCTGGCACGCTCTTGTTGGATTCATCAGTGGAAATTCCACAAAACAAAATGTAAAAAATGCAAATGCATATGCATTTGGCCTTTTAAAGTGCATGTGGCCCCTTAAATAGCTTGATGTTAATAATTACACCATAAAGGAAGGAAGTGGAAAAAATCCTGAATTCCTCCATCCACCATGTCTAGCTGCAATGCACTGCTCGAGGAGTTAACGGTCCGTACAAACAACCAATAGAGTCGCTCGTACAGACCTTTAACTCCTGATGGCGGAACTTGGCCTTGGGAGGTTCCAGGAGTTAAAGGTCTATGTGAGCAACTTTATTGGTTGCCAACAGGGAGCTCCTGTGACATCAACCAATAGAGTCGCTTGTACAGACCTTTAACTCCTGACGCTGAAACTAGGCCTGGGGAGGTTCCAGGAGTTAAAGGTCTGTGCGAACGACTCTATTGGTCGCCGGCAGAGAGCTCCCTGCCGGTGACCAATAATGTCGCTCATACAGACCTTTAACTCCTGATGGCGAAACTCTATTGGTCGCCTGCAGGGACCTCCTTTGGCATTAGCCAATAAAGGGCAGCTGCCCTTTCATCTTCATTAATATCCACTTTGTGATCTCCCTGGTCCCTTCCCCCTCTAGTCTACCTCGTCTGTGCAGCATTGCAGGGGTTAACGGGAGCGAGAATCCATAGGATCGCGCAGGGAGTTAAAGGTCCATAAGGGTGACTTTATTGGTCGCCGCAGGGGCCTCCCCAGTTGGTTGATGCTAGTTTAAACCCCTTACATCAGGATAAATGGTCAGACTAGATGAGCTGAATGGTTCTTATCTGCCATCAAATTCTATGTTTCTGTTTGGGGATCTCAGGGCAATTTTTTCACCGTGGCCCTGTGGTTTCTAGTTACGCCCCTCTTCCCAACACTGCCAGCATCTCTTCAACCTTGCATCGACAAATACAAAACTGAAGGTGGAATCAATCGAAGACTGACTTTGAAATTCTCTTAACCTAGTTACAAAAATACAAAAGGTCTCTGCATACATTTAAAAAAAAAGAATATCAAAATGTCCGTATTATAATGAAAATGCCAATGCAGATTGACTTTTATTTGATTAGCTTGAAATGTACTTTAATCATACTGTCTGTTCTGGACATTTTTAAATATTTTTTTTTAGGTGAGTGTGTTATTTTTAGGTACCATCCTGCAGCTTTTGTTACATGTAACTTAATTTACAAGACTTGGTCTGGATATAGCATTTACATATTGAACTGCATGCTGCTTTCTAATATGTATCTTTGTCTGCAAACAATTACAAAGACTGCTTTAAGCATCTAGTTAGGAAACAGCTGTAATTAGTTATCTGTTTTGCAATCCTGTCATTCTGGGAAAAACATTAAATTTTCTTAGTTTTAGCAGCATCAGGATTTTCTTTAGGAACCATTTGTCCAATTGAGCTAATTTTTTTAAAGCTTTTCTCGATTAAACAATCGACAATAAATAATAATAATAATATGGGAAATCCCTTTCTTTACTGATTTAGTCATACATTATACAGGGCCAGGCTGCCCATTCTACACCAGGGTTGTCTTTTACAATTAATAGTGATATAATGGAGCTGAAATGATTGATGTGCAAGGTCCCTCATTATTGAATAGAACCCCTAAGAATGCATTGAAGTCTCTTATAGGCAATTATATTGTAAATACATTGATCTAGCAATAAAATATTAGAGTACTTTGTTACAGCCCTTTCATAGGAGGTAGCTTTATCTTACATATAAACATCTATGAGTACCTTAAAAGATACATTTTGTGGTACTATGGTGATTGATTAATATAATTTCAGTTTATATCCACCAAGACAATAAATCTTGCTTATAATACTTCAGATGACATCACAGCAGATATCTCAGATTCCCAGCCAGATGTACAAAAAACACAATTTAGAATTTTGACACACATAGCTGGAAACTCATTACACATATATGTCATCTGTCTAAGGAGACATACTGTAGCAAGGAGCCAGATACACCATGCAGAGAGACAAGGAGTGTAAATACATAACTTAAAACATTTAAAGGCATCTACCGCTAATAAATATGCACCGTTAAATAGGGTTAGTCAGTGGGGTATTTTCCTGTGGCGCTGTACCAGGGATGACCCTGAGAAGCACCTTCCGCCAGAAAATCTGTGGTCACTGTCCTCAATGCAGAGTTCAGGGATAAAAGATCATATCCCACGTCTCCGAGTCTTAAGGGCACACAACAAATCAGAGATCTCCCTTGTAACCGGCCCAGTTGAGCAGCAGCTCACCAGGGGCGCACTGCCATTCACCCTGGACCTACTGCCCTAGTTGGCCTAAGCCAGAATTACTTTGCCAGGGTTTTCTGTATTAGACCCTAATACTTCTGTATTAGATTATTTTATAAGGACATTGAGACCTAATCATTTAAATGAACCCACCGGTAAGACAGCAGAAGTCATCTGAACATTTTGATCTTCACTTGTCTTAAAAATATCCTGAAATGCTCATTTCATCATTAATGGTAATCATTTTGAAACATTAAAAAAACCTTTTCATATGTAATTTGCAACTCCCTTTTTTTCGAAACATTGATGTGGCACTCCTCACTACTTGCCAAAATTTGTCTTCTGTTCTTTTAGCTAGAAAGAGAAAGACATTGATAGACATTAGACAAAGGGAGTGATATGATAGAAAAAAAATGAATAGAATAAGAGAAGGCTGTCAAAGATAGGGAATTAGTAGAATATTAATCTAGAAGATTTCAAGTTTGTAAAGTTGTTCAACTTGGCAATACTCTGAAAACTATTGTTCGAATGGACAGGTATCTTTTTTCATTACTTTTTCCAGACTGTGAACTATTGATAGCAAATGTATATATATATATAATAATGTATAATAATAATAATAATAATGTTTGATTATTATTTTGATTATATACTGCATATATATATATATATATATATAATTAAATTGACAAACACATTTTATCCTCTTTCTATATACATTACTGTGAATATTTAGAGCTGTAAAATACTCATAACCAGCTAATATTCTGAGCTCCTTGAGGATGATAGTGAGATGGGAGGATGTGGGGCTGTTCCCAAAGAGGGACTGTCCTACAAAAGAGGGGCACTTGGGAGGTATGTACTCATTTAACATTACTGTAACTGCTTTTGACAAACAGTTTGAGCAGGTGACTCTCCTTTACATAAAAATGAAATTTAAGATTGCAGTCAACATGCATAATTTAGTAATGCTTGGTATGTCCCCTGGCAGCCCCCACAAGACCAGGGGCCTTAGGCTGTAGGCTCTCTGCACGCCTTATAAAAAGTGCCCCTGAAGAGCTGATGTTCAAAATTTTTACGTGCTAGAGAATTATTCTTCCCTTGATAGTGGTAGGGCTATATTGATTTGACAGACAGTATTAAAATATTTCTGATTAACGTCATTTAATAAAGAAACATTTTGGTCTAATCAGGATTCACTTCTTCAGTGCTGTATTTACCTCATGTGGTAAGCAGAATTTACTACTAAAAATACACCATGAAGCAATTTACATTAACAACAGGAAAGATCTTCAAATTAGATAATATGAAAAAAGACAAGATTGCCTTGTGGATATTTCTGTAAACCTTGGGAAATATTTCAAATGAAATTTGTTTAAATAACAGCAGTTTACTTGTACAGATGCTATTATTTTTATCAGGTTCTATTAACAGATTTGGTTGGACAAGCTCTGGAACATCACACACACACACACACACACACACACACACACACACCCAGACGCTGACAGGCTAGGCATTGTGCTCTGCTAAGATAACAAAATGTGTATATATACTGAGAGACAGGCTCTGCATGTGTATTCTAACAGGCAGGCGCTGCACACTTATCTAAGAAATAGGCTCTGCATATATACAGGGACATGCCAGCTCTGCACATATACTACTCCTGCTTAGAAAAGCTCTGTATGCAAATTCATCGAGGGTCTACACACTTATTCTGATGAGACGTGCAACTGAGAATTCCTACCAAGGCGCTGCCAGATAGCGTGGTCTGTTAGATGGTGTTGTGGATGGGGGGAAAGCTGCTGGATAGTATTATGGGCCTATAAAAAAATTAAGAGAAAATAAAAGGGAATAAAAAAATTGAGAGAGGGAAAAAGAAAGAAGAAAGAGAGGGAAGGGCAGAACCAAGAGAAGCGTGAGAGAAGAAAGAATGAGAAGGGGTAAAGGGGATGAGTAAAGACAGAGATATGAGAGCTAAGACATAGAAGAGACAGGGAGAGAGAGAGTAAAGTGCATTTTATTGATAGGCACTTACATTAGTTCTCTAATAAGCAAGCTCTGCACACAAGATAAAAGACAGGCTCTGCACTCATACTGTTTTGGGGGGCATCTTTAACATAATCAATACAATTACATGTGAAGCAACTAATGGAGTTGTTTTCCCAAAAAATACATTATGATGTTATATTATGGTATATATATGTCACTCTTATTGTAGACAGGCTTTGCACATGGCTTTCTAGATGCAGTCAGCCTGTACAGGCTGGCTCTGCACACCGATTGTAATAGGAAGATTGAGCAGGCAAACACTAATAGAATCTGTGCAAAAGATTCAATATATCAAGATCAGTCTGGGCTTTTAGCTAAAAATATGCAAGATAGCAGTAATTTCAACTCTGCTCTACTGCATATATTATCTTTAATTGTCCCCAATTAAGGAATACGTCTGGTCACTTATAATAAAACAGACAAGCTCTGAACAAAGATTCTTATTGTCAAGGGCTGAGCATATAGCCAAATTAACTGAACTAAAACTAAATTTAGGATAAATGCTTGGGTTATATGGTTCACACTCATGAAAATGTGCAGATGGTGGGGGTTACATGCCTGAAAGCCACCATGGCAGCTGGCACTCAAAGTTTTAATGTCAGGTAGATCAGCGCTATCTACATGTGTTTACTAAGTTCAGCACCTGAACAATTATGTGCTGTGCAGATTACAGGTTGTCGCGACAGGTAGGGCATTAAGGATTGGGTAGGGCAAGGGAAGATTTTTATGCACCCATCCTCTCTATGTATTTACATATTTTGTCATGGAGCTCATGCGGGATATTTTGGTTCTTTTTGGTATTTATGTATTTTTCAAGGACCACAGGTGATCTTTTGGTTCACTGTGTAATGGTGGCTTCTGGCTTCATGGTTTACCCTTGGTAATTTATATCTTTGGAGGGTTGAAGAACTCACAACATTTTTAGGATGTAAATGACTCCAATGTATTCTCCACAAAATGGGCTAAGCTGGGAGTGAATATCCAAAGACAAACGTTTTCAGGCTTGGACCTTGCCACTATACCTAGGTCAATATCCGTTGCCTTCCCCACCTTAGTAAAACAAAAAACATGACACGAATTTGCAGGTAAGGGCCTTGTCCACAGCTTTATAAATTCTCCGACAGCTTGACCATAACATAAAACATATAACAACCCGCCAGCAGTTAGGCAAAATCTGGCAGGCGGTTCTAACCCCAAAAACCAAGAGTCCTAGCCTAGTGGGAGCCAGAAGCCGCCCACTCCTGGCATGGTGTCCACATCAGAGATCTCCGCTACACACTGGTTAGGAGAAAATCACCAAGATGCACATAATGATAACGTTTTTCACAGGGATCCAGAGTGAAAAGGGGGTAAGTCCCTCAACCTCCAGTTTTAACCCCACCAATGTGTCAACTGCTGTCATGCCCTTACTTGCCAGTCTAGACCAGCAGTCATTTTACCCCATTCCTTATAGTTCAGGGGGCTTTCCTTTGAATCAACTGAACTACAGCTCTTTGTTTGTACCTGTAATACTGTTACATGTATATCTGCACGTCTTTATGTGTTATTTCATAGATTCATTTTCTGGTCATTGTATAGGTTTTGTGTGCATTCTCTTCATGTTAATGTGTGTTGGGCAGGACCAGCCAGTGATCTTTATCTAGAGTCTGCATGAAGCATTTGTTGTTGGGTTGTAAAAATGAAAGGCTTTTGGACTCCGCAGCCCATGAGGTTAAAAGTTGCCAACACTGTCTTGGCTGATGGCAAAATGCAATGGGGGAGGAAGCAAGTGCCATATCCTGCAGATGCCTATGAACAGACTCTACAATGCTTTGCACACAGACACTAACAGACTCTGCAATGCTCTTTACACCAATACGAACATATTCTGTGTGTAGATACTGGCAGATAGAGACTTCATTATCAGATTTTGTACACAAATAGAAACATTCTGATCCGTTATCTTTCCAAACAATGTGGTATATTATGTTAGAATGTCTGATTTTCAATTAAAAAGGCAAACCAATCTTGAATTTCACAAACCATAACAGCCATGAGTCCATCTAGCGTTAAATGCATTTTCTTCACTTAAATGCACATGTGCAAACCTTATTATCCAGAAGTCATTCCAAATTCTTATCTCTATATTTCCTTAAAACAGTTTAACGTGTAAATTGCATGCTTTCCCCCAAATGCATAACATTACATTTTTTTATAGAAAGCACTTTGTCCATACCCTTCTGCAGAGACTGTTTGTTCTATGATTGTTGCTGAAACCAGGGTCCTTCCCAATATATATTTTTAATATGACCCCTTTTGTGGGTATTAAGGCTTATTATAGAACTGTTGCATTGACTTTAACAAGGCTTGTATCCCGATTATATTGTGAATAAAAACATTCCTTTCTGCTTCCATGTCTTATCTGTAGCTACAGTACTGACGACTTTGACATTAATAGAGTCTGACTGGTTGTACTATCAGTATGACATGACCTAACACAACTAAGGTGTTTTAAGAACAAATCTCATGTCTATGAAGCACCTTCTGGACTAGAATCTATGCTATGCAATCAGGAACCTCATCATCCTTTGCTCTACATTCAGACCAAGCCCCACCATCTGGCTTTGGATATCATAAATTAACTACAAATCATTTCAACTACTACTACCTAAATAAAGACAACTAAAATATGAAAAATGTTAATGGAAATGTAAGAAAATATATTATTTCTCTAACATGTCTTGGCTTCTCATTTTGTTACTTTGTTTGAAAAGAACCCTTGATGCAAAAGGAAAATGAGGCAAGAGTTTCTGTGTATCCCTGTTTCGTTAGTATAGTTAAAAGAAATTGCAGTTTTGTAGCATCTGGCTAGCACACCGAAAGGGGATGAAAAACGACCTCTGCACTTTAAAAACAGTGGCCACCAAATGGCTCACGTGCGGCCCCCGTATTCTCTTACACCCCTACAGTGTGCTTGTGCTTGTATCCTGCCAGTAGCTGCATACTGAAGGTCCGGATCCAGTGCTTGAGCAGCAGTAAAGTTAAGGGTGCAGTCAGTGCCATCAGCCACCGGGCCACTGGTCATTTGCCAAGTTTGCAAGATGGCCAACCTGGGCCTGCATACCAGGATATTTTGCAGTAGGCTAGAGAATCAGGGAGGGAAACCGACCAGTCTGGTCCACGTTAGCTTCAATGTTGACCAGATGCGAATGAGCATAGATCTGTGTGGAGCCTGGGGTATAAATCCTTTGCGAACCTGCAAAGTACTGCATGGAAAGGCGGCGTGAAGCCTTATGCTGCTATATATATAAAAAATACATTTAAAATAAATTAATAAAACGGTTGGTTTGCATTCTGAGTCTGACTGATTATTGGTAGGGGTTTTGTAAATAGTTTGGTTTAATAGCCTATACACGGATGAGATCATCTTTTTAACCTTCTGTAGGATTTGGGGATTGGCCCTAGAAGTAAAAATCTGATGCGTAGAGAGAGGGTTTCTACAGCAGCCAAATGCTATTTAGTACTCTTTATCCACGTGCAAACTGATTTAGTTAATAGGCTCATGAAGCTGAAGATTATTCCAGGACTCCTTAAGAGGCTTCAGATAATACCTGTATTAAAAACACCTATGTCAAAAGGTGATAACCCACAATAACATGTGAACTCACCTTTACAGAAACATATGAAAATAAAAATATAATGTAAAAAAAACCACATAAAATATTCAACAAAATGCAAAATAATCAATTGTTGAATAAAAGTGTTAGTTAATTTAAAAAATATATGATTATAGTCATTATATTAATATGTTAATCATTGGTATATATATTATATATATATATATTATATATATATATATATTATATATATTATATATATATAAATATATATAGGGTCTTATGTAACTTATCTTGTACGTTTACAACATATTTTAGAGGGATGTTCATGGCCGCTTCTCCCCGATTGCCTCTCAATTTTAGGTTACTAAATTAAAATATTTATAATGCGTTCCAAGCAGGTAGTTGACATCTATTATTAAGATATATATGTTTTTTAAACTGCAAATGATTAATTTGTGTCAGGTTCGCTTTAAATTCATTTTCTGCATTTCCAGTGTATTAAATGTTAACACACTAAGACATTTTAAAGAATTGTGTTGATTTTTTATTTATCCCATAAAAATATTAAATAAGTAAATACCCATTGATTGCTAACATCTGCCACTGCAGCTGCCGCAGATGAACTAAGTAGTCCTGCCTAAGCATCATGAATTTGACATCCACTAAAAAAAAAATATATATATATATATTTTTTTATTACTTCTCCTTACTGCTGTTCCCGATATCCCCCATATTTAATTTATTTACCACATTCAATACCTAAAGTGGAGTAATCATACCTCTATCCATTATTTCCAATTCTGCAATAAGCAAATATTGTAAACTGATCATTTAACATCCTGGCCTTTGGAGTGAGCTTTTAAAAAACATTCAATAATTCATAAGAGCATATAATAGCAGGTTGTTCTATGATGTGCGACCCATGGCTTCCCTGCCTGCTGTCTCTGCATCTTCACTTCCCTTTGTCCAGCTAACGGACCAGGGCATTTTCCCCTAATTGTTCTGTGAATGTTGTGGTTTCCATAGTAACTATGTGGGTCCAGCACAAAATTCTACATTGCCGTTAAGGCTCTGGGGATTCTCTGCAGGAAATTCTCGGCTGTTTTAGGCCGACGTCTGACACCCCCACTCTTTAGTCATAAAGAGTTAGGCAGCACCAGCCTGTCTGACTCAGTGATCGCGAGGAACAACTAACGTCCCGCTGATAATAATACTCAATAAGTAAATGGATTTATTGACACAGAGTTTGGTTCGCAGTGGAAGAAGCAATCTCCTTCCTACTGCTAAATAAAAAAAGTATTGTTGAGTGACTCTGTGGTCATGTTGAGGCTAGAGGTCCTGGGAGATAATTGGTTTTAGTAACTACAGAACTCACTCTACATAACAGAATAAAGACCGCCATATAGTCCCAGTTACGAACATTCTAAATATTATTTCAAGCAAATGGGATACTGTTCTACTGTTGAAGTAATTAGGCTGACGAGAGGTTACTGTGTAAGTGGCTTGGCTGTCACCTCCTTGCAGGGCAAAGATCAATCATGTATCCCGGGGCCCTGGATAAGCAGCGAATGAGAGCTGGTGCCTTGTAACGTGGTCCATTAGTGCTCCAGGGAAACGATGGTGTCTGTGCAGCAATATCCCCTGATGGGTAACCCACTTCCCTAAAACAATGACCTGTCACCTGTAATGACTGACCTGCCATCTCTCCATGGCAATGACCTGTCAACTTTTTTCGACAATGACTATTTGTGACTGTTATGGGATATCAGTCTATGAATAAGACCTGCCAGGTCTTATTAATGGCCTGTCTCCTTCATGGTGACTATGAACGGTAACCTTCATGTGACCATGACCAACAATCTGCTAGCAATGACCTGCTGTATATTAATGGGCAGTCACTGCCATATACCTGGCTGTGCTATTATAGCCGTTAGACTTAATCCAGGGAGACCACATCGGTCATTTTTTCCAGGATATAGAAACACCTTATTTGATGGCAGATAAGAACCATTAAGCCCGTCTATTCGGCCCATTTTGCTCCCTCATAAGGCTCAGGTAAGCACAGGAGGAGCCCAAACAATATTAAAAGAAAAAAAAAGGAATAACGTAGATTAGATTGTATAAAGGATTAAAAGGAGTTAAGAAGGGATTAGTAAAACACAGAAGAGAGCTAGCAAAAAATATGTGAGCAAAAGACAGCCAAGGGTAACAGAAGGAATTAAAAATGATCTGAGTATCTTTAAAAATATGAGAAGGGATTAGGCTAGAAAAAAATATAAGAACTATAAAGAAGGAAAACTGAAAAAGGGAGTGAGATAAAATAAGATAAAAAATAATATAAATTATTTCTCAAAAGGTAAACAAGTGTCAGGGGCACAGATGCGGAGTCATGTTGGAGTCCCTGTGCAGGGGCAATATTGGGCTTGGCTGGAGGCAGAAGGGTGTTGCTGTGTTGTATTGCAGACAGCTGTCTGCTTTAGCCTTTGGCTTTCTCTTTGGTGCCATCTGCAGACACAACTGGAAAACACAGCAAGCCTACGAACAAGCTCACAGCAACAGGTTCTGTAGAGCAGGCAGGTATGGGCACACTGGTCAGGGGGTCTGTAGCTCAATCAGACTGTCCAGGGGGTCTGTAGCATGGTACCAAGGGGTAATGCCTAAAAGGAGTCAAAGCCCACACCAGTAGGTCAAAGTCCAGATGATCTAACTTAATCAGTTAGATCCAGAGTCAAAATCCTGATATGTAAAAGAAGTACTCCACAAACAGGGCCAGCAACACAATACTCTGACAAGAGGAGCAAGGCGTATACCCAGGTGCTTATAGGCTCTTATAGGAACTTCTCAGAATTCCAAGGTGATACAGGGAGTAGATACATTCAGCATATGTATAAGAAAAGAGCAAATAAAAACATAGTGTGATTTGTATAAAAAAGGGGTTAAAATAACCAACTCCCACCGCTCTGTATAATGTGCCTTCACAGGTGTCTAGCTTCTTGGTATTTTCTGTTCATGAATTCTCCTGAGTATAGGCAGCAAAGCAAACGAAGCAGGAATATAGGTAAACAATATAAAATGTATTTCAACAAATATAAAAGTACCTGCATCTGCATACGTGGCAATGATCACCACATAGTTCAGTCCTATAGCCTCAGTTGAAGAGCTACCGGTATACAGGCTGTCCAGTGGGTATTCAAAGGGAATACAAAAGTAAAAGTCACCAGTCTTCTGTTCTCTTTCACACAACGCGTTTCGCCCTAATGTTACGGTTGGGGCCTTCTCATGGTGTGCTTTTCCTTGCTGTATCCCATGGGTTAAATAGCAATATCTTGCTTCTCTTGTAATAACAAAAATAATTTGCCTCCAGCCTCTGTGGGGGTAAATGAATTATATTGTGTTAATAAAGCCTGTTATTATTCTTGTAAATGTCTTTCTTATTTACATAAAACGCTATCAATAAGCCACAAAGTCACATAAAAAGTCTCAGTAAGGCTATGTCCCTATCTGTACAACCAAGGACATCATCTAAAATATTTGAAATGCTAGAAGGTATACCTTAGCCAGAGTTCAAAGTGCACCCCATAAAATAACGCCCCCCCCGACCACTTGAAATGTTGGGAGGTCAGCCCAATGATGATTTACATAGGATTCCTTGGATGTATGGTTTCTGTGCACCACACCAGGTAATGAAAAATGCATGTTTTATAAAACAGGGGAGGATTAATAATGATATTTTTATTTATTTTTATAAGAAACATGGGCAAGGACAGCATTGAGTGCAAAATAAGCTTTTCAAATACCAGTCAAAAATCTAGCGTCTTATCAACAATATTCCTTTAAGAAATAAAAGAAATACCAGCTCCTTTGGGAGTCTATCAGTACACTCAAAGCCTAACCCAGCTAAATCAGTTCCCAGCAATAACATAAAACAGTAAGTGACTTATCCGCATGCAATATTTAGCAATGCAGAGCTCCTTTCAGATACTCTACTCCCCATCAGAACAGATAAAGTCTCTAGAACCTTGAGCAGTGGGGAGACCCCCAGCATCCCAACAATACAGAGCAGTGCGGAGACCCCATGCATCCCAACAATACAGAACAGTCTGCATACCCCCAGCATCCCAACAATACGATGCAGTGTGCAGATTCCCAGCATCCCAACAGTACAGAACAGTGTGCAGACCCCCAGCATCCCAACAAAATGAAGCAGCGTGCAGACCCCCTGCATCCCTGCAATACAGAGCAGTGTGCAGACCCCCTGCATCCCAACAATAGGGAGCAGTGTGCAGACCCCCAGCATCCCAACAATACAGAGCAGTGTGCAGACCCACTGCATTCCTGCAAAACAGAGATCCCATGTATCCCCATTCCAGTTCATCCCAAAGGTGTTGGATGGGGTTGAGGTCAGAGCTCTGTGTGGCCGGTTAAGTTCTTCCACACCAAACTCATCCAACCATGTCTTTATGAACTAGACTTGTGCATTCGTCTTCGGGCGAACATGGAAACGAACACGAAGAGTGCGTTTTCGTGTTCGTTCCGAAGACACGCCGAAGAGAAGACGGCGGCGGTAAAACGTAGGCGAAGACGAAGACACACACCACGAAGATTCCCCCCCCCCTTCTAACTTACCTTGTCTTCGCGGCTTCGCGGCAGTTCCCGGAAGTGGAAATCCGCAGGTTCGCCGCCACGGGTTACAGGGCAGTGCGAATGAGCTTATTGGTCGCCTACAGGGACCTCCTCTGGCATCAACCAAAGACCCTGCAGGCTCACTCGCACGGTCTTTGTAACGCCTGACAGCGAACCTATGGATTTCCGCTCTCGTTAACCCCTTCGATGCTGCGTTATCTAACCCCAATGCTGCAACTTACCCTGCCGATGCCACTGGTCTCCCTCCCTGTTCAATTAGTTAAATGTCCGTACGAGCGACTTTATTGTTCGCTTGTACGGACATTTAATTAATTAAACAAGGAGGGAGACCAGTGGGATATGCCGGGTAAGTTGCAGCATTGGGGTTTTAAAACCCCAATGCTGCAGCTTACCCTGCAGATGCCACTGGTCTCCCTCCCTGTTCAATTAGTTAAAGACCAGTGGCATCTGCAGGGCAAGTTGCAGCATTGGGGTTTTAATCAACCAATCAACCAATGGCAGACGAGCCCCCTGCTGACGACCAATAGAGTTGCTCATACGAACATTTAAACTCCTGGCGCCAGAGCGGCTTTAACCCCGTTTTAACCCCTTAACCGGGGAAAACGAAGAAAACCCGAACACGAAGAATGTCCGCGAATATTCGCCCGAAGAGAAGACAGGACCAGGCGAATATTCGCAGAATACGAAGTTTTTTTTTTTTGCCGAAGACGAGCACGAAGACGAACACGAAGAGCCCCCTGGTGCCCAAGTCTATTATGAACCTTGCTGGGGGACAGTCATAATAGAATAGAAATGTCCAAAATGTCTGGGAATGTTGAAGGGGACATACCAAAATATTTTGGACAATGCTATGCTTCCAACTTTGTGGGAACAGTTTGGAGAAGGCCCATTTCTATTCCAGGATGACTGCCCCAAAGCAAGATCTGTTGTTCCTCTTTATTATTATTAATTATATAAAAAGCCTTTCATTACAGATCACAGAAAAACTCTGGGTAAAGCGCTGCCTCCCACACCTCTGACCATGTTCCACCATTAAAGTGTCTTTTTGCCCATTTTAAATATTGGGAGCTATAGTTTCATAAGGTATATGTATGCAACAGCGGAAATTCTGCCATGGAGGCACATAACCACACAAGTTACACAACCATACCTTGGGAAACATACCTGGTTTCCACATCATTAAGCTTTGTATGTAACAAATACTCAGGGCCAGCCCAAGACAAAATGCCGCCTGGGGCGAAGTTTAAAATGCTGACCCCCCCATTATCTACCCTTCCTCTCCCTGCCGCCCCCTCCCCCCCCGTACTTACCTTTCAGCAGTCCTGCGGTGAGTCTCCCTGCTCGGTCTCGGTGCCGGCTTGTAATGCTGAACGCCGGAAATGACGTCATCTTCCGGCGCTCATCATTACAAGCCGGCACCGAGCCCGAGCTAGAGGGCTCGCAGAGGAGAGAGTGAGGGGCACCGAGCGGGTACTGACAACTTGGTAAGATAAAACCACTCGGCGCCCCTCATTCTCTCTCTCTCTTCTCGGCTTTAAAAAATAAAAGGGCTTCAAAAGTGCCCCACTCGGCTCCATTGTCGGGCCGGCCCTGCAAATACTTTTACCTGCATGATATCTGTAGCGCATACATGATCGTACCTGGGAACTTTCTAAAGCTTAATTTGTTTATTGACCTTTTAATACCCTATCATAGCGATACCTATTATAGTGACTCGCTTCTGATAACAATGAAATGGTTCAAATATTGGTTTATAAAAACCATTACTTATCAGGAGATAAAGATGTTCTGAATTAGGTCACCTGTATTCAGGCCCGGACTGGGACAAAAAATAGGCCCGGGCATTTAAGCCTGAGCAGCCCATATTTATTTATTTATTTATTGTTAAAGCCCACCCTTCATGTACCATCTTTGCATTTAATCATTCACACAAATCATTAACACATTCATTAATGCAGTCTCACAAATCATTCAAGCAATTCATCCACACATGAATTCATTAATTGTCATACGCATTCACACAATTCATCCACACATTTATTCATTCATTCTCATACGCATTCACACTACCCCCTCTCATCATCTTATCTGCCCCTTCTCACTATGTTCCCCCTTTTCACTATGTAACCCCCTTCCCCACTTCTCAATATGTACCGCCTCTATCTATCCCCTCTCCCCCTTTCTCACTACCTAACCCCCCTCTGCCCCTTCTCACTGCAGCCCCTTCCCTCACCCTATTTACCTTGTTGCCAGAGCAAGCAGCAACTGCGACTGCGCCTGTGGCAGGGCAGGATTGACTTAGGGGCTGATGGAGCTGCAGCTCCAGGCTCCTACCTTAAAATAGGCCCAGTCAGGACCGGATTAAGGCAAAGCCCCTTAAGCCCGCCGCAACTGCAACCGGGTCCGCCACTCTAAGGCGCCCTGTGCGGACTACTCCTCTGGTGCCCCCCCATCCCAAAAAAAGAAAGGAATAAAAACTTGTAACAAAACTCCCCTTTCTCACTATCTATCCCCCTGTATCACTGTCTACCACCTCTGCCTCTTCTCACTGTTATCATTATATACTGAGGCAGACATTGACGGTGGTACAGCATAATACTTATCACTATATACTGAGGCAGAAATTGACGGTGGTACAGCATAACACCTACCACTATATACTGAGGCAGACAATGACGGTGGTACAGCATAACACCTATCACTATATACTGAGGCACACATTGACAGTGGTACAGCGTAATACCTATCACTATACATTGAGCCAGACATTGACAATAGTGCAGCATAACCCCAATCACTATATACTACGCCAAACATTGTTGTGGTGTAGGCCTACCACTTCATTGTCTGGCTTAGTAGTAGGGATGCACCGAAACGAATTCTGGACTGAAACCGAAAATGCATCATTTACCTGTCCGAAACCGAATATGACCTCCCCACACCATAAAAAAAAAACCTTTTATTTAAAGTAAGTAACACACCAAAATAGGACAAAACAATTAAAAAACAATATTATATGTATATATATATGATTGTTAACAGCAATCACATTCCTATCATGCCCAGGCATACCCAGTTTCCAGGATGTACTCGCAGACTTGGCATGATAGGAGTATGATTGCCCTATCTACCCCTTCTCACTCCCTTCTGCCCCATCTACCCCTTCTCACTCCCTTCTCCCCTATCTACCCCCTTTCCCCCTATCTACCCCCTTTCCCCCGTCTCACGCCCTTCTCCCTATCTACCCCCTCCTAACTATCTACCCTCTCCCTCTTTGAAGTTCACTTACCTTTCAGGAGTCCTGCGGTGAGGGTGCAAGGCCTCTGCCTCCCAGCTCTGCCACTGTATGGAACAGTATAGAGTGATGGGAGTTATGATGTACTTTTAGAGCATAATTAGATCATGAAAAAGACATTGGAAATGGTACAGCATAACACCCATCACTCTCACACACTTACCAATCCACACATATATACCAATCCACACATATATACCAATCCACACCTATACCAATCCACACCTATATACCAATCCACACGTATATACCAATCCACACGTATATACCAATCCACACGTATATACCAATCCACACGTATATACCAATGCACACGTATATACCAATCCACACGTATATACCAATCCACACGTATATACCAATCCACACGTATATACCAATCCACACGTATATACCAATCCACACATATATACCAATCCACACATATATATACACCAATCCACACATATATACCAATCCACACATATATACCAATCCACACATATATACTAATCCACTCTCACTGAATATTTTCCTACCTTTCCTCTTTTCTCCTTACAGCTCCTTTTCCTCCTCTTCTTAGGAGCTTAAAATCACTCAAGGGAACCGGAGGTCTGTTAAAGACCTCCGATACCGCTCCCTTGCGAGCCTGCTCCTCCAGCGGTGGACATTACTGTCCGTCTCTGGAGGGGTGCCGGGTGCCGCAAGTTGGCACCCCCTGATGAGCGGCACCCGGTGCGGACCGCCCCCTAGAGTGTGACGCCCTGTGCGGTCGCACACCCCAAAGGCCGGTCCTGCTCTAAGGGGCCGGGAAGCCCCCACCAGGGCCGGCCTTAGGGGTTTGCGGCCGCACAGGGTTTAAATTAAAACATCGGGGGTTTTTTTCAACTTTATTTAACATCCTCCATGTTAAATAAAGTTAAAAAAACTTTATTTAACATGGAGGATGTTAAATAAAGTTAAAAAAACCCCGATGTTTTAATTTAAACCCTGTGCGGCCGCAGACCCGTAAGGCCGGCCTTGGTGGGGACTTCCCGGCCCCTTAGAGTGGCGGACCCGGTCGCAGTTGCGGCGGGCTTAAGGGGCAGGTGCCCCTTATGCCCTGCGTTAATGCGGCCGTAGGTAGGGTAGGGGCCTGGAGCTGTAGCTCCATCAGCCCCTAAGTCAATGCGGCCCTGCCGTGGCCCGGCCCACCGGGCAAACGCCCGGTGTGCCCGATGGCCAGTCCGGGCCTGCCTGTATTCAAGCACAGTGGAGTATTGTGGCTCATGTCATTAGTCTTGATTTTCCTGACTTAAATGGGCAGCCAATCAGGAAAGAGAGGTCAGTTCCATTCCAAGATACATCATCTTCTCAGCAAAAGACGTGAAGACAGGAAATGATAGCATAATCTGTTGTTACAGATATCTTAATGCATACTTATCATTAAAAATTGACAAGCAGCCACTTTGTTCAGCGAACTCTTCATCTATAACTAGCAAATGTATAGGTCAACCTTTATTCTACTGTGATGATTTTCGCTACATGTATCATCTCTATGGTGTCAGCTATTGCTGGCATAATGTAAAACATATTAATATGTATGTCTACCTGGGAGGTCTCCTGGACCCTAGGGAGTTAAAACCAATCTCTCGGTCAATGGGCAGATTCTCACGGATACACATTAGTGAACGACTACAATGTAATCGTTGTAATGGACCGTTTACAGGTTATGTTGGAGGAGTCTTGAGAGGTCATACTCTAAAACTAACGGGTCAGAAGCTTAGCTGTAATGTAAGAAAGTTTTCTTTTACTGACAGGGTGGTAGATAAACGTAACATCCTCCCCGAAAGATTGGTATAGGTTAATACAGTGAAGGAATATATACATGTATGGGATAGTCATAGAGGTACCAAGTAGAGCCCTGCGCGGGACTGTTTTTTTAATCCCGCTCCCGCTGATTTTTTGACCAATCCCGCCCGCTCCCGCAATGTGGGTGTTCCACTCCCGCCCACTTCCGCCACATTTGTGGCCAATCCCGCCTGCTCCCGCCACCTTTGTGGCCAATTAAGCCCACCTCCTTACCTGAACTGCAGATATCCCGCGCAGTCCCGCAAGGCTGCTCTCAAGTTGCTCCCTCACAGAGAACAAGGCGGAGTCACGGGAAGTGACGTCACATCACGTGACTCCATTTTGTTCCTAGGCGGCACAAGAGAGGAGACACTGTAAGGGAGCAGTGAGAAGGCAGCCTTGCGGGACTGCGCGGGATTACCGGGACCGCAGGTACAGTGCCTGACCGCCCGCTCCCTCTCGCAGCACCAGCAAGACTGCCCGCGCCCGCGGGCCCCGCCTTCCAATGCACTCCTCTAGTACCAAGGTCTGATAAAGCAAAATGGGCAGACTAGATGGGTCAGATGGTTCTTATCTGCCGTCCTATTTGTTTCAGCTCATTTAGGAAACTCCAGACAATGTAGATATAGATGTTTGGTGGAAAAGTGGTTTCTAATCCCTGCCCTAAATTTACGAACATGGTGCAATCTTACATTTTAAAAAACATGTACATTTTCAGTTTCTGTTTATGCCACATGGCCAAATTCAGAGCGCCTTGTAGTACACATGCATTGATTTCGATCATATAACAAGCTTAGGACTTTTGCATAGAGAGCATAGTTAATGCATGTTCTCCTTTCTACATGCCTCCCTATGTAGCTATTTATTTCAGTGCCGGTCACTTCTTTTTCTGTTATAAAAAGGTATGAACTTTATGATGCACCTACCCAGCGGCAAGATGTTCTTGGATTGCATGTTATACTGCTGCACAGTTTTGCTTACTGTGTAATGAAAAAATCACAGGCGTATAGGGATGCTACAAGATCACACTGTTACCTGGTGAGATAACAATGACAAAGTCTATTCCTATAGATGTTGGATCATAGCACACAATACATAAATACAAATCAGATACAAATATTAACTGTAATATTGGAAATGTTATACCAGGCATGCTGGGATCTTCATAAATATCCTCAGAAACCCTTAACACATCTCAGAATTATTACACACTGCAATGACATCCCCTCTGGGGTGCCAGTTCCAGCTTTGTCCAATACAGCTGGAATTGACGGTATAAGCTTCCAAATCACATCTTGGTCCCAGGGGTGCGTGAACAATTTATCTCTGAAGAAAAGTCAATGGAAATCATCTGGTATTGGTGAAAACAACCAACACATTGTAATTTAGAAGAGAAAAAAAATCTGCTCCAGGAGCAAAGAAAAGGAAAGAGAGTCATCTACTGACTGGAGAAGGGACCACCGTGGTCCTTAAAGTTTATGTGGCTGTTTATTGTCTTATGGGAATATGTTGGCCAACTATGACATCTCACAGACTTCTAAAGACAAATTAGATGACTGAAGGAATATCGGATCATAGCACTGCAGACCAAATGATAAAATAGATTTATCCGAAGGGTGATCTGTCAACTACGCAATATTAGTGTGATTAAATGTGAAATGAAAACTACGTGTAACTGGTTCTTCCTGATCTAAACTTAGTTTGATAACTTTGGCCTCATTTGTTTTACATGTTAGGAGGGACTATTATACCTTTGTACTATTGTACTGTTCAGTAACATGTGGGACCAAACCTTTCCATGTCCCAAAATCACTCTTCTTATTTCTTTGCCAGAGAGTTCACCAAATGAGAGGATTAATCTACTCGGAAGATTAATTAAGAAACTGTTTAATTTAAAGTCATTTAAGAACCATTGAGCCCAAATAGGCTGTCTGTTTTTTTCTTGCTGTATGGACTCATATTTTAAATCGTTGATCTTGTCTTCGATTCAGGATAGCCATATACCTATCCCGTTCATGTTTACATTCCCTTACTGCATTAACTTCAGCAGCTTCTTATTCCACTTTTCTACCAATCCGTAACAAGTATGTTGAAGACTACTTACCACAGCAGACAAAGAAGATTTATAGCATAGTTATATATGTTAATTAGAATGTAAATAAACAGGTCCACATTAACAGCATGGAGGAAGCAGCTATCTCATGGGGTCCAAAGGTGGAAAGGAATTCCAAGATGGCAATTAGAAGAACAAGGAGAAAACTGGAGGCGTCTTAAACTGACAAACAGCCTTAAGCCAGCAAACGATAGCCGATCCTCATTTATAGAGGTCTTTTGAGAATTAGGGAAAAGCTTCACTAACATTGGAAGAGCTTTTGATGGCAAACTCAGCCACATGGTGGAAAAATCTTTCACTGATTAACTAGAGACCCAAACCTATGGATATTCATGTCTTCAATCTGTGCAGTGTACACAGTCTACAAACTAAATGATTCTACTGTCCTTCTCATTACAGATAGTACTTTATCTATGTGACAAAAAGCACAGGTTCATTTCCCCAGTGCAAAGCTTCATTACACACATCCCTGGCATATTAATACAAAATCGCAATACACTCTCCCTCTGGAATGGTTTTGTTGGTAACCAGACTCTTTGGATAATGCTGAAATCAACCCACAGAGTTAAGGAGAGCAAATTGTTTGCACTTAACGCAGATTTAATTGTACTGGGTATTCTGCTTTCATATTGGGTTTGGATGATATTTCGATTTGTGATGTGTTGTGACACGTTGTTTTCGCATCAAGCATTTGCATTGTCCCATTAACTAATTGTTACAACTATAGAATGCATTAACACATATAACTTGAATTAAAACCACCCCTTTGCTATGAACATGGTCTGAAACATATGGTGACATTCCTTAACCCCTCAATGACAAAGCACGTACATGTACGGGCTCAAAATGCATTTTTTTCAATGGGTGTAGGGACCGTCCATTGTCCTTAGAAAACCATCTTAGAGCTGAAGCAGTAGAAGGATTCCCTGACTCTCAAAGTGTTTCCACTTCCATGTTGCAACTTTCACCTTTGACTTTGATCATTTAAATGCCAGAGGGCCCAGGAACCACTGCTTTGTTCTTCACTGTGAAATGTCCAAAATAAAATTTTCTTATTTAACACATTCAGGTCCTGGGCTACAGTATCAGAGCAATATTCATATTTTTATCTTTCTCTATTAGTGTATCGAAATACTAGTATATCAAAATTGTTTCGAAGCAGCCATCCTTTCATCAGAATTATAATCAGAATATTCTGCAGTGATTTTCTGACCACAACTTGGCTTTAACATGCATAGCCATAGACCCAACCATCAAATTCTGTAGGATGGTGGCACCTTTCCACTCATTTATTGCTCTCCACATAAGAAAACTGAAGTTTCGAAGACCAGTTTGTCGTTCTTCTGTCTTTGCAATGATTCTTTTCCTGCTGCTTTCCAGGAAAATGTAGCTCAATCCGAAGGGCTTCCTTCACTACTTCAGCATGGTGAGATCCCCTACGTGGCGATCTATCATTGGCTTCAAACAAGAATATGGCAAGGAAGCCTCACAGCACATTCTATTAAAGAGGGATGATGCTGAGAAGCCTTGGTTTTATTACAAAACACCGTTGGAACTCCAAAAAGCACATGCTCCCAGCATGCAATATGCTTTTCCTAAGCTCAACGTACATACTTTATGATTCTTGTTGTGTCGATGTGGGTGACATGGACACTATTTTACAGCTGTTCTTAGGAGAAGGAATATGCTTCTCTTCATTACAGACTAATGAGTGACATTACATTTAAGTGCTCACATTAGATCTGCTTCTTTGAATTTAATGATGGGGCAATGAGGCCTGTAATTAAATAATCAAAAATCTCCACTGGGAGAAACAAAACAAATCTCTCCTATAATTTTTTTATTATAAAATGGAATAATCTTAGAGAACGGGGGATTTTACATCTAAATATTGCATTTTTCAGCCATGTATCATTGTCTCAAATTGATTCTGTTCTGCTATAGCTGCCTCTTACCCTTTTCTGGTTCATTTATTATTTTCGCTCTATGGTCGAGATTTATCTGTTGCTTGGGTTTTCTGTACAAACATTATATTCAAAGGTTATCCTCATCAAAGATGATATTTTAAGGCATCCTTTCATTTTGTGCTGCTAGACCTGCTGTGTGTTGGTATGTAATAAAGGTTGGGTGCCTTGAAATTGTGTTGAACAAAAACCCACTTTGCTCAAAGATGAGAACTGATGTCCACCGAGGAATGTGCTTTCAATTTGAGCAGAACCAATAATGCAGATGGTACATATATCAAAGATACAACATTTTTATATCTAGAGATCACTCAGTTTTGGAATCCCTCCAAATTCTGCTTTTTTGGCAGAAACATTTCCACTAACTAGATAATTCATTTTGAAAACTGATGCACCTTCAGAAAAAATTAGTATGGGGAAATGAATCCTATGCAAGCAAACCCACCACCCAAGAATATGCATTATCACCTTTATTATAAAATGTTATAAATTTGGCAGTTCTATACAGTGAGTTTACATAGAGACACATTAAAAAAATACAAAAGTTGTAAAGGGTGCAAGATGCTGGAGCTCACAAGCTAAAGCATTGGTGCATAACACCAGGCCTTGTGAGCTGCAATTTTTGGATATCCATGCTTAAGCGTTTCTCTGCTCTTGAAAATACATGTATTTTTGCTCAGATGCCCACTCCCAATGCTGCGGGGCACACACATGAACAGATGCCCAGTGGCCATGCCTTGGTTGCAGCAATAGGGTATAGGGTGGGAAGGGAGCAGCATTTTTAAGAAAATCCCTTTTTGTGCTGAAAAATATACAGACTAAAGCACACTCATCTTGCTTCTTGGTCCCCCTCCAAAGATGGGACCCTCTGAAGTGTTCAAACAGTGAAATCTTCAGGCACCCACCTCCACTGTGGCACTTTTAGTGCATGAAAATACCATTAAAAATGATATGCCCATGGCAATAGTATGTATTCATGCTGAAAGTGGCTCTGACATGTAGTTGGAACAACCTACTTATATTAGATCATTAGTGTAGCCTCATGGTATACCTCATATGGCCAAAGTGGGCACTTTTATTTCAGGGGACAAGGTTGGAGGTGTGACTAAAAAGCAATGTAATTTAATGCAACTTGGTGATCTGTTATACCATTCAGGGCTGTACAACACTGTGATATGTTCCTAGAAATTAAGGGAAGAAAGAGGAACAGAGGAATCCAAAGAGGGACGGACCTTCCAAAAAAGGACCATGGTGAGAAAAGTAGCTTGCCGTGGCATGCTCCAGAATTCCAGTTTTTACGTCCCTAATTTTCAGGAAGAGTTCATCAGGGTCACTTAAAATTGCATTGTGTAACCCCGCGGTAGCGTGGCAGGTCTTGGGGAGAAGGTGTGCCCACAGGCTCGGCCCTTTTGGCAAAGTGCCTAGTTCACAGAGAAAAGGACAAAGAAAACAGGGAAGAAGCGGATGAAGAAAGAAGACAGAAGAAGAAAAGGCAAGTCAAGAAGCGGAGGCCAAATATAGGATCTGGTGTTAGTTTCTGGGTATGTTACTGTGAGTGTCTGGTTGTGTGTTAGTGTGGGTGTCTCTGTGTTAGCGTGAGTATCTGGGATATGTTGTGGCCTGGATGTGTTAGTGTGAGTGCTGAGACTCTGAACAGACTCTGAATCCGCCACTGCCTGTGTGTTACAAATACCTACTAAAAGCTCACCATGGCTCACCTCCCTGGTAATTAGCAGTTAGGCCTTTAGCCTAGCAGTGCCTAGCAATTCACCTTTGCCTTCTTATCTTGGAACTGCATGTGTGTGTTGGGGGGTCAGGAGTCATGGTTTTGTACCCTGTCCTGGTTGTGGTTTGCAGGTCCTATGCAGTAATAGGCTGTCAGCGATGAGAAGCCAGAAACTGTTCTTAGATGTTTCAGGTACGTGCTAATTATTTGTTACTTGTGTCACTGAACTTGAGAAAGACATCTATACATCAGACTTGGCAGGTTCTGCATTTTTCATTACGGGTGACAGCGTAAGCATTCGGGTCCTTGTTAGTCACTTATGTTAAAGACATTTAAAAATCTGTACTCTGCACCTTAAATGATAATCTGCTCCTGCCTCAGTGTTTGTTCTGCCAATGCATTAATCAGCTCTTCCCAGGCAACTTGGCTCTTCCACGCATTTACTATACAAGACATTAAAAATCACTAACTTTGTAAGCTAACGTCTACATAGCTTACAGACAGGTACAATTATAAGCTTGTCAGATGCTGCACCTTATATTATGGAAAGCATACCTCCCCATATTACAAATGGCCAAAGTGGGACACCAATGTCTTTTGTTATGGGTGGCTAGAAGCTGGGGATTTATTAATACTTTATATGCGAAAAAAGTACAGGATAGTCTCCTGTCTGTACTTGTCACTTGTAGAAAACCTACTATAGTCGGTTAAGGAAGGGCTAGCAAAGGGTTCATGTGTGCAACTGCGCTGAAAATTGAAAAAGCCTACCCTTTTTGTACACCATTATAAATTATAAATGGAACACAACTAATACAACTAAACAAAAACATTATTATGCATTAGATATACATGTATCCATGGGAATTAAAGGCAAATATTAGAAGGTGCCTGTAAAGTTTTTGCACACTGTGCTATATAATGAATCATTTTAGTTTTATTTTTTTCTACAGGTTTTTAATGCACGCTTTTAGAGAACTCTTTTACTGCTTCATGGGGTATGACATCATATCCTTATTCTTTGCGCATCCAGAGCTACACATGAGTGTATGAGACAGCAGAGACAGAAGTCTGGCACTGACCTTTTTCCACCACAGCAAATAATGTCCTAAATTCCTTTCCTTTACATTTCAATATGAATTAAAACATTTTTGCATTGCTTTAAGTTCCTCCACTTCACTTTGATGGCCTTTCCTTGAATTTAGGTTGACCGTTATATTCTTAGGGAATATAGTTATGTGCCATGATGCCAGGCCGATTGGCATTTAACAGCTTTGGAAATCCCAGGGATAATGTGAGACGGTCCCTTGCATTGCCCTAAGTGCTTGCCACAGTGTGACTTAAAAGCACAAGCAGTGTCAGGATTCATGAGTCCCCTGCACATCAGCGATAAGAAGCTCGACTCTCACAAATTGACTGCAGAGTGCGAGGCATTTCCCTTATTACAGCTCAGCGTCCTCAGCATAATTTCCATCATATCATTGCTGACTCTCATTTATGTATCAGGCTAGTTTCAGTGGGTTTATCGTGCTGGGTTTATATCATTCTGCAGGGCAGTCTGTGAGCCCCCAGCACGGTGGATGCCATGCCCACAAAAAACGGTGACCGCCAACCAACGCTTTCAAGCACCTAATGCAAAATGTATGTACTCGTCTAGAAGAAACTTAATGTGCTTTAACCCATCATTACTCTCATACTAAAGTAGAGTTTGAATGTGAAACCATTTTTTTTGAAAATATTATCCCTTTTCAAAATACATCTTTATGGCAGATTGTTAATGTATTTGTAACCAATTTACATGTTCAACCCAGCACAGAGTACCGGTATTTCATCTCCATCCATTGGATTCACTGCAGCCCCCCAGACCGTGGTCAGAACAGGAGTTTCAGACAAATTGCACGACACCTTGTGCCATAAAAAGTCCATCACGTGTGACGAATAAAATAAGACTGTCTTTGTGGTCCTTCTGCAGATTAATATCCTGTGATCGTCTAGGTCTGTATTTAATCATTTGAGCTAAAGCATATGACATCACACCTCAGCTTTCTGAACCAGTAATCACAGCAAAAGCATGTATCACCCTCCCCAGGGTTCACATTTTGTGTTTTCTAGCAAATGTATGCATGAAAAGTTATGCAAAGGAGTAGACTCTTACTCTTTTCTATAAAATATTGTGCTGTTTTCTTTTTAAAAAAACAGTTCTAGTTTTTGCCATAATATTATGTTTTCAGACAGATGCATATTACAAATCTGAATGTGTTCTAGCGCTATAATATTTACCCAATCCACTAGACAAACACCCTCACTCCTTATCATACTACCCAAACAGTTGAAGCTAAGTCTTAATCACCCAGATGGACGCTTTAACTAACGAAACAACTATATTGCCTACCAAGGAGCTGAATCAGTGGAATGGCTCCAAAAGAGACTCTCAAACAATTTAAAGCCTTCTCTGCACACTAATGAAATGTCTATGGAAGAATGGACTTCATTAGCACAGAAAGGGATCAGCTGAACGTGGTATTTGAGGGGAGTGTTACCTATAATACTGCATGACTCACAACAATGGCAGCCTCCAGATTTGCAGATAAATGGATTTTATTGGGACAAAAAAAACAGATTTATTTCAATGATAACCTACACTACTGTACAAAGCACTATTAATGATATGTCCATGAAAACTAGCTTATAGTCCTGAGGCTTTCTTTGCAATAACCCCCCAAATTCCATGGGGCTCTGGGTACCACAATACTCCATTAATAAGGATGAATGATAATGTGCTTCCACAAACACAGCATTCGATTATGGTATGTTTTATGGTGGCAGAAGAAGGACTGGTATCTGGTACCAAAGATATGGTCCATCAGTATGACCGGCCAATTGATTTATCTGATTACATGGCTAACACACTGCAGATTAACATGGTGATCAACTCTTTTTCTGCCATAAAAACATTTCTTATCTTACTGACATTAATAAATTCATGTCGTATGCATGTGGATTATTCTCATATAGCTACAGCGCTTTCAACATCTGCCACAAACAGTTAGCGGTTGCAGTATCTATATAGACATCACTGTCATATTGTTATTGTCATATTATGCTAACACTCACAGAAATAGCTTTATCACATCATGTAGCGAAAGTGCTTGGTGAAAGCATAATGATTTCTAGCAAGGATTGTATAAACATCTGTATAAATATAATTAATCAGTTTCTCATCTAACGTCCCAACAAAAGAAGCTAATGTACAAATGTACAAGGCTGATCGCTGTGGGATTTTCTAAAGCTAGTAAATATACAATATGACAATGAGTGAAAGGTTCCCAAGTATTTGTCATACTATTTATCAATGTTTTGTTTTCCGTTTCTTAAAGTGGAATTGTCACATTCTAGGTTATACCCATTGTAATCTTTACACCTACTGTAATGTCATGTTTTGTTCCCCTATTTGGTATAGTGTTAATATAGAAATATCTCTATTACTGTCTATTTTGCAGCCATCATGGGGGCAAATCATATGTTTTAAATTGCTACCTTGTCACACATACATTTGTGATAATGGCTTTGGAAAATAAGTGATCATGCTTGGGAACATATTTAACAGATCAATTACCAATTTACTGATAATTAACTCAACATATGGGGCAAGCTGTACCCAAAGTCACCATAGCTGGTTCCCAATGAGTCGGCCATACAAAAAAGGCATGGTCATGGAGGCCTTGCAATCATCTAGCAAACCCAGGACCTTTGGACGTGCCTCTTAAATATCAGCCTTTTATAAAGTGTGTTACTGGCAACATTCAGTTCCATACTTTGGTTGAGCCACCAGAACAGTTATGAGGCTGGTTTCTGGGTGAATTTTTGTTTGAAAAGAGCAAAATCATTTTATCTGAAAATGGACACATTTGTCGTATGTTACTTGAGACAAGGATATTAAAAGCCTACAGACTGCTCCAAAAGGTCCACACTGCAAAGGAAAGGAGATCGACTGGGATAAGATCCTGGATCAGCAGTCAGCTGAAAAACTTACCAAAAATAGTTTTTTTTGTGTTTGGTTATTTCTCATGTTGTACCCTGCTGATCCCTCTGCAGCACTGAATTATTTCATATGCTGGGCAACGTTTTATTCCATGGTTGGGGGTGTTTGGCACTGCCCTTTACCCATCAGGTTCAGCTGCCCTTGGCCCTTTTCTGGCCTCATAAGGGCTAGACATGACCCCATACTCGATTGAACTTTACCCAACTATCATATAATACAGGAGGAGGAGGAGAACAGTAGGATAAAATATATCTCCAGGTGCCCCGCATGAGAAACAATGGAAAAGACTGATTGAACCACCCAAACTTTGCCCTCGTTCTTATCAAAATCATTCACATCCAGCATAAGAAATCTCACACACCTCAAATGATTGCAACTCTATAACACAACTCTTAGCCAGCTGTTGTTTGGCTGTGGGTAATGTGATTTGATGTGGTTAATCTGCCATATGTTCCCTGTGAATGTTTTGTGGTAGGTCTAAAACGCAGGACACCATATGAAAGTGCAGCATGCGAGGCAGAGAGCCAGGTTTTCGTAAGAACACGTTACATTCTGTTCTAAACGGCTTTGCTGCCCCAGACAGGATAATACGTCATACAGAGGTAGAGAGCGTTATTGCACCCAACGGTATGCAGTAACGTGATGTGTTTCGACTGCCTAAGGGTGCAGTCTGCATTATCAATGTATTAGGTTGAAATGAAACGAGGAAGGACTAATGTGATATTTCGCAGCCGTGCCATAGTCCAGCTTCTGCAACAATATTTCCCATCTCCCTTTAATCACTGCATGGCTTTACGATGGACATTTTTTTTCATTTCATTATTACAGCTCTCTGCTGTCTTTCAAATCCCTCGAATTCCTCCATACATGTCCTAGAGAAGGAGTTAAGGTGCTCCTTTTCCCCCCTGCCGGGAAGGAGTCCAACATAAACAGACCATGTTTGTAAAGCAGACTTTTCATATTGATTTAGCAGAAATCCGTTTGCAGTGCAGAGTGCCGTTCTCACCTCATCAGTGTGAATTATTTAGCTCTTATCGCAGCCTCCGTAGTCGTGAGAGCGGGAGAAGCACCTTTTGGCAATTTTATTTCAGAGATGCTGACCTTGTGTCACATTGCAATGTTATAAAATCATTAAACTCCGTCTGGATAGGACCCAAATTGCAGCTTATCTGAAGAAACCATAAAACCAGAAGATGTGAACAAAATGTATTTCACATACACAGCATTCTGCATAACATGAAGAACACAAGAGATTCCCTTCTTACTGACGGGACACGGAACGCTCCCTATAGCCTGGTCTCAACCTCACTAGCCATTGGAAATTGGCACGACTCAGATCAATGGTGTCAACTGCTCCATGTTTATGTGTTTTTGGCAGCCCAACTTGCTTAGTTGAATCGGTCTGATGATTTCCAAGTGTTTTTGTGGGCTGATGCGTTTCCATAGGTGTATACATAGTAGCTGGCAATTATTACTTATATATTAGAATATGGGCCTTCATCTATTTTCAGACTAAAATGTCCGGGTGCTGGACGAGGATGACAGGAATTACACAAGCTGGAAGGCCAGATAATGTCGTTTTTATTAGCAGGGATTGAATATAATGTATGCATTCTATCATCATCTCCAGCAGAGATGGGTTTTAAAATCTATTTTATTATTTATATAAGGTATTCAATATTTATCTCCTTTTGATTAACTAGGCATATATGTCAATCTATAAGACATACTTACCCAGGCTTCTCACATCACTCTCAATATATAATAAGCCTGCTAGGAATATGATAATAATTATCACTATACAGAACCTCACCTTTTCTTTTTTTGTAAAATTTTATGTTCACATTTCCTGTACAGGCCATCTTTTCGTCAAATTACTATGAGTGAGCTGACTGCTTGTCACAGAATATGGCCAATAGCACAAAATTTACTTCTGTAATTCAGTAGAAATTAAAAAGGACATGACTACTATACATTTCACTGCAGAGGAGGCGGTGGAATGGAGCTGAAACCTTTAATAGGGTAGTCAGTTCGACAGATAAAAACAATCCAATAAATCCCCACGGCAAAATGTTGTTTCGGGGCCTTCATGCCCTACCTGATCCACCTGTCTCAACCCTTCATTCCTGGTATGACCCTCTCTGCTTCTTCTGGACTCTTTCCGTGGTTCCACAAAAAGGGAGATCCACGGCGTACCCCTGGGGACAACCTCGCCCTTATTCCTCCAATTGGGGGAGAGGGTGTACTCGGAGGCTCCACTGTTTTGCAGAAGCGCTTCAGGAGGCATGGATACCGGAGCTGGATACTGGGGAAAAGTGGACAAAGAAACAAGACAGAAGAACAAGAGAAGAAGCCCTGAGGAAAAGGAGACAGGGTCATGGAACCAGTTGGCAGAGATGGTAGGTAGACATTGAGAGAAGGCGAGTAAGAGTATGAGAGAGAGTGAGAGTGAAAAAAGCAACAAAAATTCCCATCTCTCTGCCTCGTTTTTATTTGTTTCATTGAGGGTCTCTCTCCTCGTTTTTGAACATTCATATGAATTGCCGATATTGGAAAATCTTGGACGAATTAAAATTTGCACGAATCTGAAAGCACAAGTCTAGTTGCTAGTGCCAGCACCAACCTCATGGACCCTCTTGTGAATGAAGGAGGCCTTGGGACTGGGATCACTGTACTGTATGAATAAAAATGTTAAGGTCAAAAATGAATGTGACCTTGTGTAAGATAATAAGAAAGATAATCTAGTTGCTAGGAGTTTGACATGAATCAGATTGAGTAATTAGATAAAGAAATGCAATATTCTTGTCTGTAGATTGTCAGGTGGCCTGACCTAGAGATGAGAAGACCAATTTGTGCAATTTTCAAACCTTGGGATTTGTTTTCTGAGCATTCATTTAAAAATTCTTTCCAAGCATTAATAGAGTCTTTATCTCTCTGTCTCTTTTGATTGGTTCACCCTCCTCCTTTTACTGATTTATAGTCACTCTTTTATTTCTTACAAGGCAGAAGAACATATAGAGTTTTTGATGCTCCAAACGGACAACGTGAACCTTAAAGACAGCAAAGCAATGTGGGACACAAGAGTGGCCATTAACTAAAGCAAGATTTGGAGTAAAGCAAGAGAGTACTGGTTTTAACCCTCCTTCACTTCACTATTCATTACAAAGGGCCAACCCTGCAAGTTTTTAAAGTGTGAAGGGCTGAACTGGCTGTATAATGCATGATTCAATGTGTGGCATACATCCAGACACTCACACTAATAGTAGCTAGCCATTCAACACTAACACACACACAGAGACTCACATAAGCATGCCTAGGCACACCACACTAACGCACACATCTAGACACTCACATTAACACAGACACAGTAACACGACCAGGCACTCAGACTAACACACATGCACACAGACACTCACACAAACATACACTACCATACAGAAATGCTAACATAACCAGACACACACTAACATACGAAAGTACAAGCACCCACTAACATACATAGACACACACTTTAAAATACCCCCACACACCAACATACACATAAACACACTAAAATAACCACACACAAGCACTAACATAACCACAAACACTAACACACATCCAGACACTCACATTAACACAATCAGACATTCAGACATATGCACATATATGCACACACTCACACAAAACATACACAGACACAAATGAAATTATTTACCCTCTGAAGTCATAGCCGAAGACAGTGCAGCTTGCGATATCATGCAATGCTAAGCTATGTGACCCTGTTCCACACAACCCCCTTCTTGAAAGATAATTCTTTATCTCTACTCGCTGAGAATGCCTCCTTCTTTCAGAGGGGGGGGATTGCTCCGTTGCCCCCCCGATTTGTCAATGTATCTGGTCTTGTTAGAGCCTCCTCAGAAGAGCTCCTCTTTTCTAAGTAAAGGGAACCAACCCTTTCTCTACAGTATTGTGCATTCTGTATCGTTCATATATCAACAATTACTGAATTACTATGCTTGACATAAAATTAAACCTGGAAAATGAACTGAGAAGGCTGGAGTAGCACAAAAAGTTCTTCTGCATAGCCTCACAAGAAATTATTTGGGATCTGGGAGCTCTTTGTAATGGGGGGTCTTGGGTGGCTTTCTATTTAACCTTATTATTAAAATGCCCCAGGGTGTGAGATTAAATTGTAAGGTATATGGCCAGTGACTTACTATTTTTCAACATCCAGTAAATCAGAGAGCATTGTGGCATTGTAAGCTTCAGAAGAATCAATATGTCATTACTGGGTTTGGGCTGAAGAACTAATTTTTAAGTTGAAGTTTTCTATTTCCACTGCCTCAGACTTTAAGGATGTATTTAACAGATCTGTAAACTTTGCTATTTGCTGAACGTCAATATCTTAGGAGATAGAACGTGCAAATCCTAAATTAAAATCCTCCTAAAACTGACTAGAGATGGGCAAATGTTTCCCTGTTTGCGTCAAAGTTCAGAAATCCATACATTCCTTCTATAATTTTTTATGAGAACTTAGGACATATTTTTTCAAGTCTCAGTTTGTTTGAACTAGGCAATAGTTGTGTGTGTGTATTACAAAACATACATAAAAGGCCCACAATGGTGGCTGTATGCGTAAGTTCTAGATGTAATTATACACCAAAAAGCACATGTGGTTGTATGGTGCAATACTTGAAACAGAACGTAACAATATAATAAATAAATGACACTGAAACCAATTTGTGGATAAACAAAGGCCGTGGTCTTTTATTTAGCTTATAACCAATTAAATACAGAATAACCAATCCAAAAACCTTTACATCAACCACTTGCAACTGAATATCAAGTAAACCGAAAACTCTTGGCCCAAACCACAGAGTTATAAATAATCAAATCAAAGCCAACTGCCCCAAAAGCCGGGCGGCCTCACACCTTACAAATATCCCCACTTTGTTCACCCTCTATAAAGAGAGCAACTCAACCCCAATAAAAGCCACAACATAATATCATATATATATATATATAATTATTATTATTATTATTTTTTATATAAACAATCATAACTTAATTAGGGAAGGGTGGGAGGGAGACAATTCAGCAGCTCTTCCATGCTGCTCCCCGTGGCTCTTGCTGAAAACCGCCGCTCACCAGACTCAGAGGTCAGTGCAGTCAGTTAACGCAGCCAGGGTAAGTGAAACAGATACCTCAGAACATCTTCTTTTATAGGTGCAAAACCCGCCCAAAACTAGCGCGAGCTGACCACGAGCGCAACCAATTAGAAAAAAGCACGGGCAAACTAAGCAGCGCGAGCTGCTCGCGAGCGAAAATTACCTCAAAAAAGGCGGTAAACTAAGTAGCGCAAGCGCCTTCCAGAGCATTCCTCAGCTGTCCTTTGCCTGACCCTTGTAATTAACCTTTGCACTGCCACTACTCACCCCAACAACCACATGTAACCCCGTGCTATTTGCACAGGGTTTTCTCAATATATTCCATTATTTTCTTGGTGTCTCCCATCCCTTGAGAGATCCAATAATAACATATGGTTACTTACGTTACCCTTGCTCCTGTTATTTGCAGGGCTCTCATATTTACAAATAATGTGAAGTTCTCGTAGGAGGCAGATCCTCTTGAACTAACCAGCTGGATTTTTGTACATCTCACAATCTTTGTAAATAAACTAACTAACCAAGCTTGTTGTGGTGTCCAGTATTCATATTTATCTACATATGTATGTCTTCTCAGAGTTACTCTTTACATATACTTTTTGCTTACGTTGTGGAGCTTGAGCAAGAAGCTCTTCATTTTTTACTGAATTCCCCTTTGTACTGCATTATTTATATACTCTTCTTAGTGGTGATCCTAAACATTTGCATTCATCTCCCTATTTACTGTTTCTGTTGCTCTATATCCATTTTATTTCACTATTTATATATGCATGTTATGCAGTAGTACACACATTCTTCTCTGTTGGTCCACAGGCTCCTTGTATGCTGTATACCCTCCTCTATGGTCCACTATTTCTGTTGTTTATTTCGACGAGTGTATGGTTTGAGATGCACTCACATAAATGCAATTGGTACTTTAATTAGCACTAGTATGTAAGACCAAGGTTAATGGTCCTCCAGGGCTCTTCCAGAATCTGTGAAGACTATGGAAAAATGCACTGATTCGGGTTCTTGAGCACCATTGTTAAGAAAATCTGGTCTACAGAAATTAGAACCTCAGTCTGTCTATTCATGTACTCTACCATCTCTGCCGCAATGTTTTTCCATCTATCTACCACCCACTAATTCACAACTCCAATAAACAAGAGGAGGATCATAGGAGATGTAATTAATCAATCTGTCTACTGGTTGTTTAATCTGATGAACAGCTCTTCAATAAAAATACAAAAAATATAAAAAAATATTAATTAATTAAAATACAAAAAAAAAATAAAAAAAAAAATATATACTATATTTATAAAGAATTACATATATAGGAATAAATATAGGCACACTGGTAGAAAACATACATTGCATTTTTTTTATTTTGTATTCAAATCAATTACCCTTCATAAATAGATAAGGAATATGACACAGCTAAATACACTATACACTAATATATTAATAACTATTAATATATCACATTTGGTAGTATTAATTTGTTTCCATTGATTTGGCCAATGTGTCACTACACTGTATTAAGAGGAACAGTTTATATTGCAGTGTTATAATTCAATTAATTTGTAGCTAGTGGGCTTAATTATTACACTTACCATTCACGTTAACAAATTACTTAATTGTTCAACTTTTGGTATTTGAAAAAGCAAAGAAATTATACATTCCCTCTCTCCTCCCAGGAGAATTTTGTCTTTGTGAGGCTAGCGGGGTGGTTACTCTTTTATCATTCAAACAGAATTAGTAGCTGCCCAGCTGACACATAGCAATTTAGTTAATCCTTCCGACTATTAGAGATTTGGTCATGCTATTTAATGACTGCAGTAATCATGCATACTTTTCCACTAAGAGGAAATTTATTCCCAAAGATCTTTATCAGCTGTTTTTATTACCCATCTGCAGTAGTCATAAACCCATCATCATGTAATTGTTGATTGTGAAGAGGATCTTCACTGAGACATAATGAATTACTGTGTCAGATGAGTGACTTTATATATATATATATATATATATATATATATATAAGTGTCTATATGTGTCTAATTCATAGCATTAATGGTATATTGAGTGTTATTGGCTGAGATTGGCAGAAATGTAAAGTTAACAGGGGGATGAAAATCTGCAGAGACTAGTTATAGTCCTAATCATATTATGACAATTTAAATTATTACCAAGTCCTAACGTGAGTTTGTTGGATCACGTCTGTATCTGTAGGCGGTAGATAAGTGAAGCAGCCTCCTAGCAGAAATGGTATAAGTTATTGCGGTTGGATAGGCATATGACGAGACAAGACCAAGGACTCATTAAGGTTTGAGTCTTTACAGCAGGGAAAATGGGTAGACTGAACATGCCAAATGGTTCCTATCTCCTATGTTTATATTTGTGGCTAATGAGAGGACATTATACTCTCCCCAGAGAAGTGGATAAAAAAAACCCATAGCTTCTCAGTTTCCATGCAGCATCAGGAAACAACATATGAAATCCTGAGATTATGATGCAGGTCAGCACTACTGCCCCAAAGTATCTACCCCGGTCATAAATGGACGAGTGCTGAAGATGCAGAGTTGCGATTGTGACATAGTCACAAAAAAAGTCACGTTGGAACCCCTTGTTGAACCGCATGTCTTCGATTTCAATATTTTTTTCTTTACAAGTGATTTTCTTTTTCTGGAGTTTGTTCATTAAGAAAAAAAAATTGGACTTGAGCCATGGTGTACATTTTTTTTTAATTACAGATATATAAATATAATGGATTTAGGTTAGGATGTTCCGAGACAATGCAAAGAATATCAGTTGTATCTAATTATAGAAATGCCATTACTAGGCACGTTTGGCTGTTAAAAGGCTGAGAAATGCTTGTCTGTGCAAATAAACTGTGGCTTTAGCATTAATCAATAAAATTCCCTTTTGCCATATTAAGCTATTACTTAATAATTAGTGATCAAACTGTTTTTTACTGGCTCGTTAGCCATGTGATGAAAATTGTAATCCAGCCCTGTAAAAAATATTCATTTTTACTAATTAGCGGCCAGCTTATTCCACAATTAACAGAAGGTAATGATGACAAAACATGTTCGTTGTTGTTAAAGGCCTTTTTTAAGGCAGCATACAACCTATATCCAAAACTAGTATAAGTGAAATATCATCTCCAGGTTATTTCTCATACGGACGAAGCTAGACTGAATTTTTGTAGCAGAGGTAAAATCTTTGGATATTTGGCCTTTTAAATAATAGCAATTTAGATATTTGTTTTTATTAAATATCTAAATGTCTCTGTGATGAAAGTTAGACAACATCACAGTTTCTCTGTGTTTTAGTTGTTTGTTTATGTACAGGGGCGGCCCAAGACATAATGCCGCCTGGGGGGAAGTTTAAAATGCCGCCCCCCCCATTATGTACCCTTCCTCTGCCACCCCCCATTATCTACCCTTCCTCTGCCGCCCCCCGATTATCTACCCTTCCTCTCCCTCCCTCCCTATTATCTACCCTTTCTCTCCCTCCCTATTATCTACCCTTCCTCTCCCTCCCTATTGTCTACCCTCCCCCCCCCATGTACTTACCTTTCAGCAGTCCTGCGGCGAGTCTCCCTGCTCGGTCTCGGTGCTGGATTGTAATGCTGAGCGCTGGAAATGACGTCATCTTCTGGCTCTCAGCATTACAAGCCGGCACCGAGACCAAGCTAGAGGGCTCGCAGAGGAGAGAGAGGGGTGCCGAGCGGGTACTGGCAACTTGGTAGGCGAAAAACACTCGGCGCCCCTCTCCCTCCTCCGCTTTAAAAAAATAAAAAAAAATAAAAGGGCTTGGGGCGGCAAAGTGCCGCCTCTTCAAAAGTGCCGCCTGGAGCAATTGCCCCACTCTGCTCCATGGTAGGGCCGGCCCTGTTTATGTCTTTAGTATACAGACGGTGATAAGACGATTGAGCTTGGGTACTGTATGCTCAATATTCTTGAAAAGATGTAGGAGACGAAGGCCTCTCCCTTTAAAACATGAGTTTTTATATCTCTTTACATTATCAGAGTACAGGTTCTGCCACATACTGGCAACATTTCACCATCTATGTAACAAAGAAGACCCTCTTACATGATCAGAAACACATGTTCCTCGTACTCATGTTTCACTGAAGCCTAATGTGAATATATGTATAGGGAACATTGAAAATATGAATTTCTTACACTCAGGATAGAGAATTCCTAACCTCGATGAGTTCAATATCGATACTATGGAAAACAATCATGGTGGGCATATGAAAAGTAGCCATTCTAGACTTTTCTAGGCTCAACTCTGGCTGATCACTAAAATCAAATGATGTGCTAAGCAGGACAGTTGGTTTGAACCTTTAATGTTTTGTCCAGTGGCAGTTTCCAAACGTTTTCAATAAAGGACTTTCTGCTGTTTGGTTCTACAACTTTGTTTACCTTCGCCCACAAGCGTTAGCGTGATCAACGGTAAGGTAGATTTCTCTATTCTCTAATCCAGATATAGCAGATGCAGGGAAAGGATAGACAATGTATAAAATACACCCCTCACCTCAAATTATATACTGGTTTGACTTTTATACTCTATTTGATGATTCAGTACTATGTCTACTATGTTTGTCTACTCCACTCGCTTGGCTGTATGCTTGTTGTTGATTAGATCCTCTACTGTGTCTCTAAGACCACCTTTCCCGTAATCCTTCATCCACTCTTGAACAATACTGCCAAGTCTAATTAAATCCTTCTAATTAAATCTGTGTGAGAAGAGCAGATATTAATGGCTCCATTTTCTGCTATTTGTTTCTGTTATTTTGAAGTGTCTGTAAATAATTATTAAAAGAAGTCACCCAAAACACTTGTAATTTCTTGTTAGTTTCGCCAACTCCAGACACAACAAGTCAGCTTCACTTTTTTGCGATATTGAAGTTCTTCTACAGCTAAAAAGAAATACATTCGGAATATTAAATAATTTTCTTAAAATAATGTAATTTTTTTAACCCATTTAACGTTTCTGTATGGAAATGTATACCTATGGTGGTCTGGCTTCTGTGCCACTGTCCTAGGGCTTTGTTTAAAAGCTGTCTAGCACTACGGACATGATGGATCCATGTATAAAGTGGATTTAGACTCAAAATAAGGTGTTCATTGTTAAACTGATTGGCATATACCAGGCTCTTCAACCCTCTCCTAACAGTCTAGGATTTAGGTATTACTCAGGTGTGTCTAAGGTGTTTAAGGTGCTTTTGTTTCTAGTTTTTTTAGGTATTTAGCCTATTCTCTAAGATACAAAAAAAGTACAGCACTTCCATCTCACTTTATGTCTCTGGGTAGCTGAGACTGTGGCATGACCAGCACCCATTCAGTCAGTGACCACCATCACAAGGGATGAAGTCAAAGGAAAGAAGCAAACACCATAGATTTAAGATATGAGAGAGAAGTACTTGAACTGAGCTTGGGAGAGCTGGCAAGATGGCCAGTGGATGAATTGACACTTTGGCCGCTCTGTTTTGAAGGTTTTCGGCCAATACAGAATCCAGAATGATTTTTTTTCTATGTATAGACACCTTTTTTTGTCTAGACCAACAAGGACAACATTAGGCAGTTTTTACATCCTAACTGTATAATTTCTGTGCTTGTTATATATTTTCTTGCAATCCTTTGTATATGTGTTATATAGGACTGGTTAATGAGCATCAGCTTTATTGTCTGTAAAATGTACTATATCAACGGGCCAATGGGCAGGGATTTCCTCCCTAAGACTGAATGTTGCCCTTCCCTGTGTTTACTTTAGCAATAAAACATCTGAATAGAATATAATCACCAATTAAAAAGCTTCATTCATACGGTTCTTCGCCCTAACGAGGTGTTATATTTTCATTAGGCGAGGACAACCATTTGTCTTGGACATTTTTTTAGTAATACTATAGGGTTTGGACTAAAATCTCAGGCTGTTGAAAGCATAGTCTAGAAGTATATAACTCTGTGGCTTTGGCATTACACCAATATTCATATTATAATTTTAGGTGACGAAGTTTGGGATGATTGGGGTCTACGTATGGGGTAGCAGTCATGATTTTTAAATGTTACCTAAAACTAGAACAAATTAAGTACCATTACACTGATTTTTTTTATATCAAAGAGGCTAATAAAGCTAATTGTACAGGATAATTGGTATAAGGAAGAAACAAATCACATATTAAAAAAAAAAATATATATATATATATATGTAAAAGTCTGCTCAGTGATTAAAACATACATAATAATTTTCCATGTCTCTATTTAGCATCTAGAGTGTAAAGTGTTAAGCTGGAAAGTCTTAACTCAGCACTTTCTGGGACCCCCCTTTATATCTCATTCTTGCTTTTGGAAGGTTTGATGGATGAGGCTGTAGAATGCAGAGCCGTGGGACACGCAAGCAATAAGCCAGGGAACGACAGGTAATGAGAACAGAGACTTTTACTAGAGCTGGTCCACAGGCACCCGAGCACAATGTAAATTTGACTGCGTATCTGATAGATGGGACAAGTCCGAGTATTTATAAGTAGGCAGCCCAGTGGACATTTCACACTCAATGAACGTGTCCCAGGGCTCCCATTTCCAGCCTTCTCTATGGAAAATGGCCCCTATTAGGGTAGTTATTAGAAGTCTTGAAGTTTCCTAATATGACAGCTGAAGGACAATACTCCAAGGTAGTAACTTGACGGGCAAGATCAGTAGCTTCCCCTATCTCATGCCCCAAACCTCCATCTACAGTATTTTTCCCATTTCCACCACCAGTCTTGCCTAATTGTCCTTTTGCTGCACTACAGGAAATAGAATGTGTAAATACCAGTACAAGCAAGTATTTAATACTATTTTTGGAATTAAATTATATTTATGTTAGCAACACAACTGAGAACTGACACCAAAATCAGTAAACTTGTACTCGTTCTACAATAAGGCCTCACCACCACATTTGCCCTCATATTAGGAAAGCCAACTTTATCTGTGGACCAACTTAGTACCCCTAAACAATATAGTGCTCCCCAGTAGTAGAAGCCGATATGTTCAGGCAACTTCAGAAGGAAATGTGAAAAAAGATATGGAAGCCAGATGAGTAAATAATAACACAGAGTTAAAAAGGCGCTTTGTAGAAGATGGCACAGGTGGCTCCATCTGCTGCTCGCTGGCGGGTCCAACTGTGTTCTTTAACTCTCCCACTGTGCCTTCGTGAGGATATCCTAAAACTTGCCCTGTTAGGGTCTTTGAGGTTGGGGGTCCCTGTTCTACAATAAATGGACAAATTTGTTTAATACTTGGAACTTTCTAACATTCTTTGAACAGATATATTTCTTTTCTTCAATTACATTTTTTTCTCAGCAACCCATGTTCGTAATGAGTAGCAACCCACGATTTTGCAAAAAAAAATATGTCAGTTTAACATACAATTACACATCTGACATAAAACTAAAATTAGTAACTTTTAAACAGTCATTAAATCTTGCAAAATTGATGAACTTCTTTAAGATATAATTGCTACAATTTAATACTTATAACAACTCTACCTAAAACCCTCCATTAAATTATGGAGACTTATGTGAAAAGGTTATAAATGTGTATCGTAGGTGATGTGCCTAGTGGTTTGTAATAAAATGTGTTTTAGTAAGTGAACTGCTATAAAAAAATAAGGTTTCTGGGATGTTTCAAGGTGCGTGAACGCAAATTGTACGGTAAAGTTAGGTTAGTTGATATGTGAAATATTTGGGTTGTTCATTATTCAGTGATATTTGTTCTGAGCCTTATTTAAAATCTGGCTTAATTATAAGATTTTAGCTGTAATGTAAAGACATTTTGCTTTACTAAGAGGGTAGATAAGTGGAACATTGGCTAACAGCAGGGTAGTGTTGTATCCTGGCCTAGGCTGGGGGTGGCAGCCCCCCTGGTAAAAATCAGGGGACAGATCACCCTTTTGGTCAATTAAGACCCTCTGTGGGCCAATGCACAATGGGCCACCGAGTACTCAAAGTACTGAGTATTTTGTTTGGCTTTGACCATTATCTACACTGTGCATAATGACTGTTTTTGTCTAGATTTCTCCTAAATCCTACCATGTAGCCTCAAATTAACTTAATTTTGGGCTGCATCAGCCTTCTCTGTATGGATGGGAAGATGAAGAACACCAGGCCACTGAGCAGGCAATATTACCACAGATCCATTAAAGTATAAAGTGAAACGAGTATCTTAAAGCTGGAACAACTGACTGAAACCAATCTAGATATTCACTAACAGCTAATTTTATTGCACGCCTCTGGTGAATTAAGTGAAATTCAACATCTAAGGTCATGACTGAGCAGTGACAGAATTGCGAGACATGATGTTCTAATTGATGATCATACCGAATGAGGAGTTCATGATCTGAAAATGACATGATATGACAGGTGCACAGTGGACCAGGAGAGAGTTCTTACTTAATTTTACCATAACCATGTAAATTTATTTCAACCTCTAAACCATTGACTTGATCACATTATGCCCTCTAAACCTTTCCCCAGTGTTTGTTCATGTCCTTTATTTGCTACATTTTTATTTCTAATATACAAATAGGAAATGGTATGACTACATCATTTAACCACTGCCATAAAATATTATATATTTGTTACAGAAAGTTACATTTGAAAATATTCTGAGAAATATGAGGTTTTTGTAATGTTGTCAATCATATAGCAGCTCTCTGTTGAATATTTATTTGATGTTTCTTGAAACTATGTGTTTTTCACCCTCTTTATTCTCGGTGTACCGATTAACCTATTTCTCACTTAATGTAAATCTTTAAAACAAACAAAACCGAGTGTGAAATATGAAAATGACTGGTGAAAAAGGGCCCCCAAAAAAGTGTGAAAAAATAATGGTGTATTTAGGATTTGTCCCGATTTGGTTTTATGTTCAATCCCGTGGTGAATTTTTAGAATTGCTTGTTTTTAATGTCTAATTATTATGTACTGACACCATGCCGTAAAGGTTATCGTTAAAGAACTAGTGTAAATGTGAAGAGAGGAAGGTATTAGTTAGGAACCCAAGATCTTCTTAGACCCCGGAAGAACGATGGGGTTTGTGAGGCATGCCTGCTTAGGATTTCATTCATTCGCTTTTCATAGCAAAACAGGACTGGCCATTGCAAGCATAACAACAACTCAGAAGGCTATGGTTAACAGCCATGTTTCCGGTGTGCCTCTTCTGCATATGATTATTGCTAACATGTGGATGGATTGGCAACCATAAACTCAATGCATCCCGGTTGGCCCATATAGCCATATAACTATAGTTCTTCTTATTCTAGTACTTGTTTTAATTTGTTGTTTGCAGCATAATAAAACAAAAAGCCATACACCTTACTATGATTTTCCATTTCTTTTTAATCTTTTTTACGTTTATCAAGTTGACCCTTTAAGTACCAGTGGCATCTTAATGCATAGCTTGCAAGAAAGCTAAGCAAGAAACACCAAATCACATCAGAGCCTCCACCCTATGAGCACAAAACACTTTTTAAATTCTACATGCTTTATATTCCCACCGCAGGAAAACTTTCATAAAAACCTTTCCCCGCTGAGTCTGTTTGTTCCACCACGGATTATAACAAAACACATCTAATATATGTTCTTTTACTCCCCGACTGTGAAAAGAATCCCTTTTTTTGTGTAGGTGCATCACCTTCATTTCTTTTTCTATCTGATGTTCCATTTTGGCAGTGTTTGTTAATGCAGAAGTCCAGGAGAGCCATGCTCCACACTGTTTGACATTGGATTAAATGGTTTAAAGATTTTTTGAAAGTAAGAGGCTGACTGGGGGAAGGGGGTACGGAGCTAACAACACTTTAAGTCTTATTGGCCATCTGCCATCCACTGAGTGCTCGTCAATAGCGATCTGTCATGCAATTAACTCCTAATAAATAGCCACAACACGGCCGTCTTGCTTGGCAGGAGCAGGGTATGGAGCGAGAGCCTTTATTATTACTGCATATCCCACTCAGTAATCAGGAAGTAAGGTGATAAAATTCCGTGCGTTGAAACTGTACCAGTGATGGTTTCTTCAACATCATATTTAATGCTCAATGACAAAGAAAGGGTACAGTAATGAAAAATGCCGCAGCATTCATTTGGCATCGTTGGCATCATCGTTTTGTTGTTTGTTTTTTTTTCATCACCCAAAAAATTAAGATTTCAGGAAATAAATTCATGAAATGCCCAATAATAAAAAGAAATGCTGCATTTTTTTAAAGAAATCTGAATCAATAATATAAGTATGCAGATGCATAGCGTAAAAAAACTATTTTTTGGTGAATTTCTGTTTTTTGGGATTTTGTTTTTCAAAAACCCAAGGCTTGAGGGGTAGAAAGGAACCCACGCCTAGGGATGCATGACATTTAAAGATTTTTTTTTTTTTTTATTTCTCTAAGTTTTGACCGTGTCGTTGTCAGCTTCTCTTATCTTTAGAAATTATAGTATCAAAATAATGTCACCAGTCTAGGAGGATTGCCACCTAAATCACTCCATGTCCCCAGATGCCTAATTTTAATGATCTTTCTGAATGGATACGCAGTACCAAAGGAGCTTTGAGCTTTGCTGAACAATTTCTGCCATCTGTCCCTGTCCTAGGATGAAGCCATCACTAACCAACAGTGACTGCTGTCTTAGGGTCACCGAACCTCCAAGGGATCCCACTTTTCAGATCTGGCTCTTAATTCCTTGCACACACTGCCTGCCTGACCACAGGACTTCATGGAGGGTTTCGTATGACATGGTCAATATCACATCATGATTTATTAACAGACAGCAATCTGTTAGTTACCTATCCGCTGAAGTGCTTTAATGTGATGTTAGTATTACTGGCACGGTCAGCTTCCCAGTGCTAGAAATACTATCTATATGTGTTTTTTTTTTCCTCTGCCTGCACCGAGAGACATTTCAGATTGCTGAGCAAAGCAAAACTATGTCAGTTCCGAGGATGCTGGGATAATGTCAGGTTCCTGCCACAATATATCAGTCCAGAACTGCAGCTTCTAATTTTTTTGGACAAATGAAAGTTGTTTAAGGTCTCGGCATGATGCATCATTCATCCAGCGCAAGAAAGCTGTTTGTTATAATGATATCAAGATCGTTTTTAAGAATTGGTTGTTACAATCAGAGTTTTGCAGGAATAAAGAATACGGCCAAGTTAAGGATAAAAGTGTGAGTGCCAGCAAATGCAAAGAGACAGTCGGCAAACGAGAGAGACTGACATTTTTACATCTTCACCACTCATACAGCTTGGGATAATGTATCAGTTACCTTGCTAATAATATTAAAATGAGCCTACAAACAATTTAGTCAAGCTATCAAGAGCAGAGATACCCCATATGAGACCCCCAGATGTTTGTCATAGAAACCCTTATTTGTAACCATTGTATTTCCTGCTACGTGCTGACCAAAGACCATAGGAGGTATATTCCAACAACAGCTACAAAGCTAACTCTTGGCCACACCTGATGTTAAATGATACATATCTTTATGACCTCTTCTGGACCACCTTACCCAAAGACAATATATTCTACTACATATAGAGTTTTCACATACAAACACATTGGGTTTTACATAATGGGCTCAATTCAATGATCCATCTAAACCTAATTTGGTGTTAATGCACTGGTGCGGGGAACTCTGATCTCTGACAGCCGGGGAAGGTCTGCGCGATGGACGCAGACAACCCCCGCTGCTAGCCACCCCTCCTTTCCGGCTGCAACGCAAGTTGTCTACACGAATCGCGTAGACATCTACTCACTGCCCTGGCTACACACCGGGGACTACGAAGCACCGGTAAGTGGGGCGGGGGGGGGGGACAGGAGGATCCAGGTCCCCTGCAGCTGCGAGGGATCTGGATCTTAGTTGTCTCATAGTCAGACCTATTTGAGGTCTGATTATAAGACGACCCCGATTATAAGACGAGGGGTGTTTTTCAGAGCATTTGCTCTGAAAAAAACCTTGTCTTATAATCGAGCAAATACGGTAATATGATGGTGAATTAAGAGCTGCATTTGTTGCCACACTACGTTCACAGACACTTCCATAGGAGTGGCTTCTTATCCTATCATGTATTTTCGAGTACATCCCAATATTGCATATGTGCTTGAGCAGTTAATCATTTTGGGGAGAAAATTATTTAAGATGAGTCAAATGCTAAAAGTGTTGCTCACCTGAGGAGGAAGCTGTAAAAAGCTGTCCTCTCCCAACTGCTTATCATACACCAGTTATAAGAAGGGACATTTTGAGCAGGAGAATAGTGGTCACACGTACTGAGTTATCTTGACTCAGCTCTTCTGTTACCCCTATGTTTACCTGCTTTTGTCAACTAAAAGCTGATTCTGCAAGCTCGAGCTGTCTCAATACTCAATACAACTTCTACCAACACCAGAGCATATGGTAGGCATATATGTGATGGACTTGCCGGTACCCCGTGGGATATCTCCATCAGGCCCTGTTTCCTCAGCACTGGAACCAAGAAGAATAGCTGTATACAGCAATTTACCCCAATCACCAGGCCACAATGATATTGGAGTAAAACAAGAACTGATTTATTGAACAAAATCACATAGACAGCCTGGTGCCACAATCCGGTCAGCAAAGCCAGCTATACCGATATGCTCATATTACTAGGGGCCCCATGAAGCTAGGACAGCACAATTTGGTACACAGATAGCTGGGGTTCTGATGACACTGGGGTTGGGTGTAGCTAGTCAGGGTGAGGAGAGCGAGTCCATTTTACCCTGGTTTTGAATAATCACCACATGGGGTTGCAAAGGCATCGGTGAGTGGATTGTTTGTGCTGGAGGGCGGTTGCAGCACGAATGAAAGAGTTTATTGGGGGAGGACTTGATGGGGAACTGCATTTACTGTTGAATGTGCCATTGCATGTCAAGGGCCCCTGACTGGTATAAACCACCCTGTCTGGCTGCAATAAAGTGAAGTCTATTTTCTCGTGATACACCTGTGCAGTCCTATTCCTGTGAAAATATATACCTGAATTTATCTCCATCTCTTAACTACTTTTTAGCAACCTATCTGCCTTCTAGACTGCCCATTCTCTCTGTCCCTACTCTGTTTACTCCCCGCATGTCAAGTCCAAGTCCAGTTTCTCTAGTTATTGCTTGTTGCAGTGATAAAGCATCCGTGCAGCAGCCAGAATAGAAGCACTATCATTTCTATTGATTAGGATTAAATCATATGCACATTTTAAACTGGCACTTGCTTTAAAGGTTAAATAATGATGTAAAATTACAGTATAAATAATGTCTATTCTGCAAAGCTAATCCAACAAGCAGACTACTTAACAGTAAAATGTTATAAATAGATCACCTGTGGTGCTAATACTGCTTATTATGGCATCAGTAACAGTGATTCACTTTACGTTTTTGCTTATTTTATTAGTACTCGTATATTTCTGGGCATTTCTGGCCTTTTTTCAAATAATATACAGATGTATAACTATACTCATTTATATACAGTAGAGTGTTGTCATGTTATATACAACCCAACCAAACCATAAAATGTATTTACCTTGACTTGAAAACGCCAAAACTAGGTCTGGACAGCTGTCGGTATACTGAAGGCTCAAGACGGTGTCCATGAATCCATCTTTCCACCTCTTATCTCCTATCAACCTTATTACACCAGTTTTATCCTTCATCCATATAGTCAGTGCATTTTTCTCATCTAGGACTTTGACAGGGGAGTGAATAACTTCAGAATCAGTTCAAGAACGGACATCAGAAAATGCCTAAGGACTTTCATCTTTGGGTATTTGCTTAAATGTTTGAAAGACCTTCTCAGCAAACACAGAATTGAGTGGTGTCTCAATGAATCATGAATCCTGCCAAGCGTTCCAGAGTAGATTGAGATAAGGTTATTGATGTACACCCCCATATTTTCTAACTTAAACACTTCATATTCTCTAATTATAAAAGGTTACTGATTTTAACCAATTTATATCTATTTCTATACAGGCATACCCCTCTTTATGGACATTCGCTTTAAGGATACTCACCGAGCAGGGACATAGTTGCAGCACAACCATTCCCCCTGTTTACACACGCTCGCTCCACATGAATGGACACAACAGCATGACGTCGACACATAACAGCATGACGCCAATACACAACAGCATGACGCCAACACACAACAGCATGACACCCGCATGTCAGCTCGTCTTTCGAGTGTTTCCCGTTTTGTGGTGGAAAGGACGTTATGATTGCAGTGCAGAAAAAAATTTAACTTTAAGTACATTTTCGTTCTACACACGTGCTCTCGACCCCATTGTGTCTGTTAATGTGAGGTATGCCTGTATAATTATCTCACCGCTTCTATTATATACATTGTGTCCTGAATGTCTTTTTAGTTGCAAAATGATATGTTCCCCATGTAAATAAGGTTGGTTAAAAGAATGATAAGGGACATTTAAAGTTTAAATATCCCCACTTGTGTCTGAGAAGATCGTTGCATTTCCTGGTGAGATAATATTTGTTCGATTGCAATTTGATGCTTAATGCATATATAAAATCAGATGGTTTGGATGTGATACACAAATTATCAGCTGTCACACTGTCTCACTTTTATTACAGACTGTCACAGTGTAGGAGATATTCCATGGGGAATAGTAGTAGAATATATTGTGATGTTTCTTGGGAATATGTATCTGCAGGGTTTATACTATGGTTACAGTCTAGTTTTGCACAACTCCCCAGGGTGCCGGTTTTGAATAGTTTGCCGACAGCAAGTAAGGTTTCTGTTTTTTTATTAAGGGACTTCATAAAGTGGTGCATATGTTATGTTGTGTTAGGATGGCTACTGTATAGCCGTCTCACACAACAATGGATACTAACTATGCATTTATATATGCCCATCTGGCTAATCATATCAGGGCACAACTATATATCTTGAGTAATGCAATGGATGGGCTGCCGGTGGAACGAGACACAGTTGAGCTGGAAGTGGGCCTCCATGGCGTCTTGTTTCATCAAGTACGCTGCTTTTGTAGGCTAAGAATCAGGGCTGGACTGGGGATGAAAAGCGTCCCTAGTACCTAACCAGCGGCTGCTAAATGACTCGAGTGCGGATACGGGATGGATACACCTGGCCAAACATTACATTTTCTTACTCTCCAGTACTCTTACACTGCAGGACCTGAGGAAGAGTACGTATGGGGCAATATTGGCTGACGGGCCACCAGGCATTTGAGGATGATATCCTCATGAAAATATGTTCAGTCTTTCCTCCTGTAAAAGTGCAATCTTTTGATATGGTATAGAACAGCATATCAACAAGAGAAGGGCACAGTTATTGGTCACCATTGCATTACTTTTGCATTCAGTTTTACTTGCGTATAAGCCATTTAACAATTGTTTCGACTTCATTCTTATATACTTTTTAATACTTTTTAAGCAGACTAAACACAAAATAATGCAATCGCTAGTTTATTTCTTACTTTCAATGACGATTATTAAGCCACTGTTGGTGGGATATAGAAGGATTATTCCCATTGACCCTATTTAAGTGAATTATAGAAGAATACATTTGCACACATCAAAAAAAAAATAAAAAAATACCATGTTTCATAAGGGTAATTATGCATAACATTTTTTTGGGTGAAAGAAATATATTCCTCGTCTGTTATTGACAAAATCCTACATTCAATGCCATAGGCAACATAGTCACCTTAGTGACAGATCACAGAGAATAACATGAATTTATATTAATCATACCTCTCCCACAATTAGGATGTCTGCAATAGTTTTGCATCCTTTTGTCTCTAAATATCAGAGGCTGTCACAGTATATTCTTTCTGCAATTTTCTTTGTATCCGAACAGGTGTCCTTGTACAGAATTGCTTGCCATTGCTCTGGATTTATTGAATACGATTTATTGAGTTCAATTTCCATTTATATTATATGGCTTGTTTCCCATATTTTGACTTTATCACGTTTTCCTAGCTCAATATCTAGCGTGTTAGAACAGCGACAGAAAATCACCTACTCCCTTGTCCAAGAGATTACTCTGATCCCGCCGTTACATTCTGCCGAATGCTCCCCGGAGAAGTCAGTATTAAAGTCAGAATTCTCAGAATCTAACTTATTGTCAGGAACCTTCAGAAGTCATCATATATGACACAGGTTCACAAATCAAATACCCGGGGGCATTAACTTCAGCGAAAACTGAAATAGGCCAATTAATTGGACACAATGTCATCGCCAGAGGGTCTGCTATATAATTAAAAGCATTAGGCTGGCATCGGAGGGGTCAATGTTGTAACATATTTTTTTTTTTTTGCAAATGCATTTTAATTTATAATAAAATATAGTAAGTGAGAAGGTGTATGTGAAGAGATATTTTGTTGGCTGTCTTGTTGCCTAATACGGTTTAGGTTGCCTTGGGATTTAACGAAAGTCCTGTATCTTTATTAGAAGGTATTGTATTTTTATGGAACGCACGGATAAATACAAAGAATAATTTAATATTTCTGCATGAATTAGGAGCCACTTCGGTAGTTCCATCTGTACAGACCCTGCACTGAGAAATAGAACAATATTCTTACTAGGGGGAAAAAAAACATAATATAGGAAGATTTTCTCAAGTTAATTGACACACTGCTGTGAATGTTAATTGTCACAAGGGGACTCCAGAAGTGTCCATATTTCCCATTTTTAGTTCTTTATTGAGTTTAATGACTATTAAACTTACTTGTGCTCCAAGGCAGATTCTCATTATCCATCCTCATGCTCACGGTTATGGTGTCTGGGAAAAAAAAAATACAGAACCACACAAGCAGGAGGCAAATCTCAGTGATTGCTGTGTGCAGTGTCCTGTGGTTCCTAAAATAACTACGTGCACTATGGGGACCTTCTACTCAGTCCACAGGGCTCCCTGGCCCTGATTTATTTATTCTATGTGTATTTGACTTTTTTTTTAGGCATCTGGGGATGCTGAAAGTTTCTCATTGTGAAAAAAGCCTTGGTTTTCAATAAATATAAGGAGCATTATGGAATTTCAGGTTTAAACCTCTTTTGCCAGTGCCATGGAATAATTTCCAAAAAAAAATGTAATTTGGGGCAGATTGCTCTAATCTTGTAGCATACATTATTTAGTGACCTGAAGAACTGAAGATATGATTTGTGAATACAGGGTGATGATAATATTATTAGAACCATCTTTAAAAATAATTATATCTACACTAGACTCTGAATCATCTAAAACCTGGTTAGGAGGTGCTATGACTAAAAGTTGTTAAGATTCAGATAAAATAGCATAAAATGCTATAAACAAAATAGCAAAATAGCATAAAATGAAGTTATCATGAAAAGCAGGCTTTCTCTACTTGCTCAGGTAGTTTCTCCCGAGATGCCACATTTGGTGATGGGATGCCCATGATGTATACATAGTGTAGGAAGGTACCCACCAGGGCACTTCTAGGTCTGCAGGAAAGAAAAGAGATCCAAGACCCAATATATTTTCAGCCCACTCCTACTTAGGGGGCTTACTAAAGAGCAGTCTTCACATGACTAACCAAGGAATGGGCAGCAAGCTTCGCTCAGAGAGAGAGAGAGAGATAGATAGATACTATTCCCTCCACCATGCATTTAACTCACAGCGCTGATTTAAACCTAGGGCATCTGTGTTAATTGGTACAAACAGTTTTAAACCCATTAGGCACAAGGAAAAACTACTCTTTCCAATCTCCTGCTTACATTAAATCCATCCTTCACCCGGTCACAGCAGTGTTTTCCCGCAAGTTAGTCTGGAGTAGAAAGACCTCAACCCAATTGGGTTAAGAGAGCTGTGCATAAGCAAATACTTAAAGTTATTGTTGCTAAAGGTGGTTCTACAAGATATTGAATCATAAGGTGTACTTAGTTTTTCACACATGGCTTCTGCATTTTGGCTTTATTTTTGTTAAATAAATCATAACACGGTGTAATATGTCATGTGTTGTTCATCTAAGGTTCTATTTACTTAATTTTCAGACCTGCAAAGGAACAGATGATTGTTATTATGTCCTGATGTATAAAACCATAGAATTAAAGGAGAGTGTACTCTTTTTCTCACAAGAATGTATATGGTTCTGTATAGCATACATATACAGTAAATAGTATTGTGATTTACATGTGCTTCATGGTAATATATGACTGCTAGAGAAGTCATAACATATGCTGTGCATGTAAATGCAGACTGTAGAACGAATAATAGGAAGTCAGCTTTCTTGCTAAGAAAAAATAGCATTTGTTGTATATAAGTTACAATAAACTGACAGATGTAGACTATAGTACTACTATATTATAAACAGATAAAATCAGAAAGAGCTGTTCGATTTATCGATTTTCCTGTTCCCTGATAGCTCAGAGAATTAACCAGCAGAATTGCCCCTTCTTTAGTTGGTGAACGTTGCCACGACCGACAGTAATATTCAGTGTAAAAAAATGTCTCTGTTTCCTTGTCTTTTTAAAGTAGGTTTATTCTGCTCTTATTTCTACCAAATATATTTCCTTATCTCTTCATGTCCACATTTATCCAAAAAAAAGAACTTACAAAGCGGGATTTATTCATCACTGGTTGCAAGTGAAGTTTGGATAATTTGTCATTGCCATGTGAGGAAATATTTTAACTCTGAAAGAAGACATTATATAGTTCTTGCAGGCACAAGAAGGCTGGCATACCTACCAACTTTTCAGATGTCCAAATTGGGACACCTGTGTTGGGGGTGTGACCAGAGGTGGAGAGAGGCAGGGTTAGGTGCAGAGGTGTGTGGATCTGGTGTGTGAGTGGGTCAAGGCAGAGCTTCAGCCATTCACCAATAGCCACCTTGCAGTGGTGCCACAAGTTGGCCACAAAGCTTATTTAATATAAAAAAAGAAGCAAATAATGTTTTGTCTAGGTCAATCAACACATTTAATCCCAGACAGGACAAGGTAGAAGAACACTGATAACTTATAAGGAAGGGTAGTGCATGTATACTGTGTGTGTATATATATATATATTAGGATCGAGTACATTGGTTTCACAGTGCTATTATACCTAGTGCCGGGGCAATAAACAAGGTGATATTTGAGAATCTATTGAGTCCAAATTTAGTAAATCACTCACAGGCATTCAGAGCTCAAGGCGCATATTAAAAAAAGATATAGAAGGTGGGAGATCTGCCTGACTGGAGCAAAACTCCCAACCAATGATCTGGCATTCTAATTGGAGAAGAATATATAAGCATTCCTGGGAACTTCCCTGGTCTTGGAGGTAGGAATGGTGTGTGTGTGTATGGGTAAAGAGGCAGGACTATCCACATGACTCCAAAAAGAATTGTCTGGGAGGGAGCAGGATTTTGGCAGGAAACAATGACCATACCTGGGAATTTTCTGTCTTTGGCCCGGAGAACTCCAAACTCCCCTGGGTCGCAGGGTCTTGACACGCCCCACTCCCTGCCCAGCAACGGCAGCGGGAATACCCACTTTCTGGATCCTCAAGGTGAAAGCCAGATACTTCCCATATACGGGCATAATTATACCCCCAGCATTTAAAGTGTCCAAATAGGGACACCCTTTGGGGTATGACTGGTGGCAAGGAGGGGGTATGATCATACCAGGGGCATGAACAGGGTTTACCACCTATTATACCCAAAAGCCACCTTGCAACTCAGAGCGTTGCAAGCTGCCGCTAGGGTGCTGCAGTGGAAGTTTGTTTCAGGTAATGGATCTGTATATCTGGACTCGTTAGTCGCCCTCATCAACTGGAATATGGTGCACCGGATTAGGAGCATGAGTATCCCTTATCTCAACTACCTTTATCTGAAAAAATATTTGGATTTTGGGTCATTTCGGATAAGGGATTTTTTTCGATAAGGGATATTCAACCTGTAATGATTCAAGAAAAATCAACTATGTAAAAAAAAGTCCAAAAAACAAAACTTTTATTCTTATAAAAGGGAATACCAGAACCTGCATTTGGAGCTTTGTCACTTTCTAAAAATCTAAGACAAAAAAGGGGATAGAAAGGTAGAAAAAGCTGAGAACGGTTTTAAAGAAAATAGAATGTAGAAAATAAAAAAAATGAGATATTATATGTTGACAGTGGGAAAAAAGTGAAATTGAGAACAAAGCTGGATAGGAAACTGTGAGGCAGAGAGATGTAGATTAAAGAAAAGACATAAAAATGATCAATGGTTCTGATAAACTGACACTTGTCTTACAACGTTGGATATTTAATTTTAGTAAAATGTCACACTTATGGTGTGTTAGCTGGGGGCTCCTATGAATCAGAGCTGGCAGTTTTATTCCTTTTAATGCAACAGGCTGACACAACAGTGACCAGAGCGTAATTAATGACTTTAATATCACAAAGCAAACATCTGGGCTGCTGTGAGGCTGCATTGGAGGAGAAGGCTTGTCTTTTTCTCGAAGCAGAGCATCCTGCTATATCTGCGAGTGACCCGGAAAACAGCGGGACACGCCATTCTCATATCACAGGCCAGAGCTTTGTTAACTGCTGTGTCTTGGCTCAGTGTGGCTGGCTGCTTTGTGTCTCTAGGCGACAGAGTCTTCCTACAGTCCCACATACCAAGCCCTCATTACTACACTTGTACATTTGGATTCATACAAATTTTTTTTTTAACAAAATTTAGCAATTTTGTTAATTTGTACGAATGTGCAGGGCCGTCTTTAATATATTGGACCCTGGACAAGTTTTTCTTCCATTCCCCCGCTCCCTAGCATGCAATAATTTCTTCCACCCCAACACCAAAACCCCCCCACACAAAAACCAAAGGTATTTGAAACACTGACTCTGCAGATTAGTAGGAGACTGAGGGTCAGTGTGGTCTTCCTTCCTTCTATACCTAGAGTGACTCTGTGAGAGAAGTCCTCACACCACTTGCGCAGGGCAGAGGAGGAGCACAATACTATGCAGATCTCACAGTAAATGAATAGTACGGGATCCGGCGAGTGACTTGAAACGGATGTGTGTTGTTCTCTCCAGGAACTCTCCAGGTTTTGCCTGGAGACTCCAGGGGAAGCACCACTTCTCCTGTTCTTCGGGTCGACACTTGAATCCTCAGGGTTGCAGGAGCGGGTCCTCACATGCCCCACTCCCCGACCATTTCACCGTTAAATGGGGGCGTTAGGCAACGTCAGCAAGCTGTGTCCACAAGTTCCCAGGTATGGTGATCGGGGCCAGCTTTAGGTGTTCAGGCAGCCTGTGCAGGCCACCCCCATGGTGCCCCCTTGATTGGTATCACAGTCCCTTTGTCCCTTCCTTCTCTGTGCTATACCTCTCGTTTCCTCCTCCATGAAGTTCAGGTATAGATCAAATATAAAACACATGGAGACACAGCATTGCGGGTATAGATCAACTTATCAAATATAGATCAAATATAGCATTCTATGTATAGAGTAACTGAATAACACACAAACCCAGACTTGCAGGTATCAATCAAATGAAAATCATGTGCAAACTCAGCATTAAATGTATAGGTCAAATGTGCCATCTTTGCCCCAAACAGCCTGCATGTGGCATCTTTACCCCAAACTACTTGGCTGTGCACATTCACATCCATGTTATCACACCTATACATACATAAATAAATACTCATTCACACTTACTCATAAGCATGCCTCCCCAACATGACCTCAAACAGCCTTCCTGTGCCATTTTGCCCCAAACAGCCTGCAAGTAGTTGTTGCAGGTTCAAGTGGCAGCTTGTATAGGCCCCCCAGAAATTATTGGGCCTGGGGCAGCTGCCCTTTTTGTCCCACATTAAAGACGGCCCCTGCGAATGTCTGAAAATGAGGAGAGACCCCCAACAAAACAAACTAAAACAGAGCAGAGAGCTCAGAATATTTGTTAGCATTTTGTTGTTTTTCTCAAACTCGCTCTCTCATACTCTCTCAATGTCTCCCTACCTTCTCTGCCAACCACTTCCTTGTTCCTGTCTCCTTTTCTGCAGCTCCCTTTCCTGTCTTGCCTCTTCTTATTCTTCTGTATTCTTTGCTCTTTCTTGGTTCGCTTCTTCATGCTATCCACTTCATTAACCTGTACTTCCAGAGTGCATTCAAAAAAAGGTGGATCCTCTGTGCTCGCCCTCTTCTCTCATTGGAGGAATGGCGAGAGGCTGTCTCCATGGGGCACACCGTGGCTCCGCCCTTTTGCGGAAGTACTCCAAGAGGCCAGAATAATACAGACTAATCTGCAGAGAAAGAGACAAATTTCTGCACATTTCTCTGCTGATGAGAGAGTGGCTTTCTGAAAGGGTAGAATATTTAATGAGTAGGGTGAGATAGCCCCTAACAGCCTTTAATGGATGGCAAACGTCCCAACGGTCCCAATTTCTGTGAAACAGTCTATCTTGCAGGTACTTTCTCCCTGTCCCAGGTAGGCCACACCACCCTTTCCTGCAACTTGCCACACATCCCAACACAGGTGTTCTGGATCTGATAGACCCACAATGTTGGCAGAATGAGGTGGGGGAGTGGGTGCAGCGATGGCATGAAGTTGATGGGATGTGGATGTGGCTAAAGGCTGCTTTGAACTGTATACTCTGGATGAAATCCAGATAGTTCCAGGTATGCCAAAAAGGATAGATCCATTTGGTTGTGTTTGGGACAAATGACTTAACTAATTTTATCCAATGAGAATCCTTCATACTGGCTTCTAGGGTCTATATGTATGACACATCATCTACATAAGGTTTTACACAAGCTAGACAATGCCAGAGGGCATATGTGAAAGAGCTACTCACTTCTGTGCAGACATATATAAAACATAAGTGGTGCCAGCTTTGCTTGAGTATAAGTATGCAAGCACTAATATGTAGTTAATGGTAATTAATTAAACATGTCATTAGCCACAGATCCCCTTAGAGTTAGGTTGCTAAAGCGAGGGTCACATTAAGACAATTTGGTACAAAGGCCATTTCTTGTAATGACTGGTGTGTTGTTAACATTACTAGCAAGGCAGCGTTTGCAGCATTTTAAATTCCCCAGTATTGGGAGATTTTTTTATTGGAACAACAGACTCCCTTCAAACACTTAGCTAAAGGCGGATTTGAACAAGTCTCCTATTCATAAAATGCCATTACTAAAATGGATTGCTTCCCCTCACATTGATACAATTTTATGTTTTCATCTATATAAATAAAAATGATATATGCCTTGGTGAAAGGGGAGATGATTCTCATGTGCCTATTCAAAGACAGGTATAAACTGAAAAATTGTGATAAATACTTCAAGAGAATTGTAAGTGTCTCGCAGTATATAGCTAGGAATTGGTTGGAATGTTTAAATAATAGACATCTATACATAAAAAGTTGAAGAGATACTTAATGGTAACCCCAACAGTTCTAGAGGGTAACCCAACTAATAATACAGGTTAGTAGTGAAAGTACCATTTCCTTATCCTCCCAGATTTTATGGGGGTTGCACATCTACCACACTTACCCACCCTGTTTCTTTACAGTAACAGGAATGTTTGGAACAGGGCCGGCCCAAGGCAAAATGCCGCCTGGGGCGAATTTTAAAATGCTGCCCCCCCCCTTATCTACCCTTCCTCTCCCTCCGTCCTTGCCGCCCCCCCCTTATCTACCCTTCCTCTCCCTCCGTCCCTGCCACCCCCCCCTTATCTACCCTTCCTCTCCCTCCGTCCCTGTCGCCCCCCCCTTCTTGTACTTACCGGCACTTAGCATTACAAGCCAGCACCGAGACCGACCAGGTCTCGCCGCAGAGAGAGCGAGGGGCGCCGAGCGGTACTGACAGCAGCGCCCCTTTCTCTCTCTTTCGCTTTCAAAAAAAAAAAAAAAAGGGGCTTGGGGCGCCCCTTCAAGAGTGCTGCCTGGAGCGGTTGCCCCACTCGGCTCCATTGTCGGGCCGGCCCTGGTTTGGAAAATACTTGGAAATGCAACCATGAATGTGACTGTCCAGTTGGAAAAAGTCTTTGGTGAGATTTGGGAAAGAAAGTGATTGTGATTAGTTGGGTAGGTAGACTTTGGGAATGGGATTTGTGCTAAATTAATATTCTAGGTTAGTATGTTGTGTACTATGTTAATGGCAAGCGAAGTTCCCCTAATTGTAGTGGTGTCCCAATAGAAGGTGAACTCCTAAGAAAAAGGAACTTTTCCGGTCCTCCAGGGAGCAAGACCAGGAACACAAGGGCCAGGGCTTCAGTATTATAGGAAAACATAAATACATCAGAAATGTGGTCCTTACAGGTACATAACATGCTGCTGATTCCAGTGAAACGCTCATTAGATAATTGGACCATGATCAGTTTCTACATGCTCTTGTTTCAAAGGCTGAGCAATGGTCGTTATGAAGGGCACTCATTATAAAAAGTTATGCCTTAGGAAACAACTACAGATCTGTAGACTGTATTAATGGAGATCTCACGAGTTTGTTTAGGATGAAAGAGGATGAGGTTTCTGCTTTGTCTTATATAAATAGGAACATTAAAAAGAAGCCTTCTTACTACTCTGTAGTGATATCTAAAAATGATGTTTATAGTAGTCTGTTAAATGTGTACATTTTTGAATGCATGGAATAACCATACAATTTCAACATAGAAGTCCATTAAGGCAAAAATACATTACTAAATATACATTTCCATGACATTATTTACTTAGTCCATGTTGATAGCTAAGGGGCATTTCGTGGTCTTGCCACTTAATCTCATAAACGAAATCTTTAAATCTTTAGATAAATAACCATTGAATACACAGATTGCAACCTGGTTGCTGTCAGTTCATGTGAAAATTTAAATAATAATAATAATAACAATAATAATAATAATAATAATAGCTGATCAACACATTTCTACCAAGAGGCAAAATTACATGATACTATTTTAAAAAAACACTATGGGCTGAAAGCCTTCCCATAACTGCTTCATCTTGTAGCATTATCAACACCACTATTAGAAATAATTGTATTTTCTGTGCACATAGGTTCAAGCAAACCTTACAAATTGGACACAAATCCCAGATGGCTGTATTGGGAACTTTGCTAAAAACTTCAAGTGGAATTCCCACAAGGCGTACACCTTTATTGGTGCTATGAGTTCTAAGCATACCTGGGAACCTCATAGGGTAGGCTACCTGGAGCTCTCCCTCTTCTGGGGAATGGCTTTTTGAAGGTTTGGGACAAGGTGCACATAAGGGTGAGGTAACCTCAGAAAGCCTTTAAGGGAAAAAAAAGTGGGTGGGGAGCAGGGGGTGGAAGTAGGCAGAGGGTATGCAGCAAATGGGTGGTGAACAGGGATGGCAACTGCCCAAAAACAAAAAAATTAACAGGAGACTGTGTTTGAAACCCGAAGAGTTTCCAGGTGTGGACTAGTGAGTAAGAGTTTTTTTTCAAAAGTTCTCCACTCATTTTGTCTTTGTCTGACCCATTTTCTCCATGCAAAAATATATTCATATTTAATATAGATTGTGGGTTCAAAATATCTGTATATAATGTCATGTCTAAAGCAATAGATTTTGAGGAAACTTGTGAGTTACCGAACACATCTTCTCCTAGGATTTGAAGGTCTATGGGACTAGTTCTACATGCACACACAGTGAAAGCTCATCTTCAGTACAAATTACTGCAATTAAAGTGCAATGGTGTTATTCCCTCAGATCCAGTGAGGGTTTCCTAACGTAGCAGGCATCAGACCTTCCTGAACATGTGGGTAATTAAACACAGAACCTAACCCTACTGCATTTTGAGCGATGCACAAACATTGAGAGATTTTACTTCACGTATTCAATTTGAAGGAAGCTGTTTGTGTTCTTTCTTCTTCAATGATGATAACTGCTTGATTTATCTTGTGGGTTGTGTCTCTTGAAAACCTAAATGACGTGCCTATGCGGTATTTCCATTATTTGGCAAGCTCATTTTTCTTTTTTAATAGATGTCCTTTCTGTGCATTATATTCTCAATCATTTTTTTCTCATTCAGTGTGCACATATTTATGCATTTATCAAAGTTGCAATTACTATATATATATATATATATATATATATATATAAATTTTTTTTAAAGAACAGTAAAAACATCAATCAAATGGACACATGAAGATTTTTTTTTTATTAATTTACCATTATTTTCCAATTTCTTTAGCTAAAGTTATGTAGATCATGACTTTTGCTTGCTTTAATGAAAAGATTTTAAAAGTAGAAGCCACTCTGAGCTAACTTAACCTGACTCCCTAGGTAATAGGTGAGTAAGCCTTGATACGTTTTAGAAAGGTATATTATGGCTAAATGCAGCATTGGACCGGATAACACACAACCAGTAGCAGGAAAAGATGGTAGATATGAGATGTATATGCCTGTGTTTCCTTTGGTGTTGTATTGGGAATTAAAAGTTTGTGGTTGCCAGTTTGGTAGCTTACGTATGTCCTAGAGTCATTTTAGTCAAGCTATACTGAAGGGGTTTTATGAAACATTGAACAAGCTTTAAAAACTTTAGGCAAACATGGCTCGCAAACCCCCATTCGTGTTGCATTCTCTTCACTGCAAATTCAATATTAGCTGCTATGATTTTCCTAAATTGCATTTAAGGTGATTAGATTTTTCCTTTAAAGGATAACTTTGTGGAAGATGTTGAGTTATATTAATTACGGAATGATGTGGTTTTTTCACCCAATCTTTCAATAGTTGAACCTCCTTTAAGCTAAATGATGACCATATTTTGGAACCCTCTGGATTTGCCTTGGGTAGCCATTCCGTTCAGCATGACTTTTATCCTTGCCAGGCTATCCGGTAATCTGTTGAACAGAATACCTCCACATCAGCATAACTGGGAATTTAAAGTATGAGTGATGGGTAAACTCAGGAAAGTTCTTCAGCGCATTGCTGGTGGCATTCTTTTCCGATACAAAGCTTGAAGCAAAAACTTGACAGGTCCAGTGCTTACTTTGTCATCTGACGGGTTCTATGTAATACTTTGAGAACACCTGCAAGATGTTAAGTGTTTATATTTGTTTATATTGGTGTTTGTTGTTCAGCACTATCGTATACATACATTGTAACCATTAAATGGACAGTTTGCTTACTAAAAACAAGATACATTTGACCCGTGTCCTTTAAGTATAGGGCTTGATTCTTAAAAAGCCTCTAAAATGTCATCGCCAGGTAATTCAAGTCCTTAGGATAATTTTCACACAAGTTATGCTGCAATCAAATGAGATAAGAATCTGTGATGACAAATTTTCCCAACTTTTAACCCCTTAATGACAAAGCCCGTACATGTACAGGCTCAAAATGCATTGTTTTCAATGGGTTTAGGGACCGCCCATTGTCCTTAAGGGGTTAAAAATATTAAATTATAAGTGTATGTGGAGAGTGCTATAGAACAAATAACACTGTTTAACTTATGTACAGAAGCGTACAATGAAGCAATGCATTAGGACATACTAACAGCCAGCATATTATAAGTAGTTGTCATTTACAACTCCTATTACTTTAAGCCAACAAGAAGCAGGAAGGTGTGCTTTATGACACCTAAACATTTTCCTATACCTGCACGTAGGGATGGAAATACAAACAGCACTGTTGCCACTCTTAGAACTTGATGCTTTCTCACTGTATATCGCAGCAGATAGCTTCATTAACCCCTTAATGACAAAGCCTGTACATGTACGGGCTCAAAATGCATTGTTTTCAATGGGTTTTAGGGACCACCCATTGTCCTTAAGGGGTTAAATACTAAAAACTTCTATATAGTTTTTAGCCCCTACAGTATATCTGTTTGTCTTAAATGTGGTAAATGTTTCCTTGTTAGATCTGTAGGTATCTGTCAAGACATGACATTCACAGATACAAGATAACAGGTTGTGTTTGGGTTAATTGTATGTGAAAACTCATTAAAATTGTTGTTTGTTTTTAGTTACATTTACAAAATAATATCAAGGCGCGTGGCATAAATCCACGTAGCCTGCAGAAAACAATTCATATACCTCTACATTTCCAATCTTTTTCTATTAATACATATGTTTCCCTAGGTTAGCATGGTTGGCCTACTTTTTTCTGATAAGAAGAAAAGATTTGAGGTCTGATAATCTGCGTTTGTAGATTCTCATTCTGACAAAATGCACAAATGATGTTTCCTAGTAACCAAGGCGAATGGTGAGATTTTTATGTTCGATGAATGATCCATAAGAAATTATCCTATTTTTGTATCCTATTATCCTATTATTGTTTAAGCTTCTTATTTTCTATTCTTTTTTTTCCTTAAAATCCATCTGATTTGATGAAGTGTGGGCGTAAGATTATCTTTCCACTGTTAAAGTGGAACATAGGTTATTTTTCAGAAATGTATATTTTTGATGAGCTGTAAATTCAATTGTATCACATATTGTTTGTGAATACCATGATAAATTTGACATTGTCAAAAAGAATCAATGGAAATAATTAAAAAATCACTCACTTTTCAATGGCTTGTTTTCAAAAGATGTTTTATGTGGTTTTTTTCCGTTTTTTTTTTTTCATTTTTAGCATTACCAAGGAAACAAGCAGAAACAAACAGATCTAAGAAGCATTTCTGAAAATCATTGTGAAAATTAGGAAACAGAAAATGAATAGCACATTTGATGACCATCAGATATAATAAATGAAATGTACATGTATGTGTGTGTGTGTGTGTGTGTGTGTGTGTGTGTGTGTGTGTGGAAGAGCAGAAATTAGAAAGAGGAATAACATTGTAAAAGGTAGACAAGCAAGACAAAAGAAAAAAAGGGAAAGAAGTGTGTGGTGTTAGAATGAGTGTGTGTTACTCTATGACAGTAGGGTGTGTGTGTGAGTGCATGGTGTTAGCATGTGTGTGTGCGTGTTGATGTATGTTGTTAGTGTGAGTATGTGTGTCAGCATATGGTGTAAGAAGGCATGTGTTAGTGTATGGTGTTGGCATGAGTGTGTGTCAGCATATGGGGTTAGTGTGTCAGGTGATGAGTCTAGGACTAGTGGTGTGAATATGAGGAGGAGAGGGAGGTAATGTGTCTATGGATATGTATGGTGTTAGAGTAAGTGGAGGTTAGAATGAATTTGCGTGTTAGTATGTGGGTGTGTTTTAGTTAGGGGAAGGGGGATGAAGAAACACCCACGCTCTACTGACATTACATTTATTCACTGTATATAGTGGTTTTTTTATATAGTGTAGTGCTGTGTTTAAAATCACACACAATAACAAATTTGTACATAATCAGAAGAGGGCCCTGCTCTTGAGAGCTTACAATGTAGTCAGTAGTTGGGGGGGGGGGGGTAAAACAGTAGAAGAGGACCATCATTGAGTGTTTTATTACTCATAAACTGTGAAATCTCACATGTAACACTAACAGTTTTCCTCTGATCTATGATACTTGAGGGTAGATGTGTATTGTATGCATACAAAAACACATGAGATGTATATAGAAATATTCAAAATAATCAAATGGCACAATTTTTCACATTGCCCCAAAACGGATGTTTTAATTTCAATGTAGCATGCAGAGGACTTTTTTTTGCTTCCTCCCCCTCTCAGTGATCACGCTACTTGCAGAATATCTCTGATTCAGAACTTTTAAAAACTTTCCACCACAAGTAAATGTATTTAACCCCTTAATGACAAAGCCCGTACATGTACGGGCTCAAAATGCATTGTTTTCAATGGGTTTTGGGACCGCCCTTTGTCCTTAAGGGGTTAAACCTTTGGACAGACAAGACCTGAGTGACTTCATGAACCCTCAGCAGATAAATCAGTGTCCAGGTCGTAGGATATTCTGTTTTTCTTTGCTGTTCTTGACATTTATTAAATTACCTTTGCAGTAAGATATCCTATTCCTCGCCATCGCCTTTCATAGGGAATTTAAAGACTTGGTGCTGACACCCAAAGTGAGTTATCTTGAAAGGAGAGAAAAGTCAGCAGGAAAACCATAGCATAAAAGCACAGGGAGGTGATGAGTTGAAGACACAATAGCAGGCAAAAATGTTCACAAAAAGCATAAATGGGGCAACAATCCCATTGGAAGGGGGGCTAGAATTACTGTACTAAATGTAAGACGAGATATCTATTATTCCCTGTTATATTTATGCGTTGATTAGTCTTTGTGCTTACACTAGTTCTTAAAAGTGATATAGTAGTGAATGCAAGACAGATCGACAGCAGAGCCATAACACATGGGTAAAATAGTATATTCAGGGACCCCTGGGCCTATTTTAAGGAAAAATTCTCACTGCATGTCAAAACCGAAGTTGTTTGCCAAGCAAAAGTACTGGGTAAGAGTGTCTATTATTGTATTTATTAAATATTATTGTTATTATTAATTAATAATTTTGATTTTCATTGAATAAGTACATTAAGCCTTTTCTTTTTTACTATCAAAATCAGAACTCAGTTCTCAGTCCTAAAAGTAATTGAATAATCATCACTACAGTATATGTCGATTTTTAAACTAGTTCTCTTTTAATTGTCTACGCACCACATTTTTATATTTTTTTTATGGATAAAAATAAAATGAAATAAACCTGTGGCATGTGTTCGCTAAAAAGTGTATTTCCTTCAAACATTTCTATTCCTATCAGATGAGATAACAGAAGCAAATAATCTATACGGCAATGATGTGGCATCAAACAAATGATAAGTCTAGTTCTACTAAAATATGTCTGGTAATAGCAACAAAGATTGCACCAGAAACCCCTGCAAAGTGCTGCCCGGCAGTATGTATGATGCGTCTAAAAACAGACAATACAATTTATAAATCAGGGTCCTATGAGATCTCCTCCCTGATTAATTAGTGTTTATGCATCCTACATACTGGCAGGCTGCATGTTGCACGCTCTTCATGCCTGTCCCTGGAAACGTGTTACATGCTTGCAACAGTAAAAATTAACAAAAACAACTTTAGGGGAATAGCTACAGAATTGCAAAAAATTCCCCTTGCCCCCCTGCTCACCCACAGTCCCTAACCACACTTGCCCTCTGCTGCCACATTTGCCCCCTGCTTATCTGCTGCCCCTTGCCACACCTCCTGCCACACTTGTCCACTTATATGTGGACGGTGAGGTCCAAGTGGCGCCATCCAAATCTGATTATGTAGATGACCATTGCAGAGACGCAGCTTGAGTTTTGCGTTCTTTTCTCACGCTGCGGCACCGATACGTCATCAGTATCGGACAGCGCGGCGAAGGCACTTCTATTGATTGTATTTGCAGGGAGAGCCGATCTCTCTGCAGCGAATGTACGGAGGGACAGCGGTGAAAAATCTAATCCGTCAGTTAATCACTGCACATATTTGATTACTTACTGCAAGAAAATAGGTCCTGAGGGACACATTATCCAACAACAATACAGGCCATTAGACCCACAATGTCTCTATGTCAAACGTCTCTAGGGAAATCTTTAGTGAATAAACTCCATTGTGCCAATACTAGAGGAAGCACTTGCAACCTCAGCAATGCCATGGGGGGAATTTATGATCAGAATTGACCCAAAATACTGGTTATAGATTCACCAAGTACTAATTTTTGACAAATGAGTTAACAAACCCCCTAAAATAAATTAGGCCTTGACTTCTACCTAGTGAGAATCCCTGTTCGTCCTTTGCCCATGGTAACCTTGAAACATTTCACAGTATCGACTGACTATTGGGTGGTTTCAGCAGTCTCTACCTGATGTCTTGAGCAGTAATTCTCGTACTGTGTCAAACAAATTAAAGAAACAGCCAGAGGCAAGTGGGATTAATTCGAATCCTAAAGTCTTATAGTCTGATAAATACTGTAATTCTCGCTTTGTGCCGAGTAAATCATACTAAAAGTGTTCTGTTAACGTCTTTGGAAAAGGGTAATTATAACTAACAAGCAAGTATCTGCACGGCAATAGACTCAGGCCTGCTGAGCACGTCGGACATACGGCGCAGGACATATAGGGCAATTAGTTCACAGATCAGCCACAGCCAATGGAAAATATAGATTAAAGGACCGGTCAACACCTTTTTTTTAAAAAAAAAAAAGAGAAATAAACCATGGAAATGCACTTTTTGCTACATTTTACAATATTTTCAAAGGTCTAAATACCAAATCTCTGAAATGTTATAGAGGGTCACAACTTTCTCTTATTTTATGTAGGAACTTTATCACATGCTTCAATATCATTACTATTAAATATTGTGTTTTAATCTAAATTAACAGCCGGCAAACTCCATAAGAAGAATGTGAAGATACGTAATCCTAATTTTTATGTTCACCAGTGTCCCTTTCTTTCCTAAATGACCATATTCTTTCATTGAGGCTTTTTAAAATGCTTTCTGCCATTGTTTTGATTATCTGGTATTTAACATTTAACGGAGTCGTCATAAAATCAATCAGAGTGCTTAACGCAGGAATTTTAATACAGATATTGACAAATTAATCAAACTATTTGTAGATTTATGCATGAACAAAATGAAGCATATTCTTTACATGATCATTGATAACAGGGCTGAGCAGAGGAAGCTTGGCTGGGCCGAGAATATGGAGAGGAAGAACTGGAATGTTAGTTAAAAAAAACTTATAAAAACACTTATAAAACCTTATAGTTGCTTTTCTATTGTAGTAACATGCACTTCTAGTTCATCACCCCAGATATTTTGTTTAAGAGTGGTGAAAAATGTACATACACTGTAGATCTGGATCTGCATTAGATATATTTCCTTATCTGAGTAATTTAACGTCTTAACAAAAAAAAAAACAATCCTTACAAATGCAATTATTTTATACATTGAAATATGTACATCCTCACCCACAATGTATCACATATTTTGCCAAGCTGCAAAAGTTGCATTGCAAAAGGATCAAGGTGGGTGAATTAATGAATGCAACCAACCCACTTACCTACATGAAAGAAAAAGAAGAGCAAGAAGATGAGAGACATGGAAGTGGAGCTGGGAGACATGAAAGCGGTCAGCAGAGAAGGCAGGGAGATATTCAGCCTGACAGAAAAGAGTGAATGTGTACGAGAGTGTGAGCGAATGTGGATGAGAGGGTGAGAGAGTGGGATTGAAAGAGCCTGTGAATTATTGACACATATTTGGAGCTTTTTGTTTTTTTTATTCCCTGTTTTATTGAGGGTCTGGCCTCATTTTCAGACATTCGTACGGATTGACATAATTGGCAAAGTTGAATTTGCAGTTAATACAAATCCGAACACACAAGTGTAATGGTAACTCGTTACAATCCAGCTGGGGGGGGAGAGCACAGCCTAGTTCACAATGGGATTGCAATGCTTTGGGACTCAATTTGTTAATGGAGAATCCCTAATAATGGTTTTGGTATGAAATTCTGAAGTCTTTACATACAGCTGCTGCTTCTTGTGCTGTGCATTGGACCATGCAATGAATTCTTAAAAAATTAAGCTCCCACAGAGAGGAACAGAACAGCATCAAGTAATAACTTACTCTCCTCTGACACTGAACTCTCTTTCACCCTATGAATATCTTAATGAAGATGGATGGAATTATAAGTCATATTAAAAAGCTTTTTATCCTAAATTGTGACTTGTATACCTAACATACTGTATTTGCTCGATTATAAGACAAGGTTTTTTCTTAGAGCAAATGCTCTGAAAAATACCCCTCGACTTATATTTGAGGGCGTCTTATAATCAGACCTCAAAAAGAGGTCTGACTATAAGACTAAGATCCAGATCCCCCGCTACTGCCGACACTTTCGGCGGGGCTTTTATGACAGAGGTTGTCTACGCGCATTGAGCAGATGTCCACTGGCTGCCCCCACTAGACACCAGGGAGTCTGAAGTACGAGGAATGAGTCTGGTTAAGCACTGGTAAGTGGGGGGGGGGTGCAGAGTGGCATTTAGGGTGTATAAGGCATATCTGTGGGGCAGAGTAGCAAGCCGTGGGGCAGATGTGCATAACTGGGGGGCAGGTTGTCAAATAAAAGGAAATAAAAACAAAAAAAAAATTTCTTAATCATAGTTTTTATTAAATATGAAAAATTGTTTACATATGAATTAAGGGTAGTCTTATATTCAGGCTTTTTCTTTTTTTTCTAAATTAATATTCACATTTTGGGGGATTGTCTTATAATCAGGGTCGTCTTATAATCGAGCAAATACAGTATTTGTTAACCATTGTTAGGCTTGCTTAAAACTGACCAGTTTCAATCTTTCTGTTTTCTGATGCACTGACATTATCATCATTCTAAGTCTATTTTTACTCTTTGCCTTAAGCGACTCTTAACTGTACATCCTGATCTGGATATTTAGGCCTTATCCTAGCTAGGCCCTGGGCTACCATTAGAAATCTTTGGGTACATACTCCACCCACCTTCCCATCCTATGCTACTCCCGCTTCCTCAGATTAGGGCCACAAGACCATTGAGCTCACAATGGGGTAATTAGACTCCAAAGTCTGGAAAAAGGGGACCGGTTCCAGCTAGAGGTGTCACACACCTGTTACCCAAAACCCATACAGCCCAATCTTCACCCTGAGAGATACAGAATTGGGAGACCACCAAAGGGACACACAGGGCAGGAGAGACACTAGGTAGAGAGCAGGCAGCCAGGAATCGCTACACAGGATAATACAATATAGGAGAGAACTGCTAGAGTGTCTGAAGACAAAGATCACACAAGAGTAACTGCAAGCAGGACTTCTGGACATTTAAATCCGGTGCCACACCAGGCCATGCACCCCCTAGCGGAGCTCAGATCCGCCTTAGCAGGAACTCCTCCTGTCAGTCTCCTGAACTGACGCGCCCCCTCCTGTGAGTAACTTGCTCGCTGCCAGGAGACAGACGGCGTGGAGCAAAGACTTGTGGTACGAGGATTCCCTGGAGGAAAGGTAAGTTGTGACAAGACTTCAAAAGCCAAGGAGGAAGCCCATGGCAGATCAAGCAGGCCTAATATCCTGAGTCCCATGTATGTGTACTGATTGTACCCCCAGAAGGCCATCCTGGCTAAGCTTAGGGAGGAGCTTTTAGGGAGAGGTTCCACCCCTGAGGAAATGGAGGGGCTCTTCAGGAAAGATCTCTGTGATTTGGTTCACAGTGCTTAAGAGACTTAGGAGTATCTCTGTTTTGTTATTATTATTAAAAAGTTGCTAAGCGATTCAGAAGAGAGTTGCTGTACTTTCTTTTTATGTTTTTATTATGTTTTTATTGCTACCCTAGGAAGTGATGGGCAGTAAGTTGTCACTAAACCTGATTAGGATCATTTCCCGGAGCTGCCAGTCTTTGTGTTCTATTACACTGGAGCTAAAACTAACAATAAAACTGTTCTACAGAAGTAACTTTTGATCCTGGCTATTTATCTGGACGCAATATCACATTTGGGATAAAAAATATTACTCCTAAAGAGCAATACTTGTAGGAATTTTTAGAAGTCAACTTCTACAGCCTATAACCAAACTTTGCTCCCGTCACCCTAAGCCAGACTGAGTTACATTTTGACAGCTCGTGATTTAATCAATACTTTTTGACCGGTTAACCTCACACCCTGTCTTTCTGTGGGTCTGTCACTAAAAATGAATTACAAATTAAGATACCAAATCAATATTCTTACTGATCAACTTAATTTTGTGAGTGTGAAATTTCATTGACACAGTGTCTTAAACAATATCCACGCTGACTTATTTTTCACTAATCTTGACATTTCTGGTTACTTTCACTTAGGAAACCTGCGCCAGCCTTTCAACACTGGCCTACAATTCAACAGTGCTGACTGACCTACAACTTCGGGCCTAGCAGTGAAGGGTAAGATTAATCAGGGGAAAGAAACAGTTCTTAAAAATACAATTTAAACTTTATGGTTATTAGTCCCAGCAAAAGCACACGAGGAAACAGATGTCACATGTCTAACAGATTTTAAGAATCCTGACCGTATCTTTTGGCATACCTTCACTGCCTTATTTCGTAACCCAAACCCTATTTGTAACCCAATCAAACATAAGCTTTTGAGACCTCAGACGTGGCTTCTTGTGATGCATTCTAAAGTCTGTTGCCGCCTTACCTTCAATCTAACCATCTCCCTCAACCCTACCGACCATCTTGTCCTACTTCTGGAGGTACCTACTTCTCACCTCTGTGGTCTACGTTACAATATTTCCTTACTCCACCTTATCTTGTCTCAGCCCCTGCAATAGTAATAGTTATCCCTTCAATATAACAGTGTCTTTTTATTTAATTATTGTTCGTGCTATGTACAGATTTGACACCTTGTACTCTGTCCTGTATGAACACTATCCTTGTTAGATGGTTCTCTGTTCTCCTGACAGCTGCAGCATTTTCTTTCCGTTAATTAGCTCATTCCTTTTCCAATCATTCTGTATTGTTGTCTGAACTCACTTTTGCTTTTTACAGATTTTCCTCATTTCCGATGAAGTTTAAATATCACTTGGTGAAAGCCATTTCTATCCCTGTGAGTCTGTACCAAACACTTCTTTCACACAAAAAAATGTATTTGCATTCTACATCAACAGTATTAGAAATGAAAAAAGGATTGAAAAAAATCAAGACATTGTGCTGCATATGTCCAAGGATTAAATGCTGCCCCCTCCCCACCAAAAGAACATCCTTTGAGGCCACAAGTAGATCTAGAACCTGGCCTCAAGAGGGGCACTCACCCTAAGACACGCCCAGACACTCACACTAACATGCCCAAACACTCATACTAACACACACATCCAAACACTTACACTATCAGACTCTCAACGCACATTAACTCACACACACTAACATACCCAGAAACAAAAACTTACCTAGACACACACTAACATGCCTAAATTCACACAAAAACACTAACATACCCAGACACACACTAGCATACCCAGACACGCAAAACCAGACAAACACACATACTCAGACAGACACACACATACCCAGACACATACAAACACACCCAGACACATATCCCTACATACCCAGATATGCACACAAACCCAGACAAACACACAGCCACACATGCTAACCCAGACACATAAACAGAAACATACCTAGACAGACACACATACCCATGCACACAAACACACCTAGACAGACACAATGACACATTCAACTGTGTGTTTATGGATCTTGCTTTGTGCGCTGGGGACAGTCATGCTGGGATAGAAAAGGGTCTTCCCCAAACTGTTCCCACAAAGTTGGAAGCAAAGCATTGTACAAAATGTCTAAAATGCACTTGAATGTACATCTTCTCATATATAATTGTCCTTCCATTTTAGGATGTACTGGCAGCCTTAAATGTTTTATGATAGTATATCAAGTCACAACAATCATTCTCAACAATAATCTGTCTACATTTCAACCACTAATTTACCATAATTATATGAATTGCGCAGGAGAGGTAAAAGGATAACACTGTATTCAACCCATAATAATAATAGTTTGTATATAGCCCCTATTACCCCTGCTAAGAGCCTACCCATTCATCTTTGACTAAGAAACACATAATATTCAATATGTTGACATCTTATAAAGAGAAATAATTATGATGAAAACATCTGCGGAGAGCAAAGAATGTGAAATAAGGAGAAAAAAACAAACATATCAACACCTAAGAATATAAATAACAATTCTATGCATTTTCAACAGCAGGAAAGAGATTTACAATCATAGTAATTGTACTGTAGCATATGGGGGGAGGGGTAGTAGCAAGCACAGAATCTATATATGTATGTGAGATTGTGTCAGCAAAACAGTGTATGAGTTTGTGTCTGCATGTTTTGCTATGTGGGAGTTTGTTATGGAATGAATACATGTATATAATCTATCTCTGTATTCATAACCTACAAACAAAAAAAGGCAGTTATCAGCTTGATTTAACACAAAACAAAAAACAATTAAACAGCGACCGAAACCGAGTTTTGTCTAAAGGATGTCCTGTACAGCGGGCAATTACTCTCAAGGGTTCCATGTATAAAGTGGATATAGAGGCAAAAGCTGATCATTGTTGACCTTATTTGCAAGCTCCTACCCAGAATCCCTTGTGGTTGTGGCAGCACCATGAGGTCTCCGAGGGAAAAAACAAGCCTTCGGGCTTGTCTGGTGAGTGTTTAATACTTCTACTACCCTCAAAAACTATATATATATTTACACAAGAAAATACATATTTTATGTGTTTTGCTCTTACTGCGTTTTCCAACCTCAAGTTAAGTGTCCTTAGATATAGACATAATCAGGTCCAATTATCCAAATTATTTAAAATATTGGTATGGTGTATGAATAAGGGGCTCATGATTTGTAGTTCATTGGAATTGGCATATGGGTACCCAAGTTTGGGTCGCATTTCTAGCCAAAAATAATCTTGCTGTTTTTAAGTGAAAATAATTCTTCAAAGAGGTAGAAAGAAAGAAGGAAAGGAAGATTGAGCACAAAAATAACAGCTGTTGTTTGAGCAGTAAGGTTGAAACACTGTTAGTTTCAAATCCAAAGGAATTTATTTCTTATCTGAGGGACAAATGGACTCTGGTTTTATCACTGGACTAATTATGTGATAAGGTACTCCAACAAGCAGCGTATATTCGTATATCCTGCCCCTGGTAATTTATTTAGTTAGGTTAGACATTTCCTTAAATTAAGGGAGAACTCTATGTTATAGTTAAGGCCCCATTGGGTGCATATTTCAAAGAGTATGCAAGAAATGGTGATGTTTTCCAGGAATTCCACAACTGTTCTATTACTTGAGAAGCTGAATGTTTCCTGAGAGAGAGATGGGAACAATCTACAATGAAAAAAATGACCTTATTCAGATAATGTGTAATCTGTTCTGTAAGCAAGGTTATATAGGTCCTTTTTAACAGTCATTTAACTTAAGAAGTTTATCTGTAATTCAGTTTCATATGTAGAAACATCTAGTAACCTGACAATAATCATAAAACCTTGGTATAAAGTATAGAGTGTATTTGAGAGGTATACAATGGTCAATTTCAGAATGTTTTTCATACCATAAAAGTGTTTTTTACCACCGAGACAGGCACTTACATCTTTCATCTTTTACATCACACACATTTATATTTGTACTTGTATTAATGCAATTTACTTTGGAAAAAATAGTATACACAATTTATCCATAAAATGTTAATATATTTCTGTGTATGTTCACTTTGTGGTTATATTTATAGCAAAAATATAGTGTTTTTACATGCTGAAAGGCTACAACTGTGGCAAAGGGACTGACTGACAATGATTGAGTGGACAGGGGTCAAATATTTTCGGTTCCGCACACAGTCTTTGGTGCTATAGACCCATCACAGGTAGTCTGTAGAAATGATTTTAAAGTAACTGAGAAGATGTTGTGAACCAAGTTATAGAACTCGAAGATGTGGCAGAACTTAGTTGTGGACATCAAGTTTTTTATTATGTTTGTTTTTTTAACTGTATAAATTATTAGAATCCTTTGCTTTAGAATCAGCCTTTGTCTTGTCTTTTGTTACAGGAAACCACAACAGTATTATGAGATCTTTTGGTACAACCAACAAGATTGGAAAATGAGCCAGCAAGGTGATCTACATACTCAGTAGCTTTTTACTCCACTGTGAGTTGCTGCCATTATGAAAAACTTTTTTTTCCAATTTTTGGTTTAGAACCATTTAATAAGAAATAGTTAATCGTTCTCTTCCTTTTTCTAAACTTTCATCTATAGCCATTTTATATGTCAGCCAATATTAGGCTTTACCAGCCCAGCTGGGATGCATTTTTATAAATAAGATAAAATATATGGCAGTGTATTAGCCAAGTGAGGATCAGATCCTTGTACCCCTTTTAGAATTCTATATACCGGTAATGACTTTGTTACGCGGTTCCTAGAGATACTCTAAGCTCACTGCAATGCAATCCCAAATGCTGTAGTCTCATAGGATCTTTTACACTGAATTGTAACGTGAGTGTATTTAGGTTTTATATGATCTAATACATCTGTGTGTGTCAACACAAAAAATAAAGGCATCTGGAAAAAAAAGCAGACCAACTGGCAGGATAAATATTACATATCCAGATAATGATGGACACTTGGACCATGCTATTACAGCTAATAATATGGTTGACAAAGATGGAAAACACATTACAGGAAACAAAAAAAACTCTTTATGGAAAATATGTTAGTTGCCAGCAAATGTGGAGATAATTGGGTAAATGTTGAGATAAAAGGGCAAAAGCATTTTATATGTGTACTGTACAAAATCGTAATTCAATCAAAACATAGATTTGACGGCAGATTTTTTCCTGCTAGGATGACTATGCCAAATATTTGGAAATATAGCATCTATAGGTGTATGTACATTAATGATTTGTTTATTGGAAACATTTTTTGGCTGGAACACTTTAGAATAATAAGGGTCTTTTTATTACCCATGTGCTAAATTTGAGAATATCTTGTGGCAAAAGCGAAAGGTAACCCTCTGGGAACTAGACATTTACCAAGTGTCAAGGCTGAGTTGGGATCGGAGCGCAGCGCAGAGAGACACCGGGTGCAAGGGAGTGAAGTAAAGGGTAATCCAACACACAAAGTCCAGAATATAGCCAAGGGTCAAAAGTCCGTGTGATCAAATCAGAAGGTTCGCAGTACAACAAGGGTAATCCAAAAACAAAGTCCAGAAATCCAGGTCAAAAGTCCGTAATAATCCAAAAACAGCAACAGGGTATAGGAATTCGGTAGGGAACTTGAACAACCAAGTACTGAAGGTACAGGGTTGCAGGTTTAAATAGCCCGCCTAATTGTTGCTCCTCCTCTAACCCCTCCTCTCTCTGTGGCTGTCAATTAGTCCCTAATCCCTCCCCTCTGCGGTTAGACCGCAGGACACGCCTCCCCTGGCTGTCAGTAGCGGTCTGGGACCGCAGGACACACCCCCCCTGGCTGCCAGCAGCGGTCTGGGACCGCAGGACCCGCCCCCCCGCCATACTCGTAGTCCTGGCGTGCGGCTGCCGCCGCAACGGAGACCGGGGACGCGGCCCGCGGCACGGAGATGCCGTTCCGTGCGGCCGAGGATGAAGCTGCCCGGCGGGGACTCCGCCGGGTGAGGACCTCCGTCGCCGACGGGTTGGGACCCGACGGACACATGGCCGAGGACGCGGGCGCCCGGCGGTGTTGCCGCCGGGCGAGAGCCCCCGCCGACGACTGGTAGGGTCCTGACACCAAGTGTCTCCCAGCATACCTATGGTTTTCTTATTTAAGCCTATATTGATTTTAGTGGACACCTAACTTAAGAGCTAAGATTTGTGAAACCTGAGAAGCAGAAACCTCTCATGAGTCTTGGAAGCCCATCACAAAGAAACAGTGAAACTTCTGATGTGAAGAATAGGGCACCATAAACCCAATAAACGTCACATAGCAATATGTTTTACAACCAATAGTGCGAAAACAAAGTATTAGGTATATATTTTATATTATAATATACATATTATCATATAATATAATATATTGTATTATAATATATATATTTCAGCAAGGTATACAACTAGACTCAATAAATGTTAAACAATACAGCAACACAACAGTTTAATTCCAAAACAATCTATCAACAAAAAGAAAAAGAAAAGACACCCACAATAGCTTTGCTTTGTTATCGCTTGATCGCGGGTCTACCTGGGGATTAACACTGAAGTAATTGCTTTTCCTCACAGGAAGTCATAGATTTCACAAGAAAAAAATGTGTGCGCAGAGCGTTGAAAAGGCTGAAAAGACATACGAATATGATGGTGCACTCTTTTCATCAATGCTGTCCTACTCACCTATAGTTATTGATAATAATATGTTTTCTGTTCAATAAAGGTAAAAAAATACTTTAAAAATGTAAAACAATTGACAAAGATTCTAATAAACTCATTAGTCATAGGCACTAATACCTTAAAATATTCTTCCACTGAGACTGCCCTCTATAACATCAACTGTCACAGAGGTAGTTCTTAGATCAACTGCCACAGATACATAGTTTCCATGACATCTACAATCACTTTATTCTCTATTAACCAAAAAAATAAAAATACATTATTTAAACATCAAGCAATGATGTCGAAAAATACATAGCAATAATCATGTGCTATCATCAGTTATTCAAAATGTATTAATCAATATAAGATACAAAATGTATTCCTTTATATTAAGTCTCCTACCTCCTACTCAGATTTTATTTTTCCAGATTATGTATGGGCATTTTTAATATGGTTTTTTTTTACTTAAAGAAAATAATTTAATATATTGCTATCATATAGGCAAAAAGGCTTTACTTTCATATAAGTCAGGAAATTGTGTTTTTTTAGTATTAAGAAAATAATTAATAGGAAGAAAAACAATTTAAAAAAGTACCATATGGTTTTGTTCCCAAAGTGAAATCTCATCACTACTCAAATATCATCTCATGTGTGCACCTTCTGACTTCCTTCTATGAAAACACTTTAGTAGATGAAATGGGACCTTATGTGGCAAAGTATTAACACAATTATTTAGACTTTGGTAACAAATCAGCGTACCCTACTTATGACAAGACGACTTCCTCTCTACCACAGCTATTAAATTAATTTAAATATGCCTAGTTAAGTGTCATCCTATGAAAACAAAATAAATACAAGTCTTAGCTGTGAAAAAAACAGTATTATTATTTTTAGCATGCAACACAATATGAAAATTAAATAATTCATAATTAACACCTTTTCATAACAGGTGGCCATTAAACCAAATATCTTAAACATAATCACACTGATTGACAAACAAAAATGATGAGCTATTGGTACAGTAGGTTCAATAATTGGCTATGGTTGCGACGGTTTCTTTCCATTTAAAATATGTGTCTGCAACAGCAAGTTCATGCTTCTATACAATTCTTTCTGAGTTCACCAGCACCCTGTCAGAGGCCATGATTATTTATAACCTCATTTGAGTTTAGTTTATGGAGCCCTAGCTTCAGCCAAGGTCATGGCTCCAGATTGAGTATACAGTTACACACCTTTTCGGGAGCCTTTGGATGTTTGGAACCCTTGGAATGTATAATTAAACTACAATTAGCTGGTAGTGAAGCATACTAATTCCAACAACCAATGGGAAATCAATGGTACCTTTTAAGTAGTAACAAAGCAGTAAATAACCCATACAGACAAACATATCATAGTAGCTCAATAACACAGTCATGGCCAAAGAGATAATATCTCCTATACGGAAAGTGTCAATCACTTTATCTACTCCCACATAACAAATCCCAGCAATGGCATTGCAGTCCTGGCATTTATTGGGATTGTTGCCAGTTGATCATGCCTCCATTCATGTAACATTGGTGGTACAATATTGAGACATGTTCCCCTACCCTTCAAGCTGTGTTGATGGGACCATGTCCACATGTACATACTGTATTTTTAATCAAAATAGCTGTCCCCAGGAACAGTAATTGTGCCCTGTGCCCCACTGCATCACAGAAGCTGAAGGTACCTGCATTGTCCCCTGAATCATGAGCATTATTTCACTACAACAGAATTTGAAAATCACATTTAACATCAAAAAAATAAGTCATATATTGTACAATGTAAATCCTTTGCAAGAGGCGTTAACCATGAGCAATACAAGAACCATGAAAGATTCTATAAAGTCTTACGTCTGTCTGAGATTATGACAATTTTCTTGACATTTTGTAACCCGGCACTGAAAAAAGAACAAAGCATAAACCATCAGATCGCTTTAGATGGTGCAAAGTGCTTAAAATAGCTCCTTTTTAATTATCTGTAAGCTGTAAGGATATTAGAGGTGTCTTTACAAGGTCTCTGCTAATAGCAAGGCTCATAATGGCACAATGTAAGGCTATATAGATTCCATTATTATACACTGTTATCCATTAAGAATGCTGCACCTACCTGCAGACGGAATGTTTATGACATCAAGAAGATTTACATCAATCCATATCCTCGGTATATATTCTTGCACCGGGTAGACCTTTCCCTTTTTACTAGTTAGCTCATGTAAAAAGTACATGATTTGAAATTCTTCAAATCTTTTGTAGCTATGATCCAGTCTTAAAGTAACAGCTTGTTTTTCAGTTATTTTGCTGAAATTTTATCATAGGTATAACCTGTTTCTGGCCTTAAAGCCACTTCTCCAGTAGAATATGCATTTATCGGAACTTGCCAGCTTTGATCCCAGGTTCCGGTTATGGCAGCTGGTTACTAGACCTCAGAGGTAGTCTTTTTTTGTGTTCGTTTTCATGTTCGCCTGAATACGAATACATAAGTCTTTTAACAATGTTTCATCTTACCCCATTGTATTTCCTTGCCCATATTAGCCTTGACACATTACTTTGTTCTAAATATAATTTTACCATAGTCCTTCTACCTTTTGTACTAGTTACACTGCTTTCCTTTACACGGCTTACACATACCATGGCACCACAGACACACACTGCTTTTCCTGCCACCATCTGCATCTGTCGCAAAGTGGCAGCTATAATAGCGCAGAACAGGAACAATGTGATTTATTTAAAGATAAAGCCAAGTTAATGCCACACAAATTTCATGAAATTTCAGGGGCAAATGTATGTCTTTCTAACCCAGCTGTTTCCTTGTTACTTAACAGTACATTTCATTTTAGTATTTTAGTCTTTGTGTAGCATTGGTCTCAGGTGTACGTTGCAAGGAGGATATCTGAGAGCTTCAAGTAACAAAATGTTCCCGGTATGTATAATGTTTTTCTATGAAATGTGCATCTGTTCTTTTTTCTGTGACTGTAAATATGCATCCATCTATTCCAACAATTATTCGGAGCACTCACCCATACAACAAATGTTTTAATGAATGCATACGAGTGAAATACCTTATTTATTTGACACATTTTCTGCTTTTTATATGCATGTTCCTGAAAGCGATGGGCATCAAAGGAGGAACTGGTCCTGTATCCATGCCCGTGTTCACATCTCCTGTGGTTGCCTGTACTCCTTCATGTTGAAGCTAATTCTGTTCCTTGTCGTACCTGGAGCTGCCACCATCTGGATCACCTCTACCACCTATTCTTGGCCTTTCTATGGATCCTGCAGGTATAGTTTCCCTCCTGTAGTTTCTTCTTACTCATGGCTGCATGTAAACACAGAAATGTGAGGGTCTAACCTTTATAGGTGTGTAGTTGTCCCATGCAACACTTTCTGTGGGCCTATGTCTGCCAATGGACTCACTTTCTTTTGTAGCTTGCAAGGACACCAAGAGGCTTGTCGGAGACACAGTTGTCATATTCTTTAGTTCATCTACTAATTAATATAAAGCCTGTTCTATTGATTAAGAAGTGTGATGATCTTCAATATTCCCTAATTTCAAGTAGCTTTATAATCAATTTCTAGAATCAATCTAGTTATTGCTATGTGGGCTATGCATACCAAGTAAGACCCATGGTAATAACTGAAAGTGATTGTCACCATTTTAATTATACTTTAAATATATCGACTTTCATTAGTCAAAAGAAAATCTATTATTTAATGCACAAATTGAAAATATTACAACCTGAAGCCTTTTCCCCCCCATTGTTAACTCTATAAGCCATAAGGGTATTGATACATACCCTTCCCATTCCATACCAGTCCTCCTTTACCATAATGGCTATTTTCCTTTGATACACTGCTGGTTAACGGAGTAAGAAATACATTCCAAAGTAAAGCAGAATTCCACAAAATATTTGTTCAATATTAGACAAAAAACATGTAATTTGCCATGATGTACTGTATGTTACAAAGCCCAATTTCTCTTTTAAACAAATATCCAAAGGCAATTTTTCAGTAACTGAATGAGAAATAGTCCTAAAAGCTTATGATGACAGAGTGATGGCAGATGAGAAAAATGCAGTATTCCCAACTTTGCATTAAAGGGAAAAAGATGACATCTGTCTGTCTGTCTGTCTGTTTATCTCTTACTGATCTACCGAGAAGGAATAAAGGTCTCTTAAACCATATTTTAGTACTGGATGAATATCCCTTATCCAAAATGATCCGAAATCGGAATGGTTTTTTTCAGATATGGGGAGTTCAGATAAGGGATAAAAGGGATAGGAAAGAGGTGTCTGACCTCTTCTGTAGTCAGTAGATGCGGGAGATGCACCTCTTTTTCAGCTTATTCCCTGCCATCCGGTCTATTGTTCAGACTTCTCCCCAAGGTCCCAGAGCACTTCCATCCGTTGTTCAGGCTTCCCCAGAGCACTTCTGCTCCCTCTTTTTTACTTTCCATACATTTTTTCCAGTACGGTGATCTCTGTATGGAAAAAATTGTCCCTCATTTCCACGAAGTGCCTCATGTGCACCTACCATAGCCTTCTATAGTAAACAATTACGATAAACCTCTGGGCCAGCATGGTGAGAGGGACATTCCCCGAGAGGTACAGGCATGACCATACTATGCCCATTCAAATCTTCCATGTTGCTCTCTTTAGGAGCAACATTTTTTTTCCATCTTATCCTTCTGTCCCTCTTTCCTCTTCCTACAAATTACAACAATTTATTTAGAACTAAACAAATAAATAAAATGCATTTGTTTGTTTTGTATATAGAATGCATTATTCTTCATCTTAATTCCATAAGACAAAAAACTATTAATAGTTAACAAAGTAACTATTATAATTAAAAGTAAATTCCCTCCACCCAGGCATATCACTTAAAATAACACAGCACAATATATAGGTATAAAAAGTGATCATATATAAAAAAATATTTTCTGCTGACAATTTAGAGTTCATTAATAAGTTAATTGAAAAAAAACAGCAATACATTTTAATTGAAGAACTTCTTTTTGAGAAAATTCTATTCCGTTCTGTAGCTTAAAGTCAGTTTTCTCTCTCCAAGAATGAAAGTTATCCCTACGGCCTATTTACCTTATTTTATGGACCATCCTCTTGTGTGGCACAATATCAAGTTATTTTGTAAAATCTAAATAGACTAAACATTTCATGTACTGTGCGGTAAGTTATTATTTATTATGGAGGAAACTTGTTTCATTTCTATAAATGTTTAAATATTAGGAAGCTTTATTCCGCATAAAAGTTGATTTATAAGCAAAGTCTAGAGAATAGAAGAGCACGGCAACTACAGTAACTTACCGAGGAATACAAAATAAATCAACTCAAAATAAACCTTTTTTTTATGTAACATTTAAATCTAATTTTATTGCATAGTGTTGCCTATTATGTTGGTGCTTCAAAATAACAGATAATAATTTTGGATACTTTCCTGCTGATTAAAATTTTCAGTTATGAAATATTGATCTATTCTGAATGTTATACATTTCACAACATTCGTGTTGCATGCACAACCTCTAAATGCATACATCAGATGTGGGAGCCACCGATTTTCCACCATCATTTACGTCATGTACCAGTCTTTGAGATGAATCTAATAAAAGCTAAATCTATTATTGTGTTCATTGTGAATTTGTATTGGCTTTTGGTAGTTTCCAGGACTCAGGGGCACTATTTGAAAAAGAAAATCTAAAATCTACTTTTTGAGTGTATTTTCACCCAAGGGGTTATAACTGATTATGCATAGAGGGTACGCTAGGTGTAGGGAACTCCGTTAACAAAGACTTAAGTGCTGAAAAGTTGGTGGGAGACGTCATGATGATCATATGCCCATACCTGGGAACTTCTATATAAGCAGACCCCGAGTCTCTAAAACTAGTGCACTGAAATTCGTACAAACTTCCTTTTTAATGAAATTTGACAATTTTGTTTGCTCGTCTGAATCTTCTACAACAAGGAGGGCCACCAATGAAACAAACAAAAACGAATGTCAAAATATCTTCATATTTCATTAAGATTCATTAATTTGTTTGCCACGTTTTTGCACCATTATAACCCATTTTGATGCTTTTTGATGAGGTAAAGTGGGAAGGACTGTGTGTAGGATGGTGCATATAAATGACAGGTAGAAGTAGTAGAAATTAGGGGGGTCTCATTGATGGGTATGGCTGTGATTGATGGGTCCAACAAGCTGCGGGGTTTTTTCCCCCTACTTTTTTTCACTCTGGCCAGATTAGCATTTACAAGGGACAAGCATTGTCCTGAACTGGGTTCAAGTTGCAAGTTTACACAACCAGCAAACCCTCTTTAGTTTGGAGAACGCAATAATAAATCATTCTTCTTAGTGGCAAATTATTCAGGGCAGGGGACTGTGCAATGCGCGTAGTGTGTTTAGTTCCTGAACTGCAAATTCACACTACCAGCAAATCCTCTTGTTTTTGGACAACGCAAATAATAAATCAGATAATATTCGTGATAGATTAGGCAAGGTACGGGACTGTTTGCGTGCGCTGTATGTTTTTAGTTTTTGAAATACTGGTCCTCAATCGGATTCAAAACAGGTGCACATTTACGCTACCAGAAAAACCTCTAGTTTGTGGACAACTTAAAACAATAAATTATTAATATTGGTGACAAATTAGTCAGGGCAGGGGACTGCAAATTTACACCACCAGCCAATTCCTCTTGTTTTTGGACAACGGAAATAATAAATCAGATAATATTCGTGATAGATTAGGCAAGGTACGGGACTGTTTGCGTGCACTGTATGTTTTTAGTTTTTGAAATACTGGTCCTGAATCGGATTCAAAACACATTTACGCTACCAGAAAAACCTCTAGTTTGTGGACAACGTAAAACAATAAATTATTAATATTGGTGAAAAATTAGTCAGGGCAGGGGACTGTGCGTAGTGTGTTTTAGTTATTGAAATACCATTCCTGAATTCAGTTTAAGTTGCGCATTTACACTATAAGCACAATGATTTATTGTTTTGTGTTGTCTATAAACTAGAGACTTTGCTGGTAGCGTAAACGTGCAATTGTCTTAAATGGGAACATACTTATTGGCTTCTAAATTTATTTTGACATTGAAAAACTGCCCCCAAAAAACTGTTGCATACAAATAATGTATTTAAACTGATTTATTTGAAGTGCAAGACTCTTTTCTACCTTTTATAAGCTTCATTGGGTGTGGAGGGGGCAAGGAGTAGCCAGAAAGTGGGTGAGCACTAACTAGGCACTCACATTAACACACACACCCGCAGACACTCATACTAACACACACAGATTCCTTTGTTAAGCCTCAGCCCGTCTTCAGTGTAGCCACACAGAGCGACCCGCCATGTAACTACCACAGGGGTCACACAGCGTGAGGTTAAGTGACACAGCTGAACCCTGCCTCTAACGCCATTTGGAAACCAGCACCAACCCGGTGGTTTACAGGACATAATGAGGTAAGTCGAGTACTCAGGACTTAACTCTTTATTCTGGGATTGCCCCAGTCAAACCGGGGCAGGTGGCAACCTAGGTGGGCAGAGGCATGTTTTCTGTTGACGAGCCTTTATAGGAGCTTTGAAAACCCTAGTAATTTGTTTTAAGGTGGTCATGGTATGCCAGGAAGACAAATAGCCACTTCACAAAAGAAGCACTGTTAATAAAAGATAATGATTATACAGAGACTGGTTGGTTAGATATATACTGGATCATTAAACATTGACCGACGCAAAGTGCTAGTAGTGACACAGGCAGTGTTAATATAAATGGCAGAGCACATCGGTGGACTATGTAACGAGATGATCTTACACACTTTAAAGAGCTGATCAGCTCCGCTACTAATACAATCCAGAGTAAGAGAGCAAAGAGGCCAGAATGGCTGTCGGTAATTAGACGTAAAGGAGAATAAGTTGTGTGAATGAAGCATAATGCATTGAGTTCTGCACCATGCTTTGTTACCGCAAAGTTCTTCACAAGATACTGAAAAAGGCTGTATTTCTACAGAGGTCTGTACCAGGGAATTGTGGGTTCCTGCTCTAGGTTACAGTTCTCAGTAAGCCCCTGCTTAATTCTGGATTGCTGCACATTTATCAGCAGTGTGTGAGACAACAGTACTTATTTAACAACCAAATAATACTATTTTTTGTAGTACAATTTTCACAAAAATACAATTGTAGCAAACTAATCCAAGAATATATATATATATATATATATATAAAGCACTTTCAAAAGATGGTCAGCACTCCAGGTCTTTAAATTAACAATTTCTCTTTATTCAAAGTCAAGTCGATGTTTCAGTCATTGCTGACTTTCCTCAGGACATATATATATACATACAGTATATATATTCTTAGATATCTGGCAGTCAAGCATTTGTGTTGCTGATCTCTGGCCCATTTCCAATATTGAGAAAAAAACAACATTTGACTGTACCAAATAACTAAGGCAGTAATTTGTAGAATGTTCCTCTAATGAAGCATACACATAATGTTTCTGATATGGGACTTGGCAGGTGTTGTACTTGGACAAAAAGTCATTAACATCAAAATCAACAGTCAACATTATACAAGTCTTTACACAACTGTGACATCCTTGCAAGAAAAGTATCAAGGAGATCTCCCTTTGAACCAAACCATTGAGTAGCAGTACAAAAGGCTATCTACCATAGCCTTTATCCAATGTGGCAGAGGGGCTATTGCCACCCAGACCTTCTAATATAGGTCTCGTCGGCCTGTGCTAAAATATACTACTGTATCTTTATTACCCCTTTGACTTCATATATCTTTCTCTGCGACCGGTTCCCAGTGTGTGGAAGACTTTACACAATAACGAGGATTTCTAGCACTGATTCACATGGCAGGCCTTGAGGCCAACTTCATTAATTTAAGTGAAAGATGAAACAACAGTAATAACACTGATACAAAACAGGCAATGGTTGACATGTGGCTATAATCATCATACCTCATTATGCAAATCCTGTTATAATAAGCATTTTTACTGTTACATATTATCTACAGTATATTAAGTATGGAAAGCCCTTTGAGGAGCATTAAGGGGAGTTACAACAAAAACACAGCGGCTATTTGATGATCACATGTAGTTCCATGGAGAATACAAGGACCCTGGACAGATGCCCCTTTTCTCTTGCCTTAAGGACAGCCTTGGGGTTGGTAAAATGATACTTTTTGTCATTGTGTAGCAAAGGTTGCTTTTCAGGTCAGAGTGTGCTAGTTTCACGTTCTCAGATCTCAGTTGTCCAACATTTTATCACTTCTTTTTCTACAATAGATGTAGTATCTGTTTCATTATCTACATTCACACTGATTATTCATATCCTGGATTAATAGTCCTGTCATATTTTAATAACATTAGTTCCAAAATAATTAGATAATTACATTTGCGGTTATTCGTCATATGAAGGTAATCTGCCAAAACTAATTACATCTTCACCTCATTTATGTGTTTGCCAACTTCTTTTATCAGTGACAAGAAACAAAAGTATCACAAGCAGCGGACTCATTTTCAGTGTGAAGAAAGAAAAAGGAAATGTGATGTTCTCTGTAATACCGTGTAAGACTGGTTACATTTTGCTGTATCCTCTCTTGCCCCTTCCAGTCGTATAGTACAGAAGGTTAAGATGGGCTGTCTGGGATCATGGTTTGGCTCAACTCGAGCAATGCTCTGGCCAGCTGTCCTACCACTAGAGCCTTTACATAAATTGCATAAATTATCTATTCTCAACATGTCATTGAACTCGGGTCAACCGCTCCTGCATTGACTTAGATCTGTTTATTTTATAAGATACGTTGTGTCATGTTGTAGATGCTTCTAAATCAGTTGCTTACTGAAGATATTCATCTAACACAATATTACGGAAAAAAGGCACAATGGGACATCTTGCAATTGAGTTCTATATAATATAATTGCAAACGTTACAGGAGGTCAGTTGGAACACCTTTATACATGTCCACGATTCTCCTGACTGAATAAATCTGCCTAAATTTGTGTTTATTCAAACCTTTATTGCTTTTTCTGATTTCTCAGACCCTTCATTTTTGCCAGTGCCCCCCAAGATCCACTGCCTATTAATCTAACACTTTCTTCTTCTCTGCTTTCATGGTTGTCCCAACCTTTGGTAACCCATCATATGAAACAATAACATTTCTTTATTGTGATTTATTTTCATATTACTGACAATCACATTTGACATCATTAGGTGAACATTGCTAGAAAAACATGTGTAGCTGACTGAGTCCTCTGGATTTTAACTTTCTGGACTGTTCCGTTTCCTTAAATTTTTTTACTTGATCATCTATTTTTTTGTGCCGTTATCTCTTATCTTTTGGCCTCCTATGCTCTGTATATACATAGGATTTCAACTAATATCATGACTGATGGATTGTCTAAGGACCTCAAGTAAGACACAGAGACCCATAATATTATTTAAATATTTTATTCAGCTGGATAAATAATTGGTCACGGCGGGTTGATTAATACATACTCAAACTTGAAAAATAACAATTAGCATATTATATACATAACACATTATCATAATGCATCACCTAATGAATATTAACCAACCAACGCTTATCCAAGCACAAAAATAACCGGAACATATGATAACCAAACCAACCTGGCAGGCATACTGCTGCAACACTTTCAACGTTGAAGCCACTGGCGTCCTTCACTAGCACAGTGGCTACAAACTGCAATCACTGTGGCCCAGAGCTCAGGGAGTGTCATGCACATGTGCCCGAAAGCTTGTGCACCACAAGCAAGGCCATTCCTAAAATTTTCCAGTTAGCTAGCCCAGTCCACCAGCTTTTGCTAAGCCAGCCCCTTTAAACTTTAGACCCTTTACCCTTTTGAACTTGGTCCTCTTCAACCCCATAGGACCAAGTTATTGATGATCTCTTACTGCAAATAATTTGCAAAATTATTCACAAACACTAGCCCATTCTCTTTTTCCCATAGCAAAGTTTACAGTAACTGCAGGTATAATCTGTTACCAAAATGTAGAACATTTTACAATAAAATGGTTGTGGATTTGGTCTGTGTATCACCTATGCCAGTTGAATTGAGTAAAAGAGCATTATGTTCTTAAATTAATTCTGGAAAATAGAGTTTTTGGAGTGTAAATATATATATATATATCTTATTTGTTTTGTCCATTAACATACACCAGACACACAGTGTAATGTTTCCCATCTGTTTCTCAGCCTTGAGATCTGCAAAAGATGTGAGTAAAATATTGTGGGTTATGATCGATCAGTAGCATCTTGGAGCTCACAAGACTAATGGCAGAAAGGCATTTATCAAAGAAAACCTTCTTATAGTTCTTCACAAGGAATGGCTTCACAGGATATGTGATTTCAGCTCCTGTATAGGAGTAAGATTTACAGACAGGTCATCAAGGCTGTCGGTAACTACTGCCTGCTGGCCAATTCAGAGGAGATCAAAATCCTACGCACCATGTATAGGAAGATAATAATTGCTATGAATGCATGGTTCTGCCATCCTTGGAGAAGAAGGGCTTTATCATTGGGAGATATTTCACCCTGAGGCTTGAGAGGCAAGTCTGAGATGAAGGAAGAGTGCCTCTTAAGAGATTTCTGCTTCTGGTCGTCCTGGATAGCGGTGTAGGGGATGCTTCAGAAGTACACCTTACTTGTCTTATAGTATTCTCTGCTCAGGAATAGACCATTCCACATGACTGCTGATCAGACATTAATACTTTGAAACTTCAAAAAAGAGGTACCTCTCAGGTAGTAAAAAGTAAATCATACTTGAGAAGTGCTTGAATAACCTCACATGATAGTGGTGGGGCCTTGAAAACATTCAGTCATCTCTACTACATCTTCATTATGATGCCACTATTATATTACAGTACTTCAGCCTCCCATCCACTCTAGTAAATGCGTTTTATAGATATTTCATTGTAGTAAACCAGAGAAATATGGGTTTACTCAAAATGATTTCTTAAAAGGCATGATTTCATACTCCAAGTTTTTTGTTTTTATTTTTCTAAGTTAAAGATAGAGTTCTCACCACTCAACAGTGGACTGTACATTGTGCATGTTTTAAAGGACCAGGCATATCACAAATGTTTTATTTTATGATGCTATATCTACTACTTTATTGTAAATAAATATCTTGAGAACAGTTTAGAAGATGAAGTCTACATGTTGATTATACCATAAAATAGGTGTACTGAATACTAAAGAGCATATGATTGCTATATGGTGAGCTGGGTGTGATAATTCTGTTATATAGTGAGCTGGGAAGTATTTAACAGTGGGTAGTACTTGTGTATAAGACGGGAAGTAGCATACAGGGAGAGCTCATGCTGGCTGTGGTACTGTGTGATTAGTACATTAATGATCCAAGGTATGAGCCAAGATGACGTAATGAGTAATAAAAGATCGTCACATGCTGATATTCTGTGTCAAAATGAATGAGTTGTTTCATGTGGGGTTTCAAGTATATCAGGTTATTCATAGACAAAACGACTACATAAGGCCAGTCTTGTCCTCTTATTGTTAAAAAAGCTCTCTTGCCATTCCTACACCCTCCAAATCATGCCAACTCTTTTTTAGATTTGAAAGAAAAAAAAACAGCAAAACATCTTATATAACATATGATTCCTAGTTAACATTCTGAATGTTTTGATGATCATGGAAGAGTTGTGAAAATTTCTGAATATTTATCAAGGGCCTGTGTAAAAATTTTTGTTAAATATAATTTCTTTATAATTTTTGCAATTTAGGGTTTTCTGAGTCATACCACCCTAGTTTCCAGGAAACGTAGCATTTTCAGCCCTGGGGAAACCTGTTTCCTGGGGAAACCTGTTTTTGGCTTGTGATGAGTTTGTGTGACTTCACAAAGTATGTGATGTTTCAGGAAATGTTGCATGTGGCATAATGTCAGAGGGTGAAGCCTGCATGCATCAGTGCATTGGTAGGAGATACCTTAAAAGCAGACACAAAGGTAACTCCCTTGAATATGTTTCTTTATATTTTGTCCTGCACTGCTCTCAATGAACAGAATGGTACCACTGAACACTGAAAAGCTTCATTAACTTGCCTAATCACCTAGCCACTAATACACAGTACAGTGACATATTCCGGCCAACGCCGAGTAAGGAGGTAGCTCCAGGGTAACAGCAGATCAGACTCCCCAACAAGCCATTGCTCCATGGATCGGTTAGAAAGATCAGAGATCTCTCTTAAAACTGACTCATATAGACTATGGCACAGTCCCAGGCATAGTCTTCCATAATCTATATGAGTCAGTTTCCTGGCACTCAGCATAGTGGCAGCCAGGGTAAGTGGTGGCAGGGAACAGCTGGGTCACTAGTAGGGCACTGGCACAGTACACTTCCATATGCATTGTGACATCCACTGAAGCTGGTGGACAACCCCTGCCAAATAAGCCAGTACTGCAGTCACCCAAAGCACATTTAAGCACTATGTCCTATCCAAAATACATTCACAAATGAAAAAACCATTGGGGTAAATAGGCCGAAATCAGTATCAGTGTGTGTTATACAGTCCTGTCGAAACATTTCTACCTAAGGGTCTGTATAGAGAACCCAGAAAAATATAATAGAAGGCATCTAGTCAGGATATAAATACTGCTCAAAATTCCTTGATCCCCTAGTGGCTACATGCGGAATTGCAGGTAACAGATATTGCTTAGCACAGCCGAGGAGGTAATATCTCCATGTCCTCCTTATCTAATTTCATCTATGTTATGCTTTGAGTTTAATTATCACTTAATACACTCCAATATTGCCACTGGAAATTTTTTTAAAATTTAGGACATTAATTGATGGTTGAATAGAATTGTAAGTTTTTCAACTGTCAATTTAAAAGACATACACGTAAACACCAGGAACTGGAAATATAATTGTTCCATTATGGTGTATCTACTGCTTTACATATTTATAATACTATATTTATTGCCATCTATTTCATTTTCAGTCAATTCTAGAACTTGGAAAATGTCAGCTACTGAATGGCTATAGCACAGAACGACAACTTGATAAAACTCAGAAAGACATGATTTGTTTTAAAACCTTCTCTGTTTGCAGAGGTAACCTGTATTTATGCTCAGAAATAAAAAGAACATTTTGTGCCAAGACAAACCAACTGTATATTTCTAGGCATAAGTAGTTTGATAAAGCGGGTTCATATTTTATAATGACAAAAAAAGATTACTTAAGAAAAAGGACAGATAAATCGTTATATATTTTATTAATTTTGCAGGAGAAAGAGCCGGTTGTGGACGTATATTGAAATATTATTGAAATATTCCTCCATAGGATATGATCTTGGTTCAGTTGACATAAAATGGTATTTTACTTGCTATTGTATAATATGCAGTCCCATTACAATAAAAATGTATAAATTTATGCTATAAACATGTCGCTTATGTTAGAAATTCTTAAGCCTTTTTAGATAGAAAAATCAAGACTTCTTATGCCTATTGCATTGCTCACCATCCAAGCCCCACACCCCGATCCTTTCACAATAAAACACTGAAAACCGATTTGTGGGGTAGGGCTTTAGCCACAGGTTTATTAACATTAAACGTCAAATGTCCCACAAGCCAGCAGCATACTTAGCTCATAGTAACCCGTAAAGACCTTCCAGCTGCCAAGCCCTAGGCCCGGCAGGCAGTTCGAACATCTCAAACAAGCAAGAGTCCTAACCCAGCAGGTGTCTTAAGCCCCCTGCAGGACATGCCTCGTCAAGCTCCTGTTTTGAGCACACAGCTCAACGGACATTTAATTCTACATTGGACAGGGGACCTCTCCGCAGCTATGACTACAAATAAAAGGACATACACATAAGAATAAGAAACACTGCCCAACATATCCGAACATATATTTTAATCTAGTAACCTCACCTAAAACATAATAAAAAGGGCAGGCGGGAGGGAAACAGCTCTTGCTATCCAGTGTCAACTTTCTGTCACCCAGCTTCATCCCCTTTTGTTGCAACTTTGTTGCTGGAACCAACTAATGACAAGGCTCCAGCTTGTCACTGCCAGTCATGCCCCCTTCCCTACTGGTCCAATGGCCCCCCTTTATGCTACTCTGTTATGATAAAAGGATATTCCGTTTTAAATTAATTCTATGTGCTCTTTACGATCATTGTAACTCTACTTTCCTGCTGTTTTTCCGTGGCTAACATGGTACAAACCTTTTGACCTTTACTATTGGATTGAATGTTTTTCCTGCATGTATTGCTGAAAAAGAGATTTTTTGTTTTAGGGGATTCTGGGCCAGTCCACTTTGACCCTAAATGCTGGGCCAGCCCTCTTTAGGAGGTGGCAGCCCCGGAGGTTTATGCAGCATGATGTCAGGTTTCCCAGCAGTAGTAGTTCAGCAATACCCAGCACATGCAAAGAGAAGGAAAGCCAGGTCCCAGACAACATAAGCTGACTTACCGACTTGCATGTGCATGTAGGGGTGCATGTACTTATTGCATTGGCTTGGGGATTAAGCGCATATATATTGGGCACTAGGGACCACACATAGGGGTGGGTTAGCAGTAGACATTTTTAAGGGATGTGATTGAAGCAGGAGGGGGAATGGGCATGGCCAAATACTGCTCCCCTACTTGACAAAAAGAGGAAAATAACTCGGACACCAGAGAAGGCAGGGCTGCATCTAGAGACTCCAGATACAACTCGAAAGGTTCCCAGGAATGTTTATAGGATATCCAGGAATGAAAACACTTTAGAGAGCCTTATGTACTTTGTCTCATCCCACATTGGAAAAAGGATCGCATTTTTTCACCCTTGATGTGGTAATTTGCATATTTTATTTTATTGTGCCATTCACCCATACAATGCGTGTTCCAAATTGCGGTAAAATTCAATGTCATACATGTCTTCATCCCACCTTCAAATTTAAATTTAATTAGAGTGTGTAAGCCTACTCATATAATGTGTCTAAAAAAATTCCTCAAAACCGTCTATGTAATTTAGGAGGTTTTTCATTTTGTGCACTGAACTGATAAGAAAAATGCTAAATATGTGTTATTTTTTTCTTTAAAAATAAATGTATTTGTATAAAGAGTACAAATCAATCTTATTCATAAGACTATTTATTCAATACATGTTTTGCTTCATTTGGTTGACTACTAAAAATATATAATCATGCAAAAAAGTTGTTTTTCTCTAACAGTAAAAAAAATCAATAAAAAAAAATATTCGAAACATTTAATTTGATATAATTTTACTCAGGCTGCAGTATTAGCTACAATTAATACCTCTTTAATATAATTTTTTTGTGAGGTCACAACCATTTCTTAAAAATCAAAAGAGACTATCTAGGATAACATGTGGAAAAATATTATAATGATGAACAAGTTTGTAATATCTAAATAAAACATAATGAAAGAGTATAATATTCATGATATAGATAATTAAAGGTCAACTCCAGCCCTTATTTCATGTTAAATGCATCTTATGGGATGCAAATAGATACTGGAATTCTTTAGTTAATGCAGTTAGGAAATAAGACTTCTGCCTCATTTAGCTCCTCCCCCTGGATGTTGCCGCTGAAAGCAGTAAGCATTCTTATGTACATTTTTTTCACAGGCTCAGTAGCAACCAATGGGAGCAGCAGCAGCCAGTCACTCCCACTAGGAACTCAGCTCCTATAGACTTAAATTATATACAGGCTGAGTATCCCTTATCTGAAATGCTTGGTGAACTATTGTTGGTTTCTCACTGCATTCCAAAAGCGATTTTGGTGCGTTGTTCATGCTTCCCCATAGCACTTCTGGTCCAGAAAGGAGAGCGGAAGTGCTCTGCCGAAGTCTAAACTGCGAACCCAAAGCACTCATGCACTGCAGAGAGAAGCCAACACAATGGAAAGGACAGCAGGGAGAAGCAAAAAAGGTGGCGGGGAAAGAATCTACTGACTACAGGAGAGGTCAGATACCTTTTTCTTGTCAATCGTGATTATCTCTTATCTGAACTTCCCTTATCTGAAAAAATATTTTGGAACATTTCGGAGAAGGGATTTGCAGATAACCCATAAATATATATAATACATAAAGTATTTATATATTGTGTGTTGTACTCAAAAAACATATTTTATAATGCAATTCATTTTTGGGAAAGGTCATAACAGTGATGAGTAAATAGAGTATTATTTTTTAGCCTTAAGAATTTGTGTCTGAAAATTTGAAATCCTCTAAATATCACAATGATTAATAATGTAGGCAACCATTAACAAGCCTTGAAAATGACCTGGTAATTAATAAGAAACAGGGAAATGTTGCTGGGATCAACCCATGCAGATGTTAAATGGAAACACCGTATTTGGTGTTGCTCTAGGCCTGACTCATGGCAATGTCCCCTCTGTGGCCACCGGCCTCACTGTGCAGCACCAGGATATGACTCCATATCCTGCCGCTTTGTGTCTTAAAGGCATGTAGCGCCTTGTAATACATCCTCTGGAAGCTGTGCCAATTCAGCACAGCCCTCCAAAATGTAAAGGCTGATGTTAGAACAGGGGAGACACAATATGTGTAAACTGCACTTTGTTGGAACATTCAACAGTGGATGTACGATACGCATTAGCTATTCAGATGCCAGGAGAGGAAGTTCTTCCCTAAGAATGCTTTGAATTCTCATCGCTATGGAAACTATACCTCACCCTGAATAATTTTCAGTATTTGAAACAGCTACTTTATTACAAGCTTGATCCTTCCAAAATACAAGCTTGTCCAGAAGAATGCACCCAAACCACTTTCAGTAGTTATACACCATAAACTAACTGCAGAAATACTTCTATTAGTGTAAAAAAACTATTTCCACACATGTTCCACAACCTATGAAAAACATTCACATGATCTGCTGTAGTAGCTGTGGGGAATGTCATGGCCTAGTCATATTTACCACAATCTAATGTAATCTCTGTTAAAAGGACAGTTTAATGTATATGATAGCCATGTCTCCATTAGATTATGATTTGTTCCCCTTTGCAAATTCATAGATGGAGTCATCAGAATCCCCCCTCTTTCATGTATTGGCCTTTTTCCCTGCCCCCAGCTTCTTGGTTGACAGAACTTGTCACAACTGCACATCCTGTTACCCACTGCACATCCTGTTACCCCTGTAAGGTGGTATCAATGGTATTCAAACCTAATGGCAGAGGTCCCAGGTCTCCTGGAAATGCAGTTATTTCTCCCACTTCCTTGACACACTCCAGAAACTCCTGATGCATGGTCTCTCTGAATGACCCCCTATGTTTCCCGTCGACCCCTTCCTTGTCCCTGTTTCCTTTTCCACAGTGCTGCTTCTTCTCTCTTCTTCTTCTGTCTTCTTTCCTTGTCCGCTTCTCCCTGGTATCAGCTCCATTACCCAGGCTTCCTGGAGCTCTTCCTCAAAAGGAAAGCTCCACCCTTTATTAGAAGTACTCCAAGAGGCTAGAATATTGTCAACACTATCGACAATTATTATAAACACTACACATATGTAAATTTTGACACAACTGTGTCTTCGCCAATTTTTGACAGCATTCAAATGATGAAGTCTTTTTGTCCTCCGGGGCTCTTCCCACGACCCCTACGAATCTCCCTGAAGCTAATTTTCAAAACTAGGGACCTCTGTCTGTCCTCCCAAAGCCCACTTAATATCCTAATATGTGGTTTAATTCTTTGTTTTCTTGAGGTGAAGCTCCTTAACCCACTAAAAAAACCTATGGATTGGGCCTATGATTGAATTGGTAATCGATTGTGAGCTCTCAAGAGCAAGGCCCTCTCTATGCCAGTAAATCTTACTTGTGTTAATGTTATTGTCAATTGTGTATATTGTCAGTCCGGAAGTTATTCTTAATTTTCATTTTGTAATAGAGCTACACAATCTGCTGATTCTCTATAAATAACATTTAATATAAACTGTCACTTTCTAATGGAATTGTTTTATTTAATACTATAAATGCTTTGAGTATCTATTTTATATAAAATTCCAGAATAACTGATGTCGGGTTTTAATATGGCAGTATTCCTGCGGACAATAACTGATAAACAGCAGGCCGAGAGGGCTCAGCACGGGTCAACTCCTCAAATTTCCCTCTGCGTCTTTCTATTAAGGTGGCTTTTTATAGTACTTTGGGTTTGTCTTCTTCTTCAAGCTCCCAGCTGATGAGTTAGCGATGGTCCGTGAGGACGATAACAAAATCATAACAGGATAACAAAAGCTGGAAGGGTAGATAAGGAAGTCCCTGCTGCATACAGCTAAATTTTATAAGTAATTACAGTATATATCGTTGATACCTGTTGTCCAAATAGCCAACAATCCCAAGGCCTCTATCTGAAGCTTGTCTTTTTTTTGTTTGCTGCCCTACGAGGAAATATCCCCCTCCCTTTCCGACAAAAAGAAGACAAATAAAATCTAATAACATGCTGTGTGTGTGGCTCCTACTGCGTGCTTTAAATTTTAATCTTCTTCCCTCTGTTCCCTTTTCTGTTTATTTCCTTTATCTTGGTAAAGAAGAGATCTCCAAATATTTGAAATATTTAATCACTTTGGAGCTAAGGCTTTTGATAGACACAAAAAGGTAAGGCTAGAAAAAAAAAAATCCTAGCAATTTACATGAAATCTGCAATAAAGGAAACATCTCCACAGCTTGGCGACGTCTTTTGAACTCTCTGGATAGAAGTACCATCTAAGGAAACCAATGATGAAAACAGCGAAGTGTAAATTAAATATCTTGTAGCTGGGGGAGCAAAGAAACCCTCTCTGCTTTCGGAGTCTTGCAGAGAAGAATTTATTGAGTAACCCAATAAAGTAATACGAGAGGAATAGTTTATTATTAAAATGGCAGTTCTTTCATTATTTCCCTATCATCGGCAGTGGAGTGTTCTGGGAGGGTACAATTTAAAGAATAAGTAATCATTAATTTTCTTCCTTCTTCTAAAGTCATTGGACAGTATTTTTTTTTAATCTTACCTGTTCTGACATTTCTTGATACGTTTCGACACATAAAACTCTTTCTGTGCTTCTAAATCCTCTAGCATCCAGAATTTAAAGTCTCACAGGATCTATGAGTTGGAGCTAACTCTCAATAGTAAAAAATAAAAAACAGACGTATAGTAGAGTTATTACATCTCATTGAATCTCAAAGTGCATCATTGTGGTTTTCATACGACGTTTTTGATAGAGAAAGTAGGGAAGGCAACATCTCCATCAAGACCTCATACTCTCCATGGTGCAAAAAGCCGAACCCTGTAGACTGTTTTATCTGCAGGCCTATATCCGAAGCGTTAAAATGATGGCAATTTCTTCAAGAAGGAGAAAGGGATGGGCATTGTCCTATCCTTAATATCAGAGTTGTGAGCCTCTTGGATAATTTAGATGGACTTTATTTTGATACAAAGTGCAATTTCTGGCTGTATCAAGAGAAATGATCAAATTTCACTGAAGGATGAAGCCAGAGCAGTGATTTTATACCAGGCCCCCAGATAAAAAAGTTTTGTTTCCTTCCTTCTTGAACATTAGCTATGAACAAATATTGGAGATCAGTGCCTTACTAAATATTTTTCTGGCGTATTTCCCATCATTTTAGAACACAATACTTGAAAACATCTCGACGTATATGGATGATGTATTCTTAAAACCAAAACTTCAAATTTATATCTTTTTTTTAAATAAATTGTAAGAGGTTAAATCTGTAATGAGTTTCTAGAAGTGACTGATTAGCATATAGTTCCGGTAGTGATACTGGGTGCTAAAGACAGCGTAAAATAATTAGTTGTCTAAAGCAAAAGAGCAAACATCACAGTACCCCACTGTAGATTCACGAAATACACAGGCATTCTGCTTCATGTAATGCTACAAAGCAAATACAAATGCCGGTTTCTAAAATAGGGGTTTTAATGAAATAAAATACTAAAAAAAAATACCTGTAAATGATATTAACAAATAGAGGTTTGTCCAATCAGAGCTGTATTCCTTGGTTTATTCCTCACTGGAATCTGTGCTATACTAGGTCAATACTAGGTTAATTCATGAAACCTATTGTGATGAAGGATACTATGATCATTCATTAAAACTACTTGGAGTGTGTTCTTCTTACAGTCTAGTCAGTGGAATTTTGGTCAGACATTTGACTTAAAATATGGGAAGCTGAAGCCCGAACCATGGGCATCCACATTGGGGCTGAAGGGGGCAAGACCCCCTCCCACTTGCTGTCTGCCAGGGCCCTCTTTAACGTGGGCCATAGCAGCTGCCCCTTGAGCCAGCAACATCCAAGGTCCCAGGGGTTGAAACAGCGACCAGTCCCATGATTTCCACACGGGCCCACAGCTTGCCTCTGTGTTGCTCACACACTGTGCTAGCAACCTTTCTTGTACCGACCAGGAAAGCAGGAACGAAACTGGGTCATGTTATCCCACGCTACGTCAGCCACACTCCTTGAACACCTCCCTTACTCTTGCCACAACAAGGGAGCGGTAACTTAATAGGGTAGAATAATCATGCAGATTTTGGGAACTAGAAGTGGGTTTCTAATATACACTGGACTGTGTTTGGGGACACTAAATAAAAAACTGAACAAATTATATAATTGTAACAGTTTGGTCCTATTAATCAGCGGTTCTCATTAATATATACAGTATGTATTTTGGCTGTTCATTCTTTTTATTATATGTTGTTTTATGCACAGTGTATTCTGATAGCTCAGTTGTAATTATGCCCCACAGCCCATTCCCCAGACTCCCGGGAGCCCCTTGGTGCCTACGTGACCACTTGCATGTCAAATCATTAAAACAGTAAGCACCCTTCTGCCTGGCCCTATGTCTCACCTATTCACATTTGAATCTATTGGTGACTTCAAAGGGACACTTTTATTGTTTTATTGACATTTATTGTATGTTACCCATAATCACCTTGTCCTGTGTCCATAAAAACCCTGTTTTTACCCCAATAAACAGTATTTGTTTTGGCATCTGATTCCTGTATCGTGTTGTTACTTTGGTGCTTCATTGGGGATTCTTTCCCTGAAGTACCATCAACCAGAGTGGCTACTTATCTGTAGACGGGTGAGAGGAAGGCAGCCACATTGGCCAGGGACCTTCCAGTTTATCTGGTTTCCTTCACAGTAATGGTTTTAAATCTGGATTCTCCCTCAGCTTCTTGAACTCCCTCAGCGTCATATTATCTACTTTACTAAACAAAGTTAATTATAAAATACCCAATTAACAAGGATGGATTCTCCATAAGGCAGACTAGGCTTGTGTTTAGTGGAACAAACAGCAAGGCCCCCAAAATTTTCCTAAACTGTTTGCCTTTAAAGTATTTTAAAGTCTTAATTTCTTTCTTAAAAGCATGTCATCATCAGGTATCATTGTGCTTAAGTTTGAAATGTAATTCCAGACCCGCTAATTAAGTTAAGCTGTAATATAAGCGTTTATCACATTTTATTTTAATAGAAGCCAATATGACAAAGCAAGCAGAAGGCATGGAAGAAGATTTCGTGGAAAACCAGTAACCATGTAATGCTTCGGAGGTCTATGATACAAATGCAGTGATGTAACATTCTAATAGCGTAAATTCAGATCCAATATATAAAAAATCACTATTACCAACTATTCCACCATTTAATAGGAATCATAGCCATACATCATTACGATTAAATCTGCAGAGGGATTTACTCAAGCACGAACCATTCGTCCCCACAAATACCAGAACACATCGTCTTAATACATGTCTAGAATGAGGATTACACATGACTACATTTTTTCTACTCTATTTACATACTTCTATCACCATACATATACACTATATGTATGTATATATATATATATATATATATTTATATATACACACGCACACATACATACATTGCAGCTGTCATCATGCATGGTCTATTGCCATCGTTTGATATATATTCACACGGCTATAATATTAGTGATTGATGCATTGCTACACTTCATTTGATCGTGTGCAGGAGCAGCTACTCTTTGGCTAGTTTTTATTATCTATCTGCATCATATAGCAATCTTATTACAGACAGTAAAGGCTGATATTAACATCCAGGTAATGGTGTTTAGATCTAGATTCAGATGGATGCAGCTGTTGGCTCATTTGAAGTCATTAGTATACAAAAGTGTGAATCATTATGGCGGGGATATATGCACTGTCGTATCTTGATGATATTGTAGAACTTGTAGGTTCTAGTTTAAGTGTTACATGTTTATTTTGTTGTGTTGTTGCATGATTATTTTGGACTTTTCTAACAGTTAAGAACAGTCTTTGATGTTCTCGTGTTAAATTCAAAAGGTCACACAACACCGTATATTTTATTTATATATTGTGCACATGTTACACTATAGTATCATTAACAAATTGTAACAGATGCCATAGTGCCAGATCAATAGACTGCAGGACCACTAGGCAGGTGTTATATGTATGTTTTATATATAAAATATTTTACAAAGGGCCCTTCCGACCTGGACCACACAGATTCAGATTGGAAGGACCCTTTCTAAACTACTTTGAACCTGCACGGGGAGACAGGAGCGTATCTGGGGTCACGTGGCGGCACCACATTCATTGGGGGCAATGACGGCACAGACTAGCTGTTGAAGTCGGGGCCCGGGGGGGGGGGTTCACACCAGGGCCCTGTGGTTTCTAGGTACGCCCTTCTTCACCTTCTACTTTTACACCAAATCACCTTTGGTGCAGAGGAATTGTTCTGTGATTTCAATATGTCTGCAATTGGCAACACACCCCGACATGTTCAATTATGTGGAAACAATGAAAAAAAAATCAAACCCTATATTTTTAAACTTTAAACTCATCATAAGGCAGCAGTTATTAAATTTCCAGGGCAGCGACTCTGCTAACTTGCATAAAATTGACTTTTTCCATACTAAAATGATGTTTCATATTTAACTATGATCCTATGAAATCCTAACAAAATGCTTGCTATATGCGTTCAAATATAGCATATGTCTAATCCGTTTTAATCGCGCTGATGATTTGTAAGAGCAATTAAAATAATTTTGTGCTTTTGTTGATATCTTTTGCTGTGTAATCCTGGTGAATGGATGGGTTCTTTTTTCACTGTACAAGATAGAATATTAACTTCTAGAAATGGTTAGTGCTTTGAATATAGCAAAAAAAACCAAAACATTAGTGAATAGTGATGCGATTCTAATACCCCAAACCCCCATAAAGGACATCTTATCATTTCCACCACTTGAGTCAGTCTTATGTTATTGAATTGCTTACAATGTAAGCAATTCAATTGCCAGGGCAAAAAATGAAGAGCAATCGCCCAACTTAGTGGCACATAATTATGGCCCGGTATGCACTGATTTCACATAAAAACCATTAGCCATGTAATAAGAACAAGGGAAAAATAAACTGGCTTTACTGCAGGTCATTGTCACAACAGAAGCTCATTACAGGCAATGCACTACATCTACTACTATGTGCACTTTGCTGATGTTTGCTTTGATTTATTTTTATCTCTGTATAAATGTATATATGTTTTTCTTCTGCAGCTATTAATATGTATCAACTCGTGTAGTTTTTTTCTTTAAATAACAATCACATTTATGTGTTAAATATAGGATTCTGAAGAAAAATCCTTTTGAAGGATCTGTACTAGTATCTGTTGAATATTGTATCTGTACCTTCCCTTTCTGCTTGGTAATAAATATGTATTTATGATTTTATGCCCTTTATTCCTTTTTGTAGACTATTTAAGAATTGTTACACTGTTTAAAGTAGATCTCGAGATTACCTCATTTTATATGAACGTCATATAATTTTTAAATGTATTATTTTAGTCAATTATTAAAACGTATTCAGTGTTATTATACAACTATATTATATTGTATTATAGTATGGCGTTATTGCATATGACAATACTGTTTATTCTATTTTACCCAAAACTGTTTTGCCTAATTTTTAATGTTTGAAAATAAAAATGTATGTTCGCATACATTTTAGCGCATCACATTCATAGTCACTTAAATATGGCATAGAAGCCATATTTAAGTGACTATGAATGTGATGCACTAATAAATCTATGTAACGCCTAATTCAGTGGAGTATAATTTAGTGTTAGACTAGTGCTAAGGGTTATTTTATGCTACAGTCCATGTGTTGCCATTGTTTGGGTTAAATTGTCACTGGTATACTCAGTGGTGATCCAGGGGAGCACCACCAGCTACTCTCTCCACTCCACCATCCTTGCTGCTAGGCACCGGGATATGATGGCAGGCCGTGCTGACATGACAAGCTGTTTGGGGACAAAGATGGCACAGGCAAGCTGTTTTGGGGCCCTGTGGCTTCTAGTTACACCCCTGGCTATATGTGTGCAGGGTGTTTGTGTTAGCTTTTCACAGTGCCTTAGATTTCCGTAGACATATCTTGTAAATTCTAGAATTGTTATGGTCTAGGAAGTATGTGTCACAATGTATTTATTTAAGTCAGTGCTTTGTGCACCTTTTTGAACTGCTTGGTATGAGTTGTTTTCTATTGATTTTATTGTAGTTTTTCTTAGTGGTTGCAGTCTAGAACCCACAATGCAATTATAGGTTTATTCAGGGAGTTGAATCTCAAACCATGCATTGTCTCTTAACACCAATAAAGGGTTTGTTGGGTCACTGAAGTCAGCCCAATGTGAGTTTTGGAAAGACGAGCTATCCTTTTTTGCTCGTCAAGCAGATTAGCTTTCAATTTTAGCTACCGAGTTAGACAGATGATGCTCCGCAACAGTAAACCATTTATTGTGCAAATTCTGTTCCAGCTAAATCTATTGGATCCACAAATATATATATATATATATATTTTATTTTATTTTTCTTTTTTTTTTCATGTAATTTGGTTAACATGGATAATGACATTCCTGCCCTGTTAGGAAGTCTACAAAATGCAAGACTCAATATCAGTATGTTTCTTATTATTTTTAATTAGTTAATTATCATCCATAAAACATATCAGCATCCAGTTTAATGAGATAAATATATTAAGATTAAAATTGCCATTTATTTACCTTTTTTCCAATGCTTGATACCCCACAGTTTGCAGACAGGCAAGCGTTTTTTTCACCAACCGCTCAAAGAAATACAAACTTTGGGGACTTTGATGTTTAGAAGTGTTTTAGTGCTTCCATTGCTTGATTTGCCATTTAGTCAATACTCCCTAAAAGGAAAACATAACTCATGTTTACAACCAGATTTATAGCTCATGCATTCTTAGGCGTGACATTTTAAGGTTCTACACATACTTTCTATTTTTAATTCCCTTCTAAGCAAAAATATAAGAAACAAATAGACCCGATTAATGTAATTTTAAGTGCAGGATGCAAATTTCAGAGCAGTGAAGCTATGCACATGCACTAAAGATAAGAAACTAAAAGCAGGAAGTAGAATCACTTAAAATATGAATCCATGAATATGAAAACCAGCAAGCGACGGATGCTCCTAATAAAGATCTGACAAATATATTTAACAGCTGTAACTTTTTTTAACGGCGCTGCAGAATGGGCTTGTATTCTACAAATAAATTAAAAGTAATAGGTTATAACACTCATCCATTGAAATTACTATAATCAATTGATGTTGGGGGTGCTGGCACTATATATTCCCCAAACCAACATGAATAACCCTTTCTCCACCTCCATAACCAACACTGTTCTGTAAGTACTTTATGCCAATCCATTCTCAACAACCTAGCAGTCCATGGTGCAGTTGCAATCATTCAGGGCTTATACATGACCCTACCCTATTCTTTTAACCTCCACATCACAAATTGGAGTTTATTGCAACTGTACCTTGATTATACACTATGAAGGTCCAAGCCCCGTGAGCTTCTACCACTGGAAGGGCTTGGCTGGTCATGTGTAAAACATAAATAAATCAGTGAGGTTTCCCCATCAATTGAACTATACATTATACAGGACCGTCTTAGCCTCTCCTCTTAGATAATCCTACCAGTATTGATTTACTATAATTAATAGTGAAGTGAGAAGTTGAAACCACAACTCTCCAAGAAGCTTTTCCATTAGTGAATAAAGTGCAAGGATTTGCCATTGGTAACTGCAAATACTTTTATTTATATAATTGGAGCAGCCCTAACACAGCTTTATTCCTTTGGTATCATATTAGTTAACCGCCATCACTGGGTACACTAAGGGGCACTTTTAATTCTGTGCCAACTTGATGACAGCCATGCTTATATCTCTGCTGATCCTTGCAAGTGTCCAACTAAATGGTGGTGTCAACAGCTGCCCGCAAACGGTTCCTGAATCAGGCAATGTGAGTAAGGTAGGGCACTGCATGGAGGGTACCCTGTCACTCCGGGAGCACTAATAATGGTAAGTATGCTAAAAAAGCTCGCCCGTATAATCCCATAAAATGCCTGCTGTTCTACAGAGCCTACCCTTTTACATCAATTAATGTACTTACATGCTGAACTAAATAGGTGACATCACCAGAGACTCATGGAAGTCAGCCTTTTAGCTCTCGTCATCTGTTAAGTAGCTAAGCAGTGGATATTGCCTTTTTTATATTAAATGAGTTTATCACTTGAATTAATATGATTCTTTCATCTCTCGGTTCCATAGCAGTATTTTACCTCAGCAGGAATAAGCTGTGCAGCATGTTAATAAATGAAATGACTGTGATAATCACAAAATGAAAAAACTGAAAACAAAACAGGAGGCAGGCATTATCTGATTAATGCAGCTGAATATATAAAATGAATGTATTTCTACGGGGATCTTCCCCTCTACTTTTAAACATAGAGCGGAGGGGGTGGATTGAGGGTTGCTTGGAGGATCCATCGCAACATATCCTTTCAATTTACAATAAAGGGAAAATTTCAGTTTAATTTCATGGTTTCTTTGGGAATCACTGAGAAACAGATTATTGTAGCAGAACCACAACCATTATTTTTTTTTATTATCTGCACATTAGTTGAACACAAGGGGACTGGATGTCTGGGGTTTTTCCAGACACAGAGAATCGAAGGAGTTCCAGCATTGAGTTTCTGAATTCTCCCTCCTTGCTTCTTGTCTGTAGTCAATGAACGGTTTATCGGTCAGGATGTTGATGGGTGAGAGAAAAGGAAAACATCTAAGTCCCCCAAGCCTCACACAGTTGACTTGTAACAAAAAACAATATTATCAGAAGCTGCACATTTCACCACTGACTCTATTTTTGGCAAACAAGCCAGTAATTAACCTTTTAGATTTTGAAACCTCTTGTACTCTGGTCCTTCAGCACAGAAGCTCAGGAGATATCATATCTATGCAGAACATCCCTTGTCAGATGTCCGGCCGAGTGACAGTGGCTTCTTCTGTAGACTCATAAAGTTGGCACAGGCTGAGCAAGAATGTAAAATAATTTCTAGCTGAAAATGTCAGCATTTAAGAGCTGATATTACTGAAACCTCAAGGGAAGGACACAAGGAATGTGGAATCTTTTCTTTTGGTAGAGAAGTGCTGAGAAGGTGGAAATCTTGGCGGTGATTATGCTTTGTAAACAGAAGCTGGAGATAATTCAGAGGCAGAGATGTGAGGATTATCTCTATCTAGAAATTATTTGGGGGGTTAGAAATACTAACAGCAAGGCCGAAAAGGCAGGACGCCCAGGCTCTCTTACTCCCACTTAACTAGGCCGAAAATGCAGGGGGGTATGGGGCTCCCTGATATTGAGCTTTATTGGATGGCCTCCCACCTTAGGCGTCTTGTGGAGTGGTCCCTTTTTGCTCCCAAACTCTGGGTTCATATTGAGCACTCGTTATTCACCCAGCATATCTCTACTGTGCCATGGATTCCCGAGCCACTGCGACTCCCGCTTATCCCATGTCATCCGACTATTTCTCCGACCTTGAGAGTTCTTAAGCGGGTCCTGGATAGGGGTCATCTCCTCTCCCACCCTAGCCCTCTCACGCCTATTGTCACGAACTGGGTCCAAACAGATGACTGAAAGGACCCAGTGCGCCCAAATATTGTGTGCAGGAGTTACGGTGCAGGCACCCTGGAGCAGGCATGAAACATATCACTGGAATCACATGCACAATGCTGCAGGCAGGGAGTATGGAAGCTAAGCAAAGGATATAGCAGAAACATAACAAGCAAGGGACAGGGAGACCAGGCACGAAACATAACCAGACAAGACATACATGTTACAGGGCACTGCAGTGAACCAGACAAGGAATAAACATTACTAGACAAGATATACATGATACAGGGCACAACAAAGGACAGGGAACAAGGCAAGGAACACAGGGGAAGGAGTGAGGAGCCGGAATCCTCGGACGCTTCTCCTTTAAGCAAGGATAGGCCATGTAAATTAGGACATAGGGAGAGGAGAGAGGAACCAGAATCCTCAGATAATACAAGGAAGAAGGGAAAGGTACATAAGAGACAAACAAACATGAATACAAGAACTAGCCTAGAACTATATGATAACAATTGGAGATTCCGTCACATGATATGGCCATAGTATGCTTAGCCCACCACTACGCCAAAGTACTCCAATGACGGTGGGTCCTAACGCTAACCCCTGCTGACAGTGGTACGAAACAAACCAAACAAACATGTAAACCAAACATGTAAACCAAACACATAGCACTGAGACATACCTTTAGACTGAAGACTGAGACAAACAGAACACACAGGTGGGGCACACCTTATAAAGGAAACAGAGCTGAAGCAAAGAGCTGAAGCAGAAGCAAGGAATGGAAGATCAGAACAAAGCAAAAGGAAATCCAGGAATGGATCGAAGCAAAACAGGGAAACTGAAACAAGACAGATATGCAGCTCCACAGCCTGGGCAGAACGTGACACCTATCTCACACAACTCTGCTTTTGGTCCAGGTCTGTCCTCTGCACTGCCCCGGGCTCTGCTGCCGCCTGGTGCCCACATTCTCCGACTACACCACGTATTACACGGCTCCTCTCTGCGTCCCCTCCATGATCTCTGTAAACTTCGCCCCATCCCTAAACATTTAAATTTTTTTCATTATCAACTTAGACACTTTGTTTCTGGTCTGCTCAGGGATTCCCGGGTGCTGCGTCCTCTCACGCCCTTTGAATCCTTTTGTGACGGGGGTAAGGAGACCCCTCATCTTCTATCCCTCCTTTACTCCGCTCTTTTGGACACCACTTGTAAGACTAAACCTTACTACTACAGTTTTTGGGAACATGAGTTGGACGTCCAGTTCTCTAACCTGGAGTGGAGTAATATTGCCTACCTAACTCACAAGGGGGCCATCTCCAGCAAGACGCAGGAACTAGCTTTTAAAATATTCACCAGATGGAACAGGGTTCCTGTGGAACTCCACAAGTTCCTTCCCCAGGTTTCTGAGTTGTGCTGGCGTTGTGAGTCCCACGTGGGCTCCTACGTCCACATCTGGTGGGATTGTCCCCTGGTCCGTCCATTCTGGTCCAAGGTGTCAGCGGTTATTAAGGAGGTCTGCGACCCTGACTATCAATTGACTCCCCAGTTGGTCTTGTTGCAGGCCCCCCTGTTCCGATTGGCAGCTACAAACGCTCCCTTAATGTGCAATTCCTAAACGCAGCCAGGGCCCTCATTCCTCAATTTTGGAAATCCCACTCCACTCCCCCGATCCAGATTTGGCTTAAGAAACTATTCTTCACCTGCCGTATAGAAGACCTTGTGATGTCCTCAAAGGGTTTAGCACATAAGCATGAGGTACGCTGGTTCCATTGGAAGGTCTTCCTTCTATCTCCGCGATTCTCCACCATTGTGGGAGTTGACGCCCCTCGATCCACATGATGGGTTTACCTCTGCTGTGTATCGCTATGACCTATGTTGCCCGTGGACTCTACTTTACCTTTATTTATTTTTTTTACATAATAATAATGTCGCTGCCGCTCGTTTTTGTTTTTCTTTTGTTATGATTTGATATGTTTTGAAGTTATTTCTGTGACTCTGCACACTGAGGCAGTACGCATACACTTGCTGCCAGTATTTACCGGTATCCTTAGGCCTTCACATGTACTACCCTTGCTCATCTCATTGAACCACGTTCTGTTATACTTACCTGATGATTTGACGCCGCTGTGATTCTGTGTACCCAGTCATTTATGACTCTATCTTCTTTTACCATGCAGCCGTGTCCTACTTGTTGCATTTGTCTTAACACTGTATTTGATTTCGGTGTCATTCACTCTGTTTCACGTGTTTCTGTGATTACTGTATGGTTTCCTGTCATTGTGGTTCGTTTCGCAATAAACAGAATGGAAAAAAAAAAAAAGAAATACTAACAGCACGACATTGAAGGACATGTATGTTTTCCATATTTTTTCACATCATATATTATGCAGGATGCGATCCAGATGTGAGGCAAATATTAGTCCTTCTAAAAAGTCCCTGAGGGATTTTAACGACTTTGGGGAGAGTTCAAAACTGTATTATTGTGAATACTAAATTCAAGACTAACATGTATAGAGAGCAAATTAGCTTTTCCTAAATGGTTTGATTTCTTTAGTCTTTCACAATATGTCATACTGATATTTTGGAAATAATGTAACAGTTTTTCTTAAGATATTTGAAAGCATCTTCGTACTTTTACAAGTTCTCTTTTGTGTATGGAACATTATATGAATCACTTGACTTCTACTTCTTGATTGGCTGCTCATTTTATATCTTTAAAAGTATTTGCACCTTTAAAGCATAACTTTAATGACAAGGTGTCCTGTTGCTTTAAGGCCGGCAGCTGTCTGATAACGTAAGTGCAGCCACTGGCTGGATAGGCACGGCCGCATGTTACACTTTTCTGCTCACGCAGCTTGTGACTGGGCATATACAGCTGGCAGATTGAGTATGAGGTGCTGTCGGATAGTGGCCCACCGGCCAGCATATATATACATATACTGCATACTGGAAATTAATGGCTTAGTACAAAAATGTGTTTCTTATTAATGTTTCAACCTTTCTGTCTGACTTCATATGGACCACACTATCTCTCTTCCTCTGCACGTCTTCCTTAATTCTTCAAAATCTAAATACATATGAATATATTTTAAAAAATTTGACAGTTCCCTTAACTTCTCTCTAACCTTACATCAGTCCCTATCCACTTTCTTTTAAGTCTACCTACATTTTGACTAAGCCATCTTTTTACCCCTCACTATACTTTCCACATCTCTAGAGAACCACGCTGGCTCTCTATTTCTTTTATTATTATTCCAGATGCAGACGTTGGTTGCCTTTTCTTAAAGATCTTTTTAGTTTTTTCCCAGGACACCAGCTTTCTACTCTGAAATATCCAACCTGCTAAAGATTCACTAACATATTAACTTGTGTGAACATTATCTAATCAAAACCCTTTGTTTCTGCGTGAGCTCTGTCTCCATGCGATGATCAATTGAAACTAAGCTCTCATCCTCAATTACAATGGAGGTAACCTCTTCATTACTCATTTTTAATATTACAATGGAATACCTTTTTTTTTTCTCACCCCTGCTGCTATATTTATTTTTTTGTATTTCAAAAACTCTATATTTGGAAATAGTGCGATGCACAGCTGGCCTCGGTGAGGAAGAATGCAACTGTGCATTTGATGTCTTCTACAGATATATCAAGTATCAGTATGGATATTCTATACATATGGTCAAAAGAATACAGAAGAGCTTCAGGTGGACTTGTATCAAGTAATACTTTGTTTATTTTATTAAATGTGTATTTCTATACTCAGCCTGTTCCAAAAAGGGGCCAGGAGCACATTTGCCACATAACAGGGAGACAATCGCCTTATTGGGTAATCAGGTTCCCACAAATGTGTTTATGGGTATGTATGTGTATATATATATATATATATATATAAAAATTTGACAAGAACCATAAAAATTTCATTTCTGGTTGTTCTACATTTAGCATTTTTCATAAAGGTTTTTTTTTTTGCTTTTACATAAATTGAGCTCTTTGTGATGTCCTTGCTTTTAAGGAAACATTTTGAATTCTGGAGCTTTTGTTGCTGAAAATCATGAACAAACAAACAACTAGGAGCTAGGAATAATTTATTGAGAGACAGGTATGTGAAGTTGAAAATAAATGCCCAAAGGAATGAGAGCGCTCTAACTACATAGTGGGATTATTGACTGATACGATGTGTCGCACCCCTCCAGCACCCACATCACATGATAATCTGATAAATGAAACATGGTCTTACATCTTAATCGCTATACAATTATCATTTTATTCATTCCCAAGAGGAATCATGCAAACCGAGGGCTGTCACTGGGAACAAAATGTTATTTATTGTATGTGTACAGATTTTATTCATGAATCCTTATTCGGTGTCTTGTTTCCATCTATCAAACTCTGACGAAGGTTTACCTTTACAATTAAACGTTTTCATGTGTGATTTTAATGTAATAAATTCCAATGTTGGGCACTAACACCATTAGTAAGGTGCTTAGTTCTCTCTTGTGCTAGTCAATTGCAACTAAACAAGTTGTATTTCCCCTTACCCTGAGTCCTTCACCAGTCCCCTTCTCCCTCTTTCTTATCTGGCTGTGTATTTGGTTCTGACCCATCTACCCTCCGTGTTCTGTGTTATATGATACCTGCTAACTCGTTGCTGACCCTAGCTACGTCTCTGATACCTGTTAAGTTGTTGCTGACCCTGGTTTGCTTCACGACTACGCCTCTGATACTAGTTAACCAGTTGCTGAGCCCAGTCCTCCTACTGCTCCTTCGGGTTCCCATAGGCCCTGTGACTACTCTGCCAATTGGTTCCAGCCCATCTAATGTAGGCTCCAGTGCGTCCTTTCGCTGGCTGACAATGGGCTATGACAGGTCAACTTGGACTTTTTTGGAGAAGAGTTTCTTACAGATCCATAGACCTTGAAAATATTGTTGAAACAACAAAACACTGAAAAATTAGAATCATAGTGCTGGATTGGAAATGTAGGTCATTTTGTAGTTGGGATATACTGTATGTTATACATTATATTGTTGTTTGAATAATCTCAGCTTTTTTGCCACTGCGAACAAATTACTATACTTAATCTTTATTGTTATCGAGTTTTGTTAAGAGAGAAGTTCATCATGAGAAAAAGAACCCAAAGACAACAAATCATCCCCTTGCCTGGTAATGAATCAGAAAAAAATAAGACAGCTCTATATTTTTCATTGTTGTTTCTTTTATTGTTTTTTGGGGGGTTTGGGGTTTATTTGTAAGAGAGGGAGTTGGCAGGAATGCTGACAAGAGAGTTACAGTTATGAAGGGTCAACCTTAGTGAGCTTCTGCTCCAAGCAAATCTGGGATGCCCCAACTAGAGCAAATACTCGAATCAGAGGTATTGCTTGAAAGTTACCCCCACAGTGAAGTATGCATTATGCTCTTGCGGGAAACCATCCCAAATATAGTGAAGTCAGGCGGTCAAGTCTTTTCCCAACTCCCCTTTTAGTCAATAAACAAGGCCAGAGCATACAAAGAGCTTCCCCACCAATGCTCTGATGGGCCCACTGGCACCCAGCCTCCCACCTTATCTGACTTTACATACCACCGAAAACCTTCTAATGCTTGTAGCTCAATATACAGTTAGACTGAATGTAAACAAAAGGGTGGGCCACAGAACCTGGATCTAATTACCAATCTCAAAGAATATGTAATAACTTAACCTGTGGGCTAGTCCCTTTCAAATGCTATTTTTTGGCCCGGTCCAGCCCTGTCACCTGGGCCAGTCCAAAATTCTTGAAAACAACTCACCACCAACCCATTTGTAAGAAAACAAAACCACACTGATTCTCTGCCTCGTATTTAAGGCCATTTTTTTCAGAGCTGGTGAGTGAATCATAATATTCTTGATGAGAATTAATGGGTTAAATGAAGCAAATCTATTTCTGCTCACTTTACCTCCTTCTTTTGTCTTTTCCCATATTAATCCTCAATAAATTAAAAGACCTGATGGTCGAAAGACAAACAACTCCCCCTCTAAATTTGTAATCCCAAACACAATTTTTCATATTCTGTCTCCTCAAGAGAACTTTTCATAATGCACCTGGTATTTATTACAGCGAGAATGATTAATTAGTCTGTATTGTTGCTTACAATCTTTTTGTCTGTACAGTATGAACTCCTGCAGTCTGGTGAATATAAGGTTTAACAAACTACTCTCTTAACACTTATGAATGCAACATGAAATTCCGCATTGTACTCCAACACAATGTCCCAATCAGGGCATCTGTATCGGAAGTGGGGCTAGAGGCAGGGACTGTTGGGACAAGAGTCAGGATAGTTGGTGCCAGGAAGAGTCCACCCAAACAGAGACCTTTCAGCGCTTCTCGTGGATGCCATGTCAGAACTGAGACATGCATTGAATTTACAGCTCCCTAGGTCGGTCAGGGAAGATCAGAGTATCCCCTCAAGCAATGCCAAAAATCGAGACTGTCCTGTGAAAAACACGACACTTAGGAGGTATGTTGTATAATAGTTTCACATCATACTATGTGTGTTTTCCAAACACACTGCACACAAATGTCACACGATAGTATAACACGTGTGACTATATAATATGCTCTGTATCTACCTGGAGACTCATTAATACAAAGCTGGTTGCTGGAATCGTCCAATTTACTTCGTTTTCTGCATATGGAAAAGAAACAAAGTTTGTGGATACGCAAACGTCATCTGTAACATGTCTAAGGAGTAGATTGTGTTGATTCAATTATTGTATAGCATCGTACTAATCAGTTAAACAAGTGGTTCTTTTTGAAGCACCGTTAAAAACAAGAAATAAACATGTCTATAAACATAGGTTAATGAAACATTTTTTATCCCATTCAGTATGACTGATATTGTTAAAGGTAGAATGCTATTCTTTTTTTGTAATTACACTGATTATGTTAAATATATTTAATAGCGTCGGAAGCAAAACAACTATTTTTTTATATATATAAATACTGTAAATAAATATATATATATATATATATATATATATATTTATTTTTTTATTTACTTTGGTACAAATAAGAATGGGGACACCAGGTAACCAAATCAAGGTGAATGGAAAAACGTAAAAAAAAACATTGAAATGCTATCTGCTACATGTTGCCGTATCACTTCATTACAAATGCCTTTGTGCTGCAGAACTTTTTTGCCTTCTATCCACTAACAGTTAATTTATGCCAATTCCCTACTCACCTCCTTCTAAAAAACAGCCCAGGCATCCTGGGGCATACTTACTCAGCTATACACTAATGTTTTAGGCATACATTTATTTATAAATAGCAGTGGCGGCTTCCTATTAAACAGCACTCAGGGGCTGTGACAGCAGCTCAAGTTATTCTCATCTCAGAGGTAATAGAGTGAAATTATGCACAAAGCTATTTGCAGCTGTTATGCAAAAAAAAAAACACATACCGTTTCTTCCTCAGAAGAGTTGTTTTTATTTAAAGTACACAATTTGAATCATTACACAGTTTCACTATTTATTCCCCATTTTGATACCATATTTAAACTCCTCTAGCAGGATTATGTTTTAACCAGCCTTTGGATACCAAATAATGGGCGCCATTTTTACACCTTTCTATTTAGTACACAATGTACAGGACCCTGTTGCTTTTGGGTCAGTTGACCTTTCCAGTTGTCTTCCATCATATCCCATTCACAGTTACGGATCTTTTATAGGTTTTTTAACTAAAGATTGTTCAATACTCAATGCCTGTGTCAGTAAAGATTATCCATTAGTCACACTACGCACATGCCAAGGGGTCCTCAAAATCTGGAGGGCTTTGCATATAATCCAGACGCAGCATTAAACAACTTTGTATTACTTGTGTTACCAGGTCCCTGACCTAAGCAGATGTTTCTTTTTTGAGTGAGTTTTTAGGCAAACTTTGGGACAAACTTTAATATAGATTTTAATAGAATTGTCTTATGATAAAAAGTTATGAACCAAAACAAATTGCAGTTTTTTTTTTATCTGAACACAATCTAGTTGTGTTTTACAACCTCCAGCTGTTAAGACTATTTGAAGGATGTGTATTGTTGCCTAGTTAAATAGAAGAGATTAGACAAGTCCATCATGTTCCAGCAGTCCAAATACCAGTATTTATTAAACCATACCGCATTTAGTGTCACACAGACACCAATTCAGAGTTAAACAATGTTGTAAATACTATAGTTCATTGAGAAGACATGTCTTGTGCAACGTGTTGGTGTTCTGTCTTTGCCTGTGGACCGATACAGACATAGGTGCCCAGTAAAGTGGCTCGATGCACAACTGCTCATGCTGGTCATGCATTCTGGGAATAGAGCCACACGCTCTTTGTACAGACTGCTTCGGCAGCAAGTGTTCATAAATCCCTTATTCCTAGAATGTTACATCATTCATTCACGAATGGTTGTATCCAGGCCCAAAGCTTTGGCCACTGGGAGAGGAGTAGGGAGGGGGAAAGAGAGTATGTTTATATCTGTAAATGTTTGGTGTTAAATGAGTTTGTTAGTGTTAGTCTAGGGTGTAATAATGAGTGGATTTTAGAGCAACTAAGGTCACCAATATGTAGGGGGGACACAGGGCACTGTAGACACTGGGTGCTCCTTCAGGCTGCCCATAGTACAAGTAACACCACTTTATACAGGGAGGGCAGCCACATCTTGAAAGCCACAAGTGGAAAAGCAGCCGGGTGATATATAGGTATATAGGGCAAACTATTAATGCCATATTTATTAAATAATATATACTATTACATGCACATATAAAGCCATATGATTTGCATAGAGGTTACATGACGGTAATGCCATGGGTGAGGGAGCAAAAGTCAAGTTGCCCTAGGGAGGGCACTGTCTATCATAAGTAAAACACCAAGTGTATTGAACGTATTGAACGTGTGACTGCTGTTAGCATCTCCAACTGGGACTACATCTGTTGACCTCCCTCCCCCACTTACTACGCATTTCATGGGCCAGCGCCTAACCAAGCAGTTATTAATGGAAATAAATGGAGGTTTTTACTCTGCAAGTTATTCAGGCTTTGAAGTCACAGCTCGCGAAGCTAACAAATTATTATTGTTTTACGTTTCACACACACATTTAACAGGAGCAAATGATTCTCCTGAAGCTGCCACTTAGTGTTCGAATACTTCAAACAGGATTTTCACAAGATGAATATTTTCATTTAGCAGAGCGAGAAAGGATCTGCAGGGCTGACCCACAGCATCTTCTTACAAATTATACAATCTTTTTTTCATGGCTTTGTCCATCATAAAACCAGTTATACAGTTATACAATAAGTGTCACCACCAGGTTGTCACAAGTGTTGGATTATGGCTGTAGTGAGCTTTCCTGCTCAGTTCTCCTCTCCCCCTTTATTTCTTCTAAAAAACAAAACACTTTAAAAAAGTCATCATATGGTCCAATTTGTCTCTTCCTGCTACAAAATGTCAGTGCCACCTCTAGTGCTTCTTATTGCCTAGTGAATGTCACAGGGATATAATGTCCTATCTGCAAGGTGGTGCACAGAAGCCCTTGCCAGTTAAGGCATAGACCTCCTGATCTATCACACATGCTAAGCTACCTTACCAGCCATTCGGTGGCCCAATACAGTCAGGTCCATGGACTCCCAGCTCTCATTGTCACCTGAGATTTAGGTTGCAGACTACTATAGACTCAAGTGGCCAAAGACACTCTCATATTCCTCCAGGATGTAATAAAGACACTATGGAGAGATGTCATGGTGGATGGCCATATGATGGTCAGAATTGGTCATATGATGCAGATGTGCTGTAGACCACTGGGCTGACACTCTCTGGGTGATGTCACACATATTTATGTATTAATAGAAATGCCAGGGCAGCTTTTTAGATCCAGTCTGGCTATTTAGTCATGTCAACTAGCCACCTTTGTCCTTCTCCCAGGAAAATAGCTTTCTGGCTCTGAACTTAACTAATGGGACCATAGGTGGCATGGTTGAACGCTGTATTGTCCTGTTTTCAATCTATGGAGGGGCTATGGTTATAAGCGATAGCTAGAGGCTCTTATTTTGGCACTGTCGAGATGAATTGTATATGCTCAGATATAACAGGGGATTAATATCTGGAGATTTATTCATCCACTGCATCACATCTAGACCAGCGTTAGCAATTAACATCAAGCTATAACTCTCATCATCCTCACCTAGCCTGATTGCTATGGGGGTTGTACTCCTTTCTATTGTGAAATTCCAATAACACAACCCTGTTTTCTAAGCATTGCTGTAAGCAATATGTAGATAGTAGCTGCAGCAAATATGCACAGGACAATTCTCAATGCAAACAAACACAGCAGGAATGAAATCACATTGCTGTGACCTCTGCTTGGATGCTTTCTGCATCCCGGGCAGCTCATCTCCCTTGTCTAATGAGACGGGTCTTTATCCGTACTTCCTGTATTCTTGATTCATCAGAGATGCCCAACAAGCCGCTTATAGGCATGTCAAAGAATCAAATAAAGGCAAAGCTTTAACGAGGCTAGCTACTTGTTAACATCCTATCCCCCTGATCAAATTAAACTGGGGCATTAGCCACAAAACGTTGCAGCTATTACTCAAAAGTAAAGCAGCTTCAGATGGCCGAAAATAAGCAGATGACGGCCTCGCTCCTCTGTTATAATTATTAATAGGTTCTTGTATGTAGGCATTAGAGCAGAAGGGACTTCTTTCACTGCTAATTACCCTTTGCTGGCAAAAGAGGGTCAAAGGGAGAGAAAACAAAGGCATTGCCAGAATATTTTCACAGGCCCAACAACCTTCAAGAAATCACAGGTTTACTGTAAAGTAATTTTAGCAAGCAACAAGTAAAAAAAGAAAAATTGGTAAACCTTAGCAAAATTGTCTAAGATAAAAATAGATTAAACATTAAATGGTGTTCAAAGAAGTGAAAAAAATATTGCACATAAAAGAATTTGTTGTTATAGCTTCTGTTCCCTAAACGTTATGTTGTAGTCCCAGAGAAATTCCCCAAGCATAAAACAGAAAATAAAAACATACATGATCAAATGTGTGACTTTGTATGTTTTATATAAATAGATAATATTCCCATTAGACTTTCACTCACATTCTCCATTAAAAACTGGGCTCTGGTTTATGCAGCATATGGATTGAAACTTCCAAACTGTAGGGGATCCTTCCTGGTAGAATAATGGTATTCCTCGTGGTCATACCTGGGAACTTTTAGGCTCTGGCTACCCGGTGCGTACCCTTGCAGGATGTCGACAAGACTCCCTGCTGATGTCAGTCGGGGTCCCGCTGACATCTTGGACTGTCCTGCTGATGTCAGTGGGTGGTCCCACCGTCATCTAGCGACACACAGCCATTTAAAGGGCAAATGGGTGGGGGGTGGGGCGTGACAGGACCTCACGCCTGCAACCCGGAGGAGCCGGGTGTTGACCTGGAGAAGCATCGCTTCACCAGGTTTCGCCAGTGGTTCCCAGATATGCTCCTGGTGCAGAACACTAATATAAGGAAAGCATGGAGGAGAGACTGGACATAGTGTCAAACAGTACATTTTATGTCCCATTAACAATAAAACCGTAATCTGTCCTGCAGCACTGGTCTGGGACCCCACCACAAAACAAATCCACTGAAACCATCCCCGTACTCCTTCAACCAAACCACGCCAATACCTATTATGTTACAGAACATATATTTTTCTCGAACTGGTGTCTGATGATTTCCCAAATGTTGATAACTGGTTGATGATACAGTGGGCTGGGGCAGACCAGTGCAGTGATTGCTGATTAGTAGCAGTATCAGCTGATGGTCCGACGACGGGTACCAACCCCTCATGAAGTTCTCTGCTGGGCATGAGATGGATGGGATCATTTCCATGCTATATGGGAGGGAAGGATGCCTCCTGCATAACCACAGAGGAACTAACAAGGCCAAGTTCAGGAAAAAACTAGCAACAGATAATGTTATTGTGAGTGATCGATGAATCATATTTACAGCATTGCTGTCCCTGGGATAATTCTCAATGTATTTTCTTCCCTTCCAATTTTACCCCCCCCCCCCTCACTGGACCCAAGGTAGGGTCAACCTTGCTGTTCTGGACCCTGAAGAAGGTTTAACTGGTTCCTTTATGATCTTTTACTTATGAGTTCAGTAAATCTTTAGAATGTATACATTGTGTTCTTTGCTGACGAAAGACTTTCTACTGTAACTTTTGTAACACAAAGTATTTTACTTTATATAAATGAGTAGGAATTAATCCACATAGACAATACCAGGACAGGATTGTGTTCTCACGCGAGCTACCCTGGATTTGTAGGAGTCCAGATGGAATAATAAACTGAAAAAAACATGCACCAACAACCCTTTTCCCTCGATTGCATATAATTGCTATGATGTTTATGTCAGTTCATAGACACATACTGTGTGTTCATAATCTTGTGAACTTGTGCCAGTCTCTGAGTGGGTAGCAGAAAGCAGAGGGATGTCTAATTCATGTTGCAAACAGCTTTCAACCAGAAGCAGGAAGAAGCTGTTGTTTCTAAATTAATATTTTACAAGCCTTTGTAGAGTCAAGGACAAGGGGACCAGGGGTCTTATATGTATTGAAGTGAAGAGTCGTGATATGACAGGAAACGCACACTTTTATGGGACACAGATATATAGGGTTATAATTATAAAGTATAGTGTGTTTCAACTTTGTTTATGCTTTCTTTGCTGTAGAAGATACATTTTTCTGGAGATAAGTAAATTTAGAGGAAGTAAACTCAATTTCTGATGCCTCCAAGAGCGTTCTAGTATTTTAATGATGATAAGTACATTTGAGGGTGATATGTTAGCATTATGGGCTACAAAATGATAAAGAGAAATTTCACGTCACCCATTGGAGTCATGAGCTTCAGCACCACTCGTTTCATGATTTGGAAGTTCATAAGCCGGATCTAGGATGTGAAGGTTGACTGAAAATAAAAAAGGAAGGGTTTTTTTGTACCGTGATGACTATTATCCCCCAACTAGACTGCTTGAAACTCATTTGCAATGCCCTTGTTGCCCTTACACCACTGTATTTAATAATTACTAGTGGTGGGGAACAAAGTGCTGCCAGAGGTAATGGGATATTTACCATTGACAATTATGTGTGCTTTGAACTTTTGATTGAGTCAATAAATCAATCTCCTTTTGGGGTGTGACATTATGGAGCATGTGTGAAACCAATACTTACCTCAATCAAATAAACACAAAATGCCAGTGACTGACTCTTTAGCATGCATGCTAACACAGAAGTCTTTAAAAGCAGGCACAATTAGCAAAAGTTTCTTGTGCACTTAGAAACCTTGGGGGCTTTAATGTCTGCTGCCCTTTCATCCTAAGGAAACGGGACAGTTACCCCAGGCCCAGGCTAACCTTAGACGCCCACAGAAGTTGTCTCCTTGCCTGTGTTAACAGCCACCAGACTAGGGAAGTGGAGATCTGTTTGGCACTATAGAGGTGTCTGATGTTGGCAAGTACCATGATATCACATCATATTCTGTAGCCTGGCATCAGAGGGCTCACAGAAGGAATCAACCATGCATCTCCAACCTCCATCACACTACACCACCAGGGGGCAGCTAAGACTTGGTTGAGAGTAAGGTCACTAGGGGAGGCTTGCCCCACTGCCACAAGGGCTTTAGGGACTATTTTATATCATTTTTTGTCATGGCTGAAATAACAAATGTGCTTGTGTCATAAAGTCAGTCAGGGTAAGTTTCATGACAAATGGTGTCATGAAACATTCAAAACAATGAGAATGGTCTCAATCAGTGGCACATTGCAATTAAATCCATACCCCTCTAGAGAGGAGTTACCTGTTAATGCGAGTATCACATTCTAATTAAGATTTTGTGACTTTTTTCGCTCTTATAATGGTAGAACAGATGGCATCTATTCATTCTGCCTGAAATTCTTTAATCTGCACTGCTTTGTACAAATCATGGGTGTGAAAGGGTTAGCACAGTTTGTTACGCAAAGGAAAGAATTCTTCTCTTTCGTTACATTGCATAATAAAGTCAAGGGCATATAATTTGGGAAAGCAGAGAGATAAAAATACCCCCTCTGCTTTCTGATAATAAGACCATTATGAAGGCATTAAAAATTATCCAATTGTTCTGCGTTTGGTTACACTGGGGAAAACAATCAACCAAATTTAACTGTGGAATGGAATAATTTATTTCTTTTTCTGGAATTTGCTCATAAGTGTGATTATTTCACAGTCTGTCTGGTACAGGATACATTGTTTAATATTCATGCTTCGCACAGAGCGTGGCTGCTGTGTTGATGGAGGTGATTGTATATAGTCTCAAAAAGGTGGGAGTCACTCAGAACAAAGTAGCAGTAAAAATGTAACTATCCTAACATAATGAGAATATATTCACATTACCATATAAAAACGTACACATTTGCACTTTATATAGTAGAACATTTCCCCCAGGAATTCCATAGATGTGACCTAGTGGCTCACCAATACCAAAGCAATGTGGGAGTATATGGGAGTGAGTTCTAGCTTTACCTACTACCGTCTGGTTCCTTCTATTATCTGTCCTTTGACAGCTAGTCATACCACCTATACAGGCCACCATGTCTGAGGTTTCACCATGTTTCACAATAATAATCTTCTAGCATTCGGTGTTATATTTAGGTTGGGTGCTGCCCTAGGCTTGACCCAAAAAAGTGTCCCCAGCCCCACATCTCTGCAGAGTGCTGGAGACTGGAGTATGATGTCATATCATGCTGCTCTGCCTCAGACACGTGATGTAGTGAATGACATATCACAGCTTGTGAAAGCTCATTAAGAAGCAATGCGCAGGGGAGCATGATCACAAAAAGGCAATCTTAACGGGACATAGGGAAGCATAGCATTGTTTTTTGTGGGAACAGTTTGGACAAGGCCCTTTTCTATTCCAACAGTGCACAAAGCAAGGGCCATAAAGACATGGTTGGATGAGTTTGGTGTAGAAGAACATGACCGGCCACACAGGGCCCTGACCTCAACCCCATCCAACATCTTTGATGAACTGGAACGGAGATTGCGAGTCAGGCCTTCCAGTCCAACATCAGAGCCTGACCTCACAACTGCTCTACTGGATGAACGTGCAGAAAAAACCCACAGAAAAGCTCCAAAATCTTGTGGAAAGCCTTCCCAGAAGAGTGGAAGCTGTTATAGCTGCAAAAGCGGGGACCAACTACATACTTATGTCTATGTATTTTGAATGCAATGTCATAGAAGCCCCTGTAGGTGTAACGGGCAGGTGTCCCAATACTTTTGTCCATATAGTGTATATACATACAGTATATACTATATACTTTTTGTAACATTTCATAATGCAGTTGTTAAAATGTTTTTAATAAAAACATTTTTCTAACAAATAAAATAAACCGTAGTTTACTTACTACAAATATTAAGATTTCAATTTTGGCTGATGCAAACCCTACAATTTTCTGAATTTTATTTAAGTTAAGAAACAATGAAATAGGCAATCATATCAGAATTAGTAGCTGCCAAATTACATTGTAACATTGTAATTTAGGTTGAAAAGAGACACACGTCCTATTTGTTCTCATTAGAACTTGGAATTATTCAAATGATTTTAAATATAGATAGACCTTACCGTGTTGATGATACATAGACATATCTGGTTTTTTTGATACTAAGTTGTTTGTTTTACTGAGCATGATTTTGTATCATCATGCCATGAGTAAGATGTACCCTTAGCTGATTACTTGTTAATACAACTTGTTGAGTCATTTAGCATTTTTCCTCAATCCCCCATAATACTGAAAATAATAAATTAAAAACAGTTACGCTTGTGATTTACCCAAACTATCTTACCTCTTGTTCCTAGACAGGGTCACTACGTGGTCCTTTTGGGCTCCTGGTGGCTTATGGATGCAGTGAACTTCACAACATTTCAGAAAACGGTATTAAAGGCTAAGCAGAACATTGAAATATATCATATTTTTCATATGCCTCGATGGCCAACAGATTAAGAATAAGTACTATATTACTAATACGACATCATGGACAGGATTTCATTCTTCATTTTTAGAAGGAATTCTTTAACACGTTTACTTATCTATTACTTTCACATTTTGAGCAGAGGTACAGAAGTTGCTGCTTCATAAACGAAGAAGACAATAATAAAGCTTTTCATATTATTTATTTGGCAGGAAAAATGGAAAAAAAAATAATTTCACCCTCCGTAGCCAGAGGTTGTTTTTAGGTATAATTAGAGTGGTTATTGTTCCAGGAATATGTCATTGTTTATATCCTCATTAAAGAAGAATTAATTGTCTTATTGTTAAACAAATGGCTGGTTATTTAATTGTACTTATATTTCTTTTCAGAATGTGCTGGTATAGCTTCTAGGATAAATACTTTTATGTGCTTCTGCCTCCTGTATCATGACCAAGAGATAACAAAGGGGTACTACAAATTAACATGGTACCTTAAGAGGGTCCATCACCTTTTCCAAGGACAAAAAGAGAAATAATACAATCAGCTCCATCTTATGACGCAGGAAGTAGAAGCAGCACAAAGGATTTACAGTACGTTCCAATTCATGGCAGTATAAACTGTTAAAAAAAAGGGTGCACATAAAATAATGTAGTCGTTTACATAAAATAACTATACAACATAGAAATTACTTCTACAACGGATTTAACTGATTCTAATAAGCAATAAAAATCTTAGTCCAGGTCAATGGTTTACTCATTTAATGCATACATCAAATGGTTCACGTAGAGAGCAACTTTACTTGATATACCTATGAATTGCTAATGATGTGACTAATGATCAAAGGCTTGTGTACTGAAAGCAGTTTTTTACACCTCAACATAAAAATGAGTGGCAAAAATAGAAAAAAATCCAAAGACTGTTTTAGGTACTTTTATCACCTCTCATATATGACACATATATGGTTTACACACACAACATTTTTTTAGACAACCCAATGATGTTAAATAATTAGGGTAATGGTCTAAAAGCAATTCAGTTGCAAAGTTTGAGAAGAAATCTTGACACTGTAGCAGCCAATGACCAGTTGATTCACATCCCCATAAGTTGTCAGTAAGACCACTTTTGCAAACTATATACCACTAGGGTGTACTAAGGCGGGTGTATGTATATATGTGCAAGTGTATGGTGTTTTGGTGCATGTGTGCATGTATGTATGTAGGTGTAAGTGTGTGGTCTAACTGTGTGGCGGTAGTGTGTGTGTTGGGCATACAGTGTTAGCATGTGTGAGTTAATGCATTTAGCCTGCATGTGTATGCATTCCTGTATGGTGTTAGCTTGAGTGTGTGTATTTGCTGACAACATGTGGCAAGTGTGACAGCATATGGAGTATCAGGTGTGAGCCTATGGTAAGCGGCACAACGGAGATGAAGGAGATAGTGTGTGTATGTATCTGTAAGAGGACATAATCCCAGATCTAATTTTAAAATCCATGAAAGCTTTAACTGTTCTACTGAGACATATTTGTGCTCTGGTATGTTAAACCAATAAACCTTAGATCTGTCATTCTTTCTCAGGAAGGTTTATTCACATAAAAACAAGGAATTCTTCAGATGATTATGGCAGCATCCTATATGTACCTTCCATTAGGTCCCATGATAATTAATAGTTCCCAGTAACAATTTTGCATGAATGAATTATTTCTGCACTACTAGGAATGATGTTTTGAATGCTGCACTTAGTTTTAAAGGTGTAAACTTCAAGAATTTAGGTCTGTAAAGCACTGTGATACGCTCACAAGGCTTCAAAAAAAAAAAAAAGACATCAAATAGAGGAAAGATAGAGGTATATGGTCCATAAAAGGGACTGTTCCTTTAAAAGCAGGCATTTTGGAGGGTACAGAGTTATGTGTATTAAATTGTGCTGCAATACCTTATATTCTCACTCAAGGAACTCAATAGGTTAACAACCCCAGTTAGAAAGTGTTTCCCCCAAGGTTAAATAGAAGACATTCAGCAGTCTGCACCAGCCGAAAAATATGCATGCTCCAAACTCGACAGAGGAAGTATAAAAGAGGTGTCACTTCTTTAAAACCTCAGCCAGCTCTTTAGCAGAGGATGTGTTGATAAGACTTCCCGGGGGAACATTAATATGGTGCAAAAATGAGACTGTGCCTTGTATCAGCACACTGACTAATATCACTTTGTGACTGGGGAGGGTAACAGGAACCTACAGAAGCTGATCCCACAATCTGATACGGAGCAAGGAATGGCCTTTAAAGTGGGTCTGGTTCCTGTAAATCATCAGCAACTTGGTGTGTGAATTTCTCTGGGTGCGTGATAACTTCTATCCTAAAAGCTTTTAGTACAAGATAGTAGTCTCTTAAAGAACTTAATAGGCACGTAACTGCATCTCTGCGGTGCATAAATCCATTGATTTAAGACGTAATATGGTCAGACTCGGAAAGTTACACGATCAGATTGACCCTGAAACTATTGCTTTTTTTGCACTCCACATTTAATATCTGAATATCTGACGGAGGCAGCAGATTTCAGTGTGGGGTCGAGTGCGCAGTAGCCATAATGTTGAGTGATTTCATGTGTTTTGGTTATTATTGTTTTGCTTGTATATCAGGACTGAGAAACTGGTAGCCTTATCTCAGCAGTTTTTGTACAAACTGCTATTTGTAAAGCTTGCTTGATGGTCTTATAGAGCTTCAAGTTGGTATTCTAGTATTACTCTTTTTTACTTAAAGTTAATTATATCTGTTTCCACCAAAAAGCAGAGTCAGGACATTTCATGCCTAATTTCGCCCCATTTTCTATGAGCCTTTCAGTGAGCATTGGCATCCTGACGTCAGCCTATACCTTATGTACTCGACCTGCAGTGGTATAGCAGAATACACATGGGCCTCTAGTGTATAAAACCACTATCATAAAAATCTTGGGGTGATGATGCAAGTTAAGATGTGATGCGGTACCAAGATAGTAGCTCTTGAATATAAGACAACAGAAGATAACAGAGGTAACTAGGATTGTGGCCAATCTGGAACATGACGGTTCTGCTTTAACCTTCTCTTATTACTAAAGATCTGTTTTTTTCATCACCCTTCAAGCAACCATGTCCTGGGTGTAATGGTTAATGCTCGGTCCCATTGACCATATAACTGACCTAAGCTGATCCAACAGATTTCCTATAATAAAATCATGGATGTTCATGTAGAGGTGGAGGGTATGGAGGTGTTCTCCAGAGACTTAGTTTTCCCAGCCCTGCTTGTCCTCATCACTCACAAGACATATTGGAATTGCCACATGTTAGATACATGTTCCCATTTTGTAAAATCCTAAGTAAAAATATTAACAACAAACAAAAGTCTTTTTTAACTGCAGTCATTTAAAAGCGATTGTTTTTTGGAGTAACAATACAATGTTTTAGCCGTCGCCCCGGGAACATTTGTTGACCTATGTACCGACGTGGTTTTTCTTTCTTTTATCTATCATTCAGACCATAAACTTTCTCCACATCTATCTAATTGTCCTATCACTGAAAACAGATACAGATCGCTTTCTGAGAAGACATACACGCGATTATAGATAATGAAATAGAAACTAATTGTTCTGGTGGGGGTTAAAGCTTTGGTATATGATTCATCATTAGACCAGATAATTTCACATCTGCATGACATGTCTAAGGGCTAATTGTAGAGATGAGTTTCCTGCTTATTTGTAAAACCTGATCTGCTGGAGGAGAAAGAGTTATAAAATGTTCCGTTCCAGCATTAAATCAGTCTTTCAGATCCCTGGAGGACAATGACAGTTCCATGTTATGGACGGTTAGAAGGTGTAGAATTAGTTTTGGTACAGCAGCAAAGATGGACTAATACCTCAGGCCAGTTTTGTTCTCTGACATTATCCTCTCGATGAATATCTTCTAAAACGATTTAACTTTTTGACAATCCATGTTATGAAGAAGATTGTAATTGGATGTCTGTTGTTAATTGATTACAACTTAATTTCAGCTGTCAGGGAAACAAAGAAGAGCCTAAATTTGCGTAGAGCTTACAAATTATACAGGAACTAAGTTGTGTTCCATACTATTAAATGAAAGTTTGTTACTCCATGCTTCGTTAGTGTTATTATTAATCAGTATTTCCAACATTTTCTTCAGTGTGGTAGTTGGAAAGTGTCCACACACACACACACACACACACACACACACACACACTAGGGGTGAATCCAGAGCCTGACCTTGGGAGAGGTGCTAACACACACCCAGACACACACTTTCAGACACTCGCATTAACACACATCTAGACACACTGTCTAAGACACACGCACACAGACAATCAGCAACAACAGACAACCAGACACTCACATAAACACTACCCAAATAAACACAACTCCACTCAAACTACCACAAACACGCACTGAATACTAAACACTAGCACACATACACACGTACACTCAACACAAGCAGACAAGCACACTAACATACCCAAAGACACATGTCCACACACTAAAACACCCCCACATTAACATACCAAGACACACACACATTTACACACTAGCTAGTTGTGTCATAAGGAGGCGAGTCTGGGTAAGGTGTTAGGACATATCACCAATTCTGGTATGAACCAACACCTACACACCACAGCCCAGCGGTGCTTCAGGGTGAAATGGCAGCATTGATGCCAGCAGCAACCACCAGCAGCAGCAACAGCCAGAGCAAAGGACGTGATAAGGCCTCAGCCTACTTTAAGAGTGTGATGGGTTCAAAGACACAAGGAGACACTGTACCAGCCTACCCTAGAACACTTTGGGGCTTTCTATTGAAGGGGCATGCCAAAGCAGCAGTCAAATAAGACACAATGACTTGATCTGCTTATCACTGTTGGAGGTGCTTCCTTCTTCGTAATTAAGGGGGAACCCATGAGGCAGCTACTAGAGGACCTCACACATCTTCCCCTGTCCCATCACCTCCCTTTACCAGCCTTGTGTCTCATTGTTGAAGGACTAGCTGTCCAAGACAGCTGGATAAACTATCCACTTCACCTTTGACAAATGACGCACCACAAAGGCTGCCCAAATATTTGGAGGACAGTACCACTGTATCCGGTGTAGGCACATGGGGTGACAGGAGCGGAAAAACTGGAGCAAAAAGGCAGCAGGGTTATAGCTCCATGCTCCATGCCTGCTTGCATTTCTGTTCCTGTGTACTGCTCCTAGACACCCGAGCTGTCACTTCCTCCTTATATATCCCTTCAGGGGACATGGCCTAAGCCGGCAGTTTCTTTAAAAGATAGCACTGAGTGTTACTCAGCACTCAGGTTCTGATTGCGGTTATGTCTTGTTAACATACCCCTGGATTGTCTATACAGACTTTGTTTTATTATCTTCTGCCTGAATGATAGAGATCCTTGGATTGCCATCTTTGTATAAACCTGCAGATCCTGCATAGTGGACTCCTCACCTGAACCTGACATGAGGTTATAGATGAACAGCACACATTAGCCCACATTTCGGCAGCTCTCAGGAATATGCTGGCGCATCAGATTGGACCACAGACAGGCAAATAAGTAGAAATGGGACTAGAGGTCACTGTTGCGGCAGCAAACATGTTGAAAACAGTTAGAGATGGGGCAAGCCAGCATCTAAGCGAGGAGGAGGAGAAGGCGGGTCCACCCTGGACATGATAAAGCAGATCCTAGAGCAGTAGTATCTGCTCCATGTCCTCTGAGTAAACCATTTAGATGTCCAGTAGACTTGTGCATTTGGATTCTTACGAATTGCAATTTTAAAAAAATTGCATATTTCAGCAATTCATACAAAACCCAGAAAATGAAAAGGAATTCCCAACAAAAAAAACAAAAACAAAGCAAAGAGCCCAAAATTTTCTTTAAAATTCATACTCTCATTCACTCTCTCTCATGCTCTTTTGGAATTTCTCCATACCTTCAATGCCAACTACTTCCATGTCCCTTTCTCTGTTCTTCTTCTTGTTCTTCTTTCTTTTTCTTCTTTGTGGAGTATCGGGGAGGTTACTTCAAGCAAAAGAGCGGAGACTGCAGGCACACCCTCTCCTCCGATCCTCTAATCAGGGGAGAAGATGTGCCCGGAAGCTGTGCCATTTTGCAGATGTTTACCAGAGGTTATGTTCCTGTCCCATTGTCTACAGACAAACAGACAAAGAACGAAGACTTTTTGGAGCTGTGGACAACGAGAAGACAGGTGAACAATAAGATGTAGGATAGGAAGCAGCGCTGTGCTGCACAGAGACAGAGAGAAATGGTCAAAGTCTATGTTGAAGAACTGCTACTACCTCCTACTACCAACCTTCTAGGTGACCTAGAAATCTGTTATCTGGCCAAGCTGCTGGATGTATGTATCTATTGGTGCAGTGCTGCTGGGGCCAGTGGTGGTCCTGCAGTGCAAAATTGAGTCATACACACATGTATATATATATATATATATATATATATATAAAGATATCCACACACATATATACATATACAATGTCTGTATCATAATTATTAGGTGCCACTGGGAACAAAGACCAATCTGTTTTTTTTATGACTCTTGCTCTTATACTTCATTAAGCAGGGCAGGAATTACTTGCCTCTTTCTTTATATCACTATAAACTATAACTTCCAGGAAATCGGCTTTAAGCAAGAAGTCCCATAGAAGAAAATAGTTGTTTTTGAGCATAAAATACAGTTCTATATACGGTAATGTAGATTAGCACTGGCAAAAATTGTTTTATCTTGTTAGATTTTGTTCCAATAAGCTTCCTTTTTTCTGCAGACTTGGAGGTTTCCATTGTCAATCATGTGAAATGTTGAGTGATTTTTGGGTGACCTTCCCTGTTTAAACACAACATTGAGCTGATTCTTTATGGTAGTGCCAATTAAGTCAGTTCCTCGAAAGACTGTCATCAGTCAGATTGGCTGTCTGGGTGATTGAGGTCAGCTATTGCATTGTTTCCTACAAACCGTATGATAAGGGATTCAGGGAGCTTGGCTTGTAGATTGGGCTAAGATAACAGAGCTAGAACACATAAAATGGGTAATATGCACCTACCTGGGAATGTTATATAATGCAAACACTGGAAATGTTTTATAAAGGTAAAAATTGGTTGGAGTTCTTATTAAAGGTACCCTGACTATGGAACCTATACATCCACCCTGTATGGTTCTACCTGATACGTCTAGTATGAATTCAACTATGTTGTCCACTAAATACCTGCCCTAGCTTTATTTATTTTATACTATCAGCATAAAAAATGTGTATCACATCAGTAAGCCTGATGGGATACAATAATTGTCTTTACAACACTAAAAATAAATCATATTTAATGTAGATTTGGAAACAAAATGCTAAAAACTTTTTGAGCCACTTAAATTATTTAGAATAACTAAAAATGCTAACTTATGGTGTTCTTAATTATGAAGTATCACATTGCGGATCTGGGACTCTTAACACCAGCATCTGCTATACATCATATAATGTAAACACTACAAAAATGTTGCTTCCTTTTTAATTTTTCAATACATTCTAGAAATTACACTTTTTTTCTTTTTTCTTCTTCTCCAGTTCTGTTATGATAGATCAGAGTTGTACATCTCTGCTTGTATTACATTCTGTAAATTGGCCATCAGAGGAGAAGAAGGAACCTTCTAGCCTTTCATAGATTGCAGCACGTATATATATGCATTCCAGATGTTAGATCTCGCCAGGGTTCGTTCATTCCTCCTGTGTGAACACTTCCACAGGGGAGACATCCTTAGAGTTCTTCGGTTCTTTCTCTAATAAGGTGTTCTGTACTTTAATGCTTCTTGCTTTTTTTTTTCCTGCTTCTGAATTTCCAAGTCCCTTGTGTGCTCTTTCTTTGCACCCCACTGACTGTTTCTTCGCTGCATAAATCATTCAGATATTTTAGATTGAATGTTTCCTATTTTCATATTTAATTTTGGTACTGTGAAATATTTATCAGCCTTCACTTCCTCTCTATTTTTCCTGATGCAAGGAACAAATGGTTCATTTGTTATTTTTCACTGAGCGCTCAGTCTGCTCACCTTGGGGACATGAGCAATGACCTGTTTTTTTGAGGCTGCACTGGTTTGAGGCAGTGGTCACTTTTTAACTCTTCAAGAAGTGCCTGCTTGCGGATGGCTGCCTGCTACAGCCTTGGCCTTCTTCTTATGAGCCATCAGCAGGCACAGAGCAGGGAACTGGCAGCAGAGTCTGGGAATACTGGCATATAGCAACAGAGTCTGATGAGACTGGCAAACAAGGTCAGATGAGCCAAGGCCATACACAGATACAGCAACTGCACGGTATCAAAGGATAAACCAAGGAATAATCACAGTCCAAGACAAAGGTCAACATCTGAATAATTAAGATCAGATGAGGTACAAAGGACAAAACCAGGAAAGTAGTCAATGTCCACATCCAGGGATTAAAGCCAGCAAATACACCAAACAAGCAACTAACTCACAGAACTGCAAGGAAGAACTATGCTCCAGCAAAGGAGCCTGTGACCACCCCTGGTATATAATGGCCCTTAATGGCTGATGAGCCTCAGGTATGTCAGAAACAAGTGACAACTGGTCAGGGACATAGGGGAGACAGGAATACCAGAAACCAGAGAGCCTCCTGGTGGCGAGACAAGTAGGTGCCTGATCTGCCAGGCCCAAGGTTGCTAGTTCAAGTTCTGTGTTCCTCACAATAACGACTGTCTGGCGATTTAACTTTTTTGTTACTTTATATACACTTTAAACCATTGGATTAGGATCATCTAGGGCCCATAAGATTTAGCATTTATGCACACACAAATCTCCTCTACTGTTCCCAGGCGGTGTGTGTTGCTGAGTTTGTAAAGCTGGGTCGTTACAGTAGCCTCAACAGTGCAGCTATTGCTATTTGGGTGGTGGGGTATAGATTATATGTTAGAGAACTGGGATCCTCCTGAGCTTGTCTTAAGTTATTATTCAAATAATGTGGCGGCACAGCAAGGCTACATGTATTTAGCATATGTTGCCCCTACAAAAATGGCAATAAATGAGAAATCTAACCCTGAATAAAGGCTAATCAATCTAATCTTTCTGGAAGCCCTGAAAACAGGAAGCATGGTGAGACTACGAAAGGAGAAGATTACCTCCACCCACTAGGACAGTATAACCAAACGACCTCCATCATGTAGAAGAAACACAAAGGATGGTTTATCTTCTGACTTGTAGCAGAAAGATCTATCGGAAAAGTCATTATGTATAAACTGAGACTGACTTACCCCACTTGAAATACATGCCTCTTAACAACCCTTAGGGTCTAAAATTGTCCATCACTGATTTAAGAGGACTTTTATTTTAGAGGTACAAGGGGAAATCCCAATATGTTATAGTAGAGCCATGTAATTTAATAACTGTAAGAGGGCCATGGTGTCGGGGAGAGTTATCATTCCAATTTCCCCTCTTTTTGGCTGCCTTCCCTAAGGGAACGTTTCTGAAATTTCATTTTCACTTAGCAAGAAGGATCATGGGAAACTGCTTTTACTCTTCATATCCAGATTGATTAAAAAGTGACACAATTTTTGTTCCTCTCGCTATTAGGAAACAGGGGAAAACTGTGAGGCATAGCCTTGAGCAATAACATATGGAAATGTCCTTTATAATATAAGATTCTTGTGAACAAAGATACACACTCTTCTGAATGGAGAACATGTGCTGAAGCAACTGGTACTGAATACTTAATTACTGATGGTGAATTGAGTTTTTGGCAATGCTTGAAAAATACATCAAATACACTTAAGAGTATTGATCCGACACATCATTGGTCTACTAGGTAGTTGAAGTGGCCAAAACTGCAAATAAGCTAGTATATTTGTGTAGGTACCTTCATATTTACTTTTCCTACAAATAGTTTTTTCCCCTTCTTTGTCTGTCTAGTAAAGATGACCTCCATCTTTGGTTGAGTCTTATTGCTTCCTTTGTACTGGCATAAGAACATCAGAGCTAGGATCCAACAAATGAAAAATGTCAGGCTGGACTGGGGAAGAAGACTGGCCAGCCCACATTCGCATATTAAAGCACTGGATCTGAAGACCTACCACATCTAGCCACATCCGCCATCTTTGCCAGATGCCCATTCCAGGCCTGGTCACCTGTGTATATATATATGTACATATATACAAAGAAATTATAATTGTCTGCTACCAAATAAACATTTTCATATAGGCTGGCTGTATACCTTTAAATAAATGTTGCTGTGTTTCATATGCCCAGGTCCCGACTAGTCCTCTTGCAACAGCACCTTGTCAGCAAGATATTTCTCTCCCGTGCACAGTTGGGAAACCTCCATTGGGAAGCCTATTAGGAGCATATGCTAATGAGTTAATTATCTGCGCCGGAGTAAGAATACATTATTGGTTTCTATCTGCAATCATTTAAAAACATTTTCCCAGCATGCTATGTCAAACTGTAGTCACACCTTATAGTGTCGCTTTGTGACATGAATACCGCACACTGTTCAATAAGTGGAGAACCCTTCAAAGATTTGAACAGACAGTATAATAAGGTCCTAAAGTGCATCTACCATCTCATAAAACATTGATTCATTCTGTTTAACATGTAAATCTAGTATGTTCTCCATTTTCCCCAAATAATTGAAATATTCTACAATAACTTTTTTGTGCATTATAAGAACTTCACGTTAATAAAAATACATATTTTCCCCCAGTTTTCCTAAATACCACTCTATTATGTAGTATTCTTGTTTACATGTTAAACATATTCCCATATTAAAAGAATGTACGATTTCTTTTTTTTAATGTAGTTTCTTGTTCAAAATCTGTCACCTGGGCCTCTTAATTTGTTCCCTCTGCACTGTTCTACTCTGCCTCCTGATTTTTGACATCACAGAAGGGGCATTTCCTTGAAGGTCTTCTCATTTAAGAGGGAATGGCAGTGGTTGTGATGTAACGCATAGACTGCTGTGATGTAACACATAGAGGAGGGCTTTCTATGAATGCCAGGGCTCTGTTTCTAAGCAACTGTAGTATCTCTATAAACATTTGGAACATTGAGGATACAAATGAAATGACAGACATGTTTCTTCTCTTTACATGATGCAGCTTTAACGTCATTTTATGAGTTACATTAGGTGGAACAGCACCTTTAAATGGGAACTGATCAAGAATGAACAATAATGTTTCCAATTACCTACATATCAGGTTTTAGTCCATCTGAGACATGCTCTGCAGATATGCTAACGGTTCATTTATTTCTAAGACTTTTTTTTTACTGAAAAAGTGAAAAACTAAAGAAAAAAAGAAAACTCGTTCTGTTTGACTGCTGGCATTATTTAATGGAACAGTGTCCCTGTTTGGCTTGTTGCATTGCAAAGCTAATCTATTCTATTCTTCGGAATGCATTTAGCTGTTGAAGTAGGGCAATTTTATTTAAAGACCTGTCAGAATTTTTTTTGTCCAACCCAAACCTCACGCTAGAGGAAAAGTTGGCTGTGTGATTTGTTTATCAGCAATCTGTTCAGCTGCTGTTTTCTGGCGACACTTGATTAATCATCATGGGAATGTAAAATGTAATATTGATCTATAGAATTAACTGCATTTAACAGCCTCTTTATCAGCCATGGTGCTCGGTTTATTGTCCAGCTGGGTGGCCAAGCCTGAAATGTTGAACTTGAATCCTTGCAGCGTTTTAATGGATAGTCCTAGCAGAACACATTTGGTGGTGATTTAATCATGCAAAATGTGGATTGGTCTGAGAAACTCATCATCTGTGGTTTTCTTTTCTTTCCCCTCTTATGGGGGAGTGCAAGCACTGCCTCCTGGAATGTAAAAGGTTAAGCTTGAAGGTTGATTTCCAAACTCATGCAGGTTTTTAATAAGCAAGCTTAGCCGCTTATATTCAATGGCAGTTTAATGATGTGGAAGCTAAATGATCAGGAAAAAAAATATATTTTATTTTTTTACATCTTTTTTATACGGGTAGAGGGGCGGCTTTTCTAGATCTTAAAGGGTTTGAAAAAAAATAAACATTTCTAGAAAAATATTCCATACTAAAATGACTTTCTGGAATACCTTGCAGGTCACCTTGGCTATAAAGCTAATCTGTAAACACAAGCTCTTATTATTACCTTAGCGGGATCCAGTGTTTTTTTCATCGGGGGATTTAACATTCTAGATCTGTAATCATTTTGTCAAAATGCAGAGAAGAGGTTTTGGGGACAAAAATAAATATAGAAACAGGATATGCTATGAAATAATGTAGTTTTTCATCTTTATGGGAGGGTTTTATGATCATAATAGACTTATCCCCTTAATCATAAATCCAGGTGGTGATGTTGCTTCTTACATTGCAATTGGAAGGCACTGGGGTTATGTTATAAACATGGTTCTGGTGCAATCAGAAGGAAGATGTTATTGGTTTCTATGGTGATTGTATTAGTTATAGAGATTGCATTACTTATGTCATGGGGCTAATAAACACTAGGGGTCACTTTTTGATGCCATTACCACCAGTATCAAAGAATATGCTTGTACACCAATAGTGCCCCATCACAGCAGAGTCATACCTCTTATGGCGAAGGGGCAAATTCTTAGGGTCACAGTCTGGAGGTGATTCTTTCTTATTCTACACTGCTTTGATCATATTTAAGACTTCGATATTAGTGCTTTTGCTACTGATATGGTCAATATCCAAATGCAGGTGACCCAAATATGTGTATCTTTAAATAATGACAAGTCAAGTTTTCCTTGAGAAGTACTGTTGGAACCATTTGGTTAATGCATTTGGCAAGTAACTACATAGAATCTTCACGATGGGCTAAGAAAGTTCCCATGTATGTACAGGGACCAAGTGTTTCAACTTATCATTACCGTACCAGGGAACTTCTGGGCTCCGGCTACCCAGAGCCTTCCCTTGCGGGACGCGGCCAGGACTGCACACTGACGTTGGCTGCCTAAAGGAAAAATAGGCAGGGACCCCGGTCCTGCGACCCAGAGGATTCGCGTCTTGACCCGGAGAACCGGAGTAGCAGCGATCACCCGACAATCTCCGGGTCAAACCCAGAGAGTTCTCCGGTATGATCATTACAATAAAAGGGATTGAAAAGTAAAAAATAGTAGAAGGTTTAACTATTTCATCAAGTCACTTTTAATAAACATTACATAATATTGATTCAATACTGTGGATTATGGTTGAAACAGAAAGTGCTTTGGATTCTAAACATTGGAGGACAATGAATATTGTTCTGATATACTGGAGACACTGTTGAATTTATTTGCACAATAAAATTCTAATTAAATAGTTAACTATGGTTCTGTGAGCTATATTGGACTTAGCAGGTTTGTATGAAAGTTACGGGTCCCCTTTGATTTTTTTAAGAACGAGGGTGAACATTAATATCAGTTTTTGCACATTGCGCCTGTTAGCTTACGCCCAGCTGCGTACACACGCTTGCAACACAGAAAATGTTTGAAAAAAAGACAACATGCCTTTCCAAGTGACTGGAAGATATTTATTCAGTGTACAATCCTCCCACAACTTGGCAACGTAGCTGAGAAAATGACAACCGTACGGAATATGATGCTCTACTTTTTCCTCCGTACCAGTTTTAACAGTGTGAAATATCTGGATTAAAATAAGCCATTCTGGCATACACAATCCAGCCTCTAGCAGGATGGGCACTGCGTATTCTTTTCAATCGCTCATCAGCAGTTAATGTCTGCAATTAGATCCCAGAGCGAAGAAACCTATTGCTTGAATCAGAGGATTATTCCCTTTCTCGAACCGCTTTGTAATAAAAGCAGCAGGAAAAAGCAGAAGTTTCAGCTATTGAGAAAAACATCAGGATATTAATTCCACTTTGTTCTCGTGTTCAAGGAATTTGGTTTTACTCTCAGTTGGCCAAAACTAGAATTCACCTTCACGGCTCTTTTGTGTAAAAAGTCTTTAGTTTATGTTTGATGGGTCGGGGAAATTTTCACCTCTTAGCCCAAGAAAGAGGACATAAGAATAATAAGTAATTGGCTACAGAAGACGCATTTTAACCAATAAAGAATATCCAGAAGATGAAATGTCAGGAGGCAGCCATTCAAAAACAGAGACAGGAATACAAGTACACCAAGTTTTAGATCCTATAGATTCTAAAAGCTCTGACTTTGCTTCGATAGTCCTTGTAAATGGGTTAATTATGTGGCTGCTGGTTGTTACCAGATAGTAGATATGACTTTGCAGATAGTGGTGTGACTTTGCATCACTTATCACATCATCTGGGCAGGCTAATTCATGACATTGTTTCTCCCACAGCCTCTAAGGTGATATGGTGCTCAGCCAATGAAGACTTGGCTTTAAAACACAATCTGTCCTGGTATAAAGTCAGCAGGGTATGTAGGACAGGGCTAGCCCCTGATTGCCCTGATTGGTAGGGAAGTGGGAGGGAAATTGGGCATGGAGTGAGTGTGGCAAAACTCTGGCTGGCTAGAATAATGGTCAGATTTGCAAAGATAGAGAAGCGTGTCTGTACCGCTCTTTCTCTGCAAATCTATCTGCATTATTTTGGCCTCTTGGTGCACTTCCGCAAAAGGGCAGAGCCATGGTGAAAACCTCTCCCCTGTTCCTCCAATTGGACAAGAAGGTGTGCCGTGAGGCGCTTTTGCTGAAGTTCACAGAGAGACCTGGCAAAGCAGACGAAGAAAGAAGACATAGGGAGAAGCGGACAAAGAAAGAATACAAAACAAAGTAGACAGAGGTCAGAAGAACAAGAAGAGACAAGAAAAGAAGCGGAGCTGGAGGACACGAGACGGGGACACGGAAGTGGTCAGCGGGGAAGGCAGGGAGACATTGAGAGAATGGAGAAAGCCCTCCAAATTTTATCCGAACCAAAAGAGCAAGAAACAAATGTGTTTTTCGTAAACTAAAAACAAAACAAAAAATGTTTTGTACAAGCCTTTTACCAACCTGACCTTTGGGTTTAGTAATATATTCTTCCTTACGACTTCAGAGAGGATATTGTTGTTCTTTGTTTTGTCCTTGAGAATATGTAATTATCCAATTCCATATCTCCATATTTTTCCACTGTAGACAAATTAAGTTTGAACAGCCTGTCCTTATAACCAGCTTTTGGGTTCACAGCTCTGAAGTAACTCTTGATAACCCATCTGTCAGGATCTTGCAAAATGGGCCAGTTGCTGCCTTAAACCAATTTGGCTTTAGCAGTTTCTGCATAAATGCATAATTAGTGTCAATGTGCATTAGTGCAAGAATATTTTACCCTCACGTTCCAAGACGAGAAGAGGTTATAAAGTTGCGGAAAGCAAGGGTAGGGTGAAATTATATTGGTGCAGCAGGTGCACTGGGGTTACCTGAATTAGAGAAAGCTTTGCAGATGCAAGATGTCAGAAATACTTCTTCCCTTTCAAACATAGTAGCCATTGCATTTATAATCAACATCCAATTGTGTAATTTTCGATCTGATTGGTGGTCTAAAAAATAAAAGTAAACCAAAGAAAAACCCTAATTTGAAGAATTGCTCCCTTAGATTGTGTCTGCGCAAAAATAATTTATTTGCCCGCGCCTATGAGTTTCCCTCTGATGTATCATCATGACGTACATGCCACATGAGCGTTCACGCTATCACAACGGACTAAATGTTTCAGTAAATGTTTCATACAAAATTCAGTGCTTTTGACCATTTTATGCTACTGAGGTTTTTCCTTAGAAATTAAATCCAGAAACAATGTTCGGTGCTTCGTCATTCCAAGACTGATGAAAGAGCTTAAAATGGATTTCTCATTTGCTCATATCCTAGATTTTATAGTCCAGTATATCTCAAACCCATGTGATGATGCCTACTGATTGGAACAAGCGACATATGTCTAGGAAAAACATAGGTGTAACAGTTGGAGAAGCTGTCTTATCTTCCTGTTTTGATTTCAATCTCGTCATTTAACTGCTACTATCTGGTTCCAGCAAGAGATAGAAAGAAGAAGAAAACCATTTGACTTCTGGATGTGACAGTAATTAGTTATTAATTAGCTTATTTTGATACCAACAACACCTAACCTGATTTCCTTACATTCAGACCATATATTTCCAAGATAATTACACTAACTGAAATACAAAAAACACAATCTATAGTTAGTTTTAATAAAAAAGAGTTTAATTATGCTGAAACTGTGCGGGTGACCAGTACATTTTAACAACAGGTAATGGTAGCAAGGAAATACTTTTTTCCTAATTCGCCCGATTTTAGAGCGCAGTCCCCTACACGTTAAATTAAGTAGTTTGGTGCTAAACACTTGCTTAAGATTCATGAATGGCAGAAGCACACTGGGTGCATCAATTACTAATTCACAAACAACCGGGCAATAAGCTTATGTCTCCTCATTAAATGTGTTTTGTTGGTTGCTAATTAACAACAGCTTTTACCAGACTTGGCACAGAGTGCGTTTCCGTTCAGCTTTTACATGGTCAAATTATTTGTTTTTTCTGCTATAAATAATCAGGAACGACTTTGTTTAATAAGGTATGATGTTCAGTGTATACATCTATTACACAGCCATGAAACATGCTCTTATATTCAACAACAAACATCTAGTTACATTCACATTAGCACATTTTATCCCGAGGGTCACATTATTATTGAAGAGTAGATAACAAAAGTTCTCCGGACAATGGATATGATTGAAGAAACCTGTTTCTTGGTTTTGATGTTCTACTGATGCTGTAATTTGAAATGCTTTCTAATTTTAATAAGAGAACACCAGATGCTATTTGACTTGGAGGTCTTTTCACCTAAAGACAGTCCAACTTATGTGGCAAGTTTATAATAAAGGATCCATCTCATGTGTTTAAGTTTTCTACTGCAACTAGATGGTCCACAGCTGGTCAGCAAAACTACACTGCATGGTAGTCAAGTTGGGCCAAGCTGAAAAGACACAGTATTTATTACTTTTACTATTAGAGTCAGTGGCAACAATCAATAAAATTAAAAATCTGAATAGGAGAAGCAAATTTCACCTCGCCAGTTCAAAAGGAAGCAAGATACAATTGTAATTGTATAGTCCTTTCACATGAAATAAATGAGATATCTTCGATTGTTATTCCACATGGATTAGTCATCTAGTTTTCCAAGGATCACTGTGGGAATTTGTATTGTAAAGACTAAGTGTACATTCTTTTAATGTGAATAATTGATGATAATGGAACTTGCAATAAGCACAACAATTGGTCCCACTTAAGCTGACCCCAAATATGATTCCGTGAATGTTACAGATCTCCATGTACTCTTCCTCTACTGACATAGAACAAAATGTCAGCAATAAATTGGAAAACACTACACGATTGTTCTCAAAGGTTAATGCAATTGGTAACAGATAATTATACAGTAACAAATGCATTCAAATACAGAACTAGCGGGTTAGAACATCCTAGGAAATTAAAGGAACGCCATATTTTTTTGTGTTGGAATTAAAAAGATTTAAAGGAGAAAGAATTAAAGGATTTAATTGAACAATAATTATAAAAGTATGAATGGAAACGTGAAAAAAAAATTATCAAAACATTGGGGATTACAAATTTTCTCTAGAAGAATGTGTTTGGAATAAAAGGCTATTTCTTAAAGGGAAAACTTTTCAAAATATACTGTCTTACATAATGGGGGAAAAAATTGTCAAAAAATCCATAATAATTTAGTTTACAAAATGAGTAGTGCTTACGTTGAGGTCTATCTTATATTCAAAGACAAAGATAGAATGTTGGAAAAATCCTAGAATTTAAAAATAAGAAGAGATAAAAAAAATATTTATTCACCAGACTTCCTTTTGAGGACCTCATGTTCTAAGTAACCCTTCAGAGTACTTCACTGTTTTATGGTTAAAAAAAAATGTAATCTATAGAAGCCTCTGGGGTTCCTTTCGTTGCACAAAGACAAATAGGAACAAAGTAAAGGATTAGGAAGCTGACTGCAAGATTTAGTAAGTACTGGCAGTTTGTTAACCTGTCAAACAGTCAACTATCATTTTACTGATCCATGTTATTACTGTTCCATATATATATATATATATATATATATATATATATATATATATATATATATATATATATACCGGTATATATATATATATATATATATACAAATTGTTCTTTAATTGCCATTTTAATCTGTGTGTGTCAACTTGTGTGTCTGTAACGAGGCCAAACATTCAATGGTATGTAAGCTTTTGATCAGGGCCATTTGGGTCATATTTGTTAATAATTATCATTATGATTTAAAAATGGAACCAAACTACTATGTGAGAATAAATTGCTTAATATGATTCCTAGCCTTAAATAAAGGACAGTTGTTTGCATGATCAGTCATATTTTCAACACCAATGTTAACATTTCACAATTTCTTCCAGGGTATGCAAACTTTTGAGCACAACTGTACCTATTCAAAGCAGTACCCGTGGAGATGCAGATCCTGCTCTTATTGAGACTCAAAGATCAATACATTTTGATGTCACATTAGTGTGGCTCATGTTACATAATAGGACCGGCAAAATGTAGAAGCTGAGAAATTGTGATCATTGATCAGATAACAAAAATAGCTACATGGCTTTTTTAAGAATGAAGATGTTTCAAAAAGATATCAAATGTGGTCCCATGTGAGTATGTACTTTATATTAACAGACAGAATATATTTACTGTTACTTTGAATGAACTCAAAAAAGCAGACTTTTACAAATGAAGCGTAAGGGGAGTGATACGTCGGCCACTTTAAAGTTTTGTGGATTAAATGAAGAGCTCACATTTCAGACTTTTTTTTGTAACTGGATCTTTGTCTATTTTTTCCCCTTTCATCCTTTGTTCTTTTCTTGTTCTGACATGCTTTCAAAGGTCTGTGTTTTTATTAAAGTGAAATACGAGACAGTTAAATATAAGGCAGATACATTATTGTGAAGCAATAATAGGTTATCGAAGGTTAAAAAGCCTAGTAATAGTATTATCATGGAGGTAAAACGAATTTAATACACAAGAGAGAAAATCCTCTGAATTGAGTCATGGAAAGATGAATTATGCAGAATGAGGGGTATAGCAGAAGCTTCTTGAGGTCACATTTTAAGGTTCTTCTGAGTTAATCAACTCAACAGTGTTCTCAACAGATTTTGTGAGACATTCTAGGTCTAAAATTACTTGGTAAAGTTTTACTTCAGTGGGCCCTCGTTCATCATATTTTTACACTCAGCCATGTTTATGAGTATCAGCTAGGCTGGTGTCGTCATAGATGATCTGGTATCTCTATTGATCAGGATGCTTTTTCAAACTGACATACAAGATACAAGGAACTTCAACATAGAATATTTGGGGCAAGTTTAGGGCAAAGCTATCGCAGCTCTGAAAAATTGGAAATTAAAATGAAGCTGAGTTTCTCTGATTTATTTTAATAATTTGGGACATTATAGCCTCTTTAAAAATAGAATGTTAAATAAAAATCCTGGAAACACAGGTAGATGACTTTCACTGTTGAATTTATGGATTTATGTCAGATGTGACAGTTGTCCTTCAAAAAAAAGGTCTATTCAAGTTGCTTATATATAGAATTGGAAATAGGTAAATGGGAAGTGATACATTTGTGGCCTTTGTATATATTGAATCGGCTCAGTCTGATTAGTTATGGTCCTACAAAAGATGTAGGAAAATAATTTGGATGGAAAATTGAAACTGGCACATTGATTGGCATTTAGAATTTCTAGCTGGGTTGATTAGGCCTTTGCCTGGAGCACCATGGCTGCTATAAGCTGAAAACTCGCAGATAAAGATAGCTGAAAAACCTTGATGGTTATGTCCAAGTCTTGCAATCAGAATAATTATTTAGTACTGCCATATATCACTGACTGCCTCTCAGTGACATAAAAACATGGAACATAACTTGTCTAAGAGACTAAGGGTTGAAGATAAATGCTATTGTTTTTATTTTCCAGAACACTATTTTTTGGCCAAATGAAAGTAATAAAAGCAACTGTGCAGAGCATTGGAATGCATAGTAGATGGGAGGTATTATTGGCATCTTATGTACCATATCTTTTCTATCTATGCCCAAACCAAATTCCTTTAAATATGGATGATGACAAGACATACAAGCGTATGAGCATATTGGGGATGTACCTGAACTTTAATGACATAAAAAACACATAGAGAACTACATTATGACACATACTACTAGAGTCATATAGAGATATGAAATCTATGACTTTGGAGTTGCTGGGAAACCTTGCATATGCTTGAGTCCAAAGACTGTCCCAGCCAGAGTCTTCACGTTGGCTCCAGTTCCTCTTCTCCAAGAACTTTCTTATGTGGCAGACAAGACCTGCTCGCTTACATTCTACATTCATAAGATATCTAAGATTATGTGTAAGTATATTTTATAAGACTTAGTATATGTTAAGGTGCTCAATTATATGTATTTTTAATTGTTGGCAGGGGTTTTCTCTCGAGTGTAGACCACTCTTAAGTAGTTACCCTGCCTTTGTTAGTCGGTAGAAGTACTAGACTGGCTCATGATGAAATGGTACATGAAAAAACCCTATAACTAAATAAATGATCAATTCTGTATTGCCTTACTACATTGCCTGTTAAATGATTGTTCACAAAGGTTAATGCAATTGGTTACAGACTATTATACAGTAAAATTAATGTCTACAAAAAAAATTAACCACCAATAGAGCATCTTAAAAAATTTAAGGGATCATCAAGTTTAAGTGCAATGGATAATGAATTAAATTACTCAATTAAAAAAATAAAAGGACTAATGGCACTGAAAAGTATGTGTATTTTTAATTTATATAATAGCTTAAGTATTGTAAGTGAAGTCATGAGGTTCAGTCTGGTGCTCAAAATTCTGTTACATTTAAAAAAAAAAGTAGATTCTATATAACTCAAAATATTACAAGACTTGCTTTCAAACACACCCACCCACCTCTCATCGTATGAGTTAAAGGGGGAAGATGGAGATATTGGGTTCTACTCACTAATAACTGCCTATGAGTAAGCTTCTACTTAGCACAAAATTTGTTTGACATGGTCTGTTAACATCCGTTGAAAGCTCTATACTCCAGCATTAAATTTCTACTTTTAGAGTGCTATTTGTCATGCCTATATTTCTATGGATTCTACTCACTAATATCTGAGCATAAAAGAAGCTGATACGCTATATGGACAAAGGTATAGGGACATCTGAGCTTTACACCAACAGGGACTTTGATTACATTGCATTCTAAATACATAGACATTAGTATGTAGGTGGCCCAACCTTTGCAGCTATAACAGCTTCCACTCTTCCGGGAAGGCTTTTCACAAGAGCGTTTCTATGACAAGAAAGTCTCGCTCGCAATCTCCGTTCCAGTTCATCCCAAAGGTGTTCCATGGGGCTGAGGTCAGGTCTCTGTGCGGCCGGTCAAGTTCTTTCACGCCAAACTCATCCCACCATGTCTTTATGGACCTTGCTTTGTGCTCCGGGGCAGTCATGCTGGAATAGAAAAGGGTCTTCCCCAAACTGTTCCCACAAAGTTGAAAGCATACCATTGTCCAAAATGGCTTGGTATAGAATTATTCTGGTAAAAAGTAGTTAAATTACATTTTTATTACCAATTGTAATACTAATGTATTATTATTTTACTATAATTTCTTTGACTCAATCAAATACTGACCGGAGCTGATGAGAGTATTTTTGTGCTTTACATCAGCATAAGATTACTCCTTACACATATAAAGTCTCTACACGTTTAAGTTTCAGTGGTATCGTGCCCATAACCATACCTAAAGCCAACAGTTTAAAAATATGGCGTAAAATCTCTGCCAAAAATAAGCTCTACACAGATGGATGTTTCATTTTTTTTTCTTGCAATACATTTCATGGATAATCTATTCATTTTTTTCAGCAAGTAGAGCAATTTTATTAAAAGACCTGTCAGATATGTTGTTTAGTTCAAACCTCCTGCTAGAGGAGAAATTGGCCGTGTGATTTTTTCCTTCTTTTTTTAATTTTTTTTTAACAGCAATGAATTTGAACTGCTGTTTTCTGGCTACACTAGATTAATTACAATTGGAAGCCCTTGTCTCTGAGCAACATTTCATAAGCTTTGAATTTTCTACAAGTCACAAATTGTAATGAGATGGCAGAGCCTCATATCGCCCTGATGTACAGTAGTTGCTGGTCTGATGTAAGTCTCTATAAGGGCCATCTTTAAATATAAATGAGTTCTGGGTAGGATCCCCAGCCCAGTCGTACCCAAATGTGGTTAATTGTCCCTCTGAGGTCAGTGCGCCATCTGCTGCTGGGCACTAGAGTATGACATCATACCTCAGCAATCTCCAACAGCAAGTGGTATGTACTGTGTAGGTCTCAAAAAAAGGAAGCGTTAGGAGAACTATGGTGGTTAATCTGGGCAATGTATGTATATATATATATATATATATATATATATATATATATATATATATATATATATATATATATATATATATATAGTGCATAGTGATCTTCGGCTTGTGTGTAGGTGCTCGGCCATGGAAAACCATTTCATGATGCTGGCTCAAAACTATAACTCCAACTCAAACTATATATGCAGAATATTCATCTGAACCTTGGTTATCAACTTCAACTTTTTTTGCATCCGTAGTGAGAGGATACTCAATAATGAATATGCAATACACTTAGATTTTCCATCCATTAGGATAAGAGGCCTTTAAAGTGGAAATGTACATTTTCCCACAGTCCGTGGAAGTCTTGATTTCAAGAGAGTCTTTCCGCAAACAGGAGCAGTGGTCTTTAATAGTCCAAAGCCCTACTTGGTTCCTCGTAACAAATATCCCCACCAGGTGGACCCACAATGCAGGTACCAGGACACCAGGGCAGACTGGGTCGCAGAAAACGCTAGAGGCCAGCGGACGTATCGTGGTCAGCACAAGCTGGAGTCAGCAACAGAATAATCAGAAAAATACATTATGACAGCCAAAATGCATCACAGACAATATGCCCTGCCTCTGGGGTAGAAACAAGGTGTGGGATGCATAAGGAGTCTTTAAGAAGGGGTTTCCCTTTTCCGTACAGCAGGAACATCAGACGGGTGCCCGCATGTGCGTGCCGTCCATCATTTTCTTATTAACGAGTAGCAAGTCTTAAACTAGATATTAATTATTGAAAAGGTCTGCAGCATTTTGGAATAATGCAGGGCCCATTAGTCATCCTGATAGACAGAGACAACAACAAAAAAACAATAGAATACACCCAGATAATTTAGGAAATTAAAATGTGTGTCCTGTATGCAAGCAAACATTAAATGCAGAATTAGTTTGTGCAATTAACAGTAACTGACAAATTGTTTTGGACAGTAAGATCTCATTTGTCTATGCACATAAGCTGATTAAGAAGATCAATATTTCACGTAACAATGGGAAAAAAAAGCAAACAATTGTTTCCATTAAAGAATTTAACTAATTATGGCTAATGATCCAAATGAGATATGTAGAAAAGCTTTATGAATCGTAGAGAACACATAGCAAAAATATAAATCTTTTGGTGAAAGCTACTGTTTCTTCGAGATTTAATTTACGACAATTCCAGTTTCGAGCTTGCAGGCAATATTTCAAGGAAAAAGCATGTTAATTTTACAGATTACATTGTAAAAACTATATCGGTTCCTGAATCAGAGTTGACCCACGGGTGTTCAGCTCTCCCCAAGTTACTCATAAATATAAATAATGACATATTAAGCATAAATAAGCTCACCGCAACGTAATTCGTCTTTATACAAGAAAGGTAAAATGACTCAGGTACAGTACATATTGGTGGTATATAAACATAGAGAGAAGAAAGTTGAAAATGAGGTACTATCACCAATGCAGCTAATGGAATATCCCTACCATTTTCCACCACTTTGTACTATCATAGGTGTCTAATGACCCTAACAAGCCTCAAGCTTTCTCCTGCCCCTGGTCCTCTGGTAGAAATAATGACATTCTCATCATACATATAAAAAGGGGGAACTTCCCGCATGTTGGTGGCATTTCCTTAAAAATCAAAAATCTCCCCGTAAAGTACAGATATTCAAACTGCCTTCCACCACGTACTCAAAGTATTATGTTTGGTATACAGGTAAGAACTGAGACTAAATGGGCCAAGTGGTTCCTATCTGCTGTTTGTAATAGTTAATTAATAGCTCAATAAAGACAAAAATACTCATGTTTTCTCCAAAACAGGTGTTTTCTCATTTTTTACTCACAAATAGTAAAAAAAAAGTGTCCCTACTATAATCAATTTGATATTAGACAACACAGCCTCATTTAACAACAGATCTTAACAGCTCTTACTATCCCATCTGGATGTGGCCATTAGAAGTCAACCTTTACTTTACCAAGTAATGAACGTACCTGGGAACTCTCCGTGTTTGACACTGTGTCTCCAGGGGAAGCTCTGCTTGCCCAGGTCACTTTCTCCAGGGAGGCTAGTGACACTTGGTAATGCTGACTCTCTGCCCACTTCCCCTGCCACTCCGTGTCCACTTGAGATTGGAGCTTGCCCATTGCCGTATGCACAGATAGCCTGGCCTCTGCAGGTAAGTCCTGCCTCCATAGGTGTACAGCACCACCTTTGATAAGCCATTCATCCTTCAAGTGGGAGAGCTGTAGTAGCCAGCCCTGGGATGGGTAACCAGGTATGGATTAAACAATGTGTAAATTATACCATTTGTTATTAATAATTTGATTAAAATATACACCAATATGCAAGAAAAGCACAACCAATAAAGTCTGAAACCCTGGAGCGGAGACTGGTCAACAGCGAAGCAGAACTTTATGGTGGGCGCATACTACTTACTACTTACTTACTACTGAAAGTAAGCCGGGATTTGTGAGGAGTGTGAGGGTGCAGAAGAGTGCTCATTGCTGGCGGACAATCCCCTCTTGACCCAAAAAATGCTCAGGTACAAAAAATTGTGTGTGTAGTTACTTGCTTTGTTTGTTAGTAAGTAACTGTGCATGTAAGTATGTGTGTAAGTATGTTAGTGTGTGTGTGTGTGTATGTTAGTGTGTTTTTGTGCTAGTGTACGCATAAGTATATTACAGGGGGCTACTGTGAAGACATCTACATCATGCCACATAATGACAGGGTCCATAGTGTTTATTCACAAATGTTCGATTGCATGTATTCAACAACTGTGTAGATCCCATCTCAGAATTTGTTATAATTTGACCAACCACCAGATGCTACTTTGATTGTTATTGGATGAATGCACATTTCACAATGTAACTTAAGGGAATACATTAAAAAAGAAATGTATTGAAATTGATGTGGTTAAACCACAATGTAATGAGAAAAAGAGAAGAAAGGAGTGGGCACTTAGATTACCCAAGTCAGAAGGGACAGGGATCTCATTTGAGTGTTACAACAAGTGCAACAATGCATGCAAAAAGGCAATTAGGTTAGTGAAATAGCTAATGAAACTCTGATTGAAAAACAGAAAAACACTAACATTCACCCCGAAAGGTTTTCAAATGTATCAATAGTAAAATGAAGAAAAGGAGTAATTGACCACAGGTACATTGGTAACTAGCCACTGTATTGAACATTTTAATCACTTAAATCATTTGAGGGGACGTAATCATTGCATTATAAAATAATTGCAAGCAAAAGCTTGAATGAATTGTATGTTTGGTTATTCCAAAACAACAAATACAATATATATATATATACAGTGTACATACTGTGTGTATATATATATATATATATATATATATATATATACCATGTTTGTGTGGTCTGGGATATCATTGTATACCTTTTCTGCAATAAGAAATGTTAGTTTTGCTATTGTTACAAAATAGGAAGTATAGAAATTATCAAAATCCATGTGAATACTCTGAAATACTCTGTGAATACTCTGAAATCCACTCTGGCCATCTAGTCTGTATGGATATAGTATTAATGGGATCCTATCTAGGTGGTTGCAATAGTCAGGGTGGAAACTTGTGTTTCCACTATAGGAGGGGTTAAGTTAGGTAGTTGACAAAAATATCAAGTCATCATAGATAACTGTTTAGTGAATACCATGGTAGTTTTTTATTAGCAACATTCAATGTAGGTATCATCATCATACCTGGGAAATTGAGGGCTCCAGCTACCTGGAGCCTACCCTTGCAGGACGCGGCCAGGACTCCCCACTCATGTCAGTGGGAGGTCCCTCTGATGTCGGTGGCCAGTCCCACTAATGTTGGTGGGCAGTTATGCTGATGTTGTGGGCGTTCTCCCTGACATAAGTGGGCGTTCTCACTGACATCATGGGAAACACCCCCATTTAAAGGGGAAATGGGCGGGGAGTGGGGTGTGTCAGGATCTCGCTCCCGCGACCTGGAGAATTCAGGTGTTGACCCAGAGGATAGGAGCGTTCCCAGGTATGGGTATTATGCAAGTATTAAATAAACTAACAACTGGATATGCTTAACACGGGCTACAGAACCTGTATACAAATATTTATCTATTAGCTAGTTTTTCTATGACAGCCCAAGCGTCTGAGGAAGAGCAGGATAGGGTAAGAAAAATGTTTTGAAACAAGCTGATCATTCTCACCACCATTATTCTACGAGGAATTTCAGCAGATTTCCACATTGACTCTGTGAGTGTTTGGACAGCAAAATAATCGACTGTTTTACCTTACCTGCTTGCTGATATGTGTTCTCCATAACATTAAAGGCAATAAGGTACCCTGTTCTTCCTTTGATGTTCTACCTGTCAGACAAATCAACCACAACTAGATATTGACTGTCAGCTCAGTTATTTTTATAGAAAATGAATGATCAAAATCCCACCAACATGAATCGTCAGGAGATGAAAAATAAACAACTGATTTTCAACTGTAGAATGCTATTTTAGTCACCAGTTAGAATATTTAGAAGTTGATAAATCTAGGATTTATTTATTAAACCCTGATAAGAAAATGGACATAGCTCTATAAGCCAAACAGAAAATTAAGTCTTTAGTTGAAGTTATTGGGCCAACATAGAAAATGATGTGAAGTTACATAAGCTTTCAGGGCCTCAGATTCAGTAAACCCCTGAGTTTGGTGTTGAGTTGAGACAAAATGTTCTCACCGTGGCTATAGGTTATGAAGAACCAACGCTGACTAAATTCAACTTCAGCAAATCTAGGATTAACCGGAAATAATGTATCACTAATAAGAAACTGAAATGTTTTATCTCTCCTCCTTAGTACTGCATCTCACATCTTAATCAATAAACCCTAGTGGTACTTGTGTATCGTGGCTCCAGAAACCACTCCAGGACTTCTCCATTCTGGTATGAAGGTATCATCAAAAAGTGAATATATTCCTTGTTCTTCTCTTTACATCAAAAACAATGTGTAAGCTGCCCACTACTCAATGGTGTGTTAAACCTGTTTCCTGACCCTTTCTACCTATTCTCATTACTTTTTTTTTTCCGTAAGAATACATTTTACTCTTTCTGTCACAACGCTTTGGTCTATCTTGATATTAATAACCTTTGTTGTCTGTACCAATCCATGGCTTGTCCTACTCTCCACCGCACTAGGGCTCCACCCATTCAGTGTATTTGTTTTTATACGTTATATTTTAACACTGTTTTGTATATTTATTATTATATTAAATCACCCTTCTGCTGCATCTACCTTCCTCTTTTGTATTGTATTGTACTATAGCAGTATCACTTTCTTTTCATTTTAAGCACTTTCACTTACAGTACTCCAAACTTGCTTTAGCTACTATGTTAAAACAGAAACCCCAAAACATGAATAATCATGCATTGATTGTGATGGTACCAGGCTTTACCATACCCTTTTAGGGTTGTTGGTCTTTCCCCAAGGTGGTTTTGAGGTTCTCAAATAGCTAATTTGCTTTAACCCTTTGAAAGTAGTGAGAACCCACCCAATGTTTAGCTAACAAAAAACAACATAAATGTACACCAATCACCCATAACATTATGAGCACTGACAGGTGATAATCTTGTTATCGTGGCACCTGTCACTGGGTGGGATATATTAGGCAGCAAGTGAACATTTCATCTTCAAAGTTGATGTGTTAGAAGCAGAAAAAAATGGATCTGAGGGATTTTGACAAGGGCCAAATGTGATGGCTAGATGACTGGGTCAGAGCATCTCCAAATCTCTTGTGTGGTGTTCCCAGTCTGCAGTGGTCAGTACCTATCAAAAGTGAATATATATATATATATATATATATATATATATATATATATATATATATATAGTGCCTAAGAGTGTTACCTGTAAAACTGACCTATTGAGAAAGATGTTTTTTTACATACAGTAACCATGGAGGAGAAAAAAACAATGAAAATCAATAACTGTATCCAGCAGAATAAGAGCCAATCTCCTTAATTTCTGCGTGAGAAGTATAGTTATATTGAGGACACATATTCTAAGAAGCCTGGTCTGTTTTGCACCATTTCAGTTCATCTCATGGATGTCTGAAAGAAGAGCATAGCTTTTCTGTCTCTTATGGATTATATATATTTTTCTTGCTTTGGCTGACTGAAGGGTCAGACTCTTTAAAGATCAGGAAAGACAGAACTGTGATGCCGGAGGACAATATGTCTTATTCTATCCAATTAGGCACCAAATATTGTCCCTAGCCTGATGTTTTTGCAGGTTATTCTTTAGCCTCTACTACTGCACAGTTACCCTTAATAAACGTACAGTTGCATGTTAAGGGTGCAATAACTTGTCATATAGCCTGTGTATCACTTGCAGCTAAATAATATGTCCTACAAGGATGGATTTATGTCAGGTAAAGGGCACGTCTGAAGTTACAAGGTCCAGATAAGAACCCACTATTACTAAACACTATGATGGCTAGATGGCACGTTCTGTGAAATGTCTAATTTATTTTATAATGTTTGCTGTATATAGAGTATAAATTACTGTATTATGTTCAGCGTTACTTTACAATACAAAATCCTTGTATAACCCAGTGTTTTCTCATTGTTACTGTTATTACATGTTCTCTATTGTTCACATGCCCCCTCCAGGGCATCTTTTTTGTAGATTTCATAGAACGGAGATACTTATGTTTATGCGCTTCTTTTACTCAAGAGTAGGTCATCCGTAAATGACTAACTTGTCCCCTCTAGGAGAAAAGACACAATAAAAAGTGCATATGGAATAAAATACAGAATCAAACAGTGAAAAGCAAAAGTAATTACATTGATCCATATGGAAGGTAGCCTGGGATGTTGCAAAAGAAAGGATTAACCAGTGATTAAGAAAAGCAGGGCTGTGACTATTGGTTTTATAAGCAGCAGCATACTAATCTTAAGGATTTATGGCCCAAAATATGAAACGTTTGGACAACATTGACCTACATGTCTGCATCCTCTTCCAGATGCATTAAGCCATTTGCAGAGAAACCTTGCAATATAACTCCTGCGTTGATAGGTGGTTGCTATCAATCCACAACTACTTGATGAAACCTAAATCCATGATACATATATATATATATTAATGCTAGGTCTTCTGGACTATAACCACCCCAGGTGCTACATAAGCCTATAAGAGTGAACTGCTTGGTTAATGATTATTTGTCCTGACATCATGTTAAAAAAGACTTTTAGAACAGCAACAAGATATTTTAGGATATCTTGCATTAAGAGGTTAAAGGTCACTGATTTACCGTGGTCCCAAATGTTAGAACTTGATTAGTTTGCTTGGGCTACAGCTGTACAGATTGCCACCTATATCTATCTTATTCTTTATACTCAACTTTGAAATAAATCGTGTTTCATTATAATGTAAAGGGCATAGGCAACTGGAAGGAGGAGAGATGTATTTTGATGCAGCCGAGAAAGCACTAAAGGACACTGAGGGTACCAATTGGCTGTGGCTATATAAAACAGTATCTATGTTCAATCAGGCCTTGGTAAATTGAAATACCTGCCACCTATGTAAATGTATATTCTATGGCTGGTAATGGCTGTGACATAAGAGTCAGATCTCTATTCCCAACCCATTTGATTTCAAATGGGTTCTCATTGTAGTAGTAGTAGTTGGTTCCATTCTTAATTTTTCTTTTCTTCTCGGTGGGCTTGCTTTCCAATATTAGCTTGTATTTGTATAACAGGTGTAGGCATGCACCTTTTCTGAAAGTAAAGCAGTCTATAGTTATAGAGTTATAACTAAAAAAACAACCAAAAAAGCAAAACTAAAAATAAAGAAAATTATCATATTGTATCCTATTGTTCATATCACCCATATTACCCACATTTAAGTTCTAAAGCCTTGACCAATGCCCTCATTTAACATATTTTGTTTTGTAGCACTAACAATATTATATAACGCCTTGTTATTATTATTCTTCTAACCTTTGTTTGAGCCACAATTGCCAGAATTCTATTATCTTATTGCGCAAAATCTAGTCTAAATAACAATATTCTAACCCACATTTAGTAAGCCTTAACTTTAGGTTAATACTTTGGGCTTTGATGATTTTTTTTTTACTGGTTACCACTATACATCTCTACCCATGACTGGAGAGAATATACAGTACTTATCATACAATGCTGTATGTAATTAGGTTTGAAAAGATTAATATGTTTACTAAGGAAAGTGCCTTATGTTTCAGCCGACTAAGCCACCTCGAAAAATTCTAATTTCTTAGCTCTTTGCCAGTGAATAGATTCTCCCACTCTGATCTATGTGATGAACACTAAAGTGAGAATAATGACATTTGACATGAGAGATTAGTGTTGAAACTGGTTCTGCACCACACACTGGGAAGCCGCCAATGAACTGAAGGCACGCGATAATGGGAAGTACATTCTAGTTTTGCCAAAACCAAAAAAGACATCTTTCCAGTTGCTAAACATGAATTGATCATTGCAGCTGGAATGAATCCATAGAATGAACCATTTAGGAACGAGGTCATACAAGTAGAATAAAAAATTATGGATGAAGAGGAACAATTTTTTAGGGTCACTGGTGATTTTGATATTTTGTGGAGACCTGAGACCTTTATCTTGTTACACTTACCTTAAGGAATTTTTTCCATATTTTTTTATTACCAAACAATAATTTTAGAGGTAACAACCATTTTCTGCATGTTTAAGGATATTTAAGTAATACAGTCTCTTTAAACCACACTTCTGGTGATAAATGATAATCACATTTAATGTCATATTTATTTTTAAAATGATTTTTTTATTTCAAAAGCATTATACCCTTTTCCCACGAAGCGAAGGCGCAATATCTAAGCAAATGAAAAATCTTTGTGGCACATATCCGTTTGCAGTGTATTTATGATAAAATTGCACAGCATGTGGAACAGCATTCAATAAGCATTGCACGGTCAAGTAAACGAAATTCAACAGTAAGGGTTAAAACATATGTTAGCAGTGATATTGAATCAATGGGTTTGTAAATATAGGCAATTATCACAGCTGTGATATAAAAATCCATCATGTTACATGCTTCATCTGAAGCCTCGGATTGGAAAAAATGGATAGTGAGCAGGAAATGTTCCTAAGACAATATTTTTAGGGGTGCAGAGCTGCTAATAACAATTATTGAGCGCTATCTGCAGGCTCATCATTTCTTGTCATTTGTTACAGGGTTAAAATCCATGACAAGAATGCGACTTTGTACTCCACAGGGAAGCCAAAGGAAAACAAGTCGATAACCAAAAAAACAAAGAAAATTGAAATAAGCTGCTCGTCCGTCAGCCCGGGAATCAATAATAGCCATCCTTTCTTCAGAAATGATGGATCCCCATCTCTCTGATCTTGCAACCTCAGACAGTCCCTACACCTGACACAGACCCATCACTTCAACGCCTTGCAGCTCTCTACCTTCTCAGGATAGTTTGGATGGTGAAACACCTGATCCTTCAATTGATATGCTATCAAAGACTTCTGTGATGGCTTTCAACTTTAACCCTGCCTTTTGCATCCAGCTGTGTCTGGAAATTCAGCTTTTCTAAACAACCAGCACAAAAGCCTAGATTAGCATTCATAGTTATATAAATATATGAATATAATAAGTGCAATTTGATCCTTTTTTTGTTTGTTACTGTATGAACGCATGTCTCATGCAAAATGTTGCGATAAACCCATAACATGAATTCAGCACTGAAAATTGTATATTGTGTTATTATTTCTTTTATTTAATGTATAGATTGTAAATCATTTATCTCTGGTGTTGCATCTGTCTCCAGTAAAAAGAAGACAGGGCAGTTCATGCAAATTTATCTTCACTCCCCATGATCCCTCAATGGAGATTATGCTGGAACCTGGCTGTCTGCCCCAGCAAGGTTGTATAAGATATATCCGGGACGCATCTGTATTGTGTTCATGAGCCCTTGGCATTAGAGATTGTTTACAATAGACTTGTGCATTCAGATTCGTAAATATTGTTAAATTTGGTGATTTGTATGAACCTCCGAAAATGAGGCCAGACCCCCCACAAATCGGATGAAAATGAATCAAAAAGCTCAGCATTTTCATCTGAAATTCACAGGTCCACATTCACTCACACTATCACATACACTCACGCTCTCACACTCTCATTCTCTCTTTCTCTAAATGTTTCCCTACCTTCTCTGTCGACCACTTTCGCTTCTGCCGACCACTTCTTGCCAAATAGCGCTTCTGCGGTTATCAGCTTTGATGCTATAGGGTCTTGAAAGCCATCATTTACTTGATGACGAAGACTCTTATTAGTGCTTATGGGACTAACATAAACTCCTAACAAATGATGAGAACTTTTTATTTGTAAATAATAAAGCATAACCATTAAACAAACTATGTAAAATGTATTTTACTAAACCTGAAGTGATCCTTTACCTAAGATAGTATTCACCAGTGTTTTGGAGATTTTTAAGCTAATGTCGCTTCCTTGTATTTCTTAGATAAAAATAGTACATCCATTTATGAACAAATGGATGAACCCAACAACGATAAGGTATCAGGTGATTTGTCTTTTAAAAGACGAGACATCAAAACCAATGGCCTTCTATCTGATTAGGGCACATCTTTGTTCCACCATCATAAGAATCCATGTTCTCTTCCTCTATAACTGTAAGTAGGTACATGCCACTAGATCTCCCCTGGAGAACTCTCCTTTATGATGGAGTGCATGGGGCTAGGATAGGGTCTGATAGGCCAATTAATCATTACGGATTAAAAGCACCCATACCTTTGGCACCAGACTAGCTCACTACAACAGAATAATCTGGGAACTACCCATGTATGTTAACTATCAGGATAATAAAACTTACATTAACATAATAAACCGGTCATCAAATAACTATGGAAGTGTTGTAATGTCAGCTGAGGATATAGAGCACATATGTGTGTAACATCTCCACTATATCTATGTTTCTTACAATTCCCTATGCCCTTATACCCCTTCCCTACCCAACGCTCCTACTGCCTCTGTTTTTCAAAAAAACAGCAAGCAATAGGACACTTTTTAGTATTGAAAAAGAAAAAAAAGGATCACTTAATATAACTTCTACAGAAAGATATAATTTATTAATGAGAAATAGAAAGAATAAAAATTAAAAGGGAAACATATGAATAATTAACCAGGCAATTAAAAATACAGTTAACATTAGCCTAATAAACATCCACAGAAATAGAAAAAAAGCAAATGTCACTTTTAATTGGCCACATACAACATTATCAATTAGTAACAATGAAACAGGCTTGTAGAAAATAAAACACAAACTATTAGTGAATCATGTATCATTAAGTCATTAAAAAATGAATTTGTACTAAAGGCAAATAAGGGGCATTAACCCTCACAGCACCAACCACATATGTGGTAGAGGGCTTGCAATGTGGACCCCAGATGACAACCACATATTTTATACATGGTAGTACCCTAGGTTCCCTTCTCGGTGATCACTACCAATGTTTCTGCAGTGCAGGGGAGCCTTCTTACCTACCCCAGAGGAAGTCTTATGTCTTATGCCCTGACTACTGACACTCAAAGAGTTAAAGGCAAAAGGGATAAATTAGTACAATAGCACAGTTATAAACAAGCACATGGAAAACAATATATGCACCAAATGTCACAAAATGAAAAATGGTTAAAATAAAAATATTCCAACACACATTCATGTTTATTTATTTAATTTTATTTACTATGACCTGCTCACTTCCTATTTATGACCTCACTTGGCCTTTTATGGAACTGCAGCTCAAAGAAGACCTTGTTCTAGCACAGGCAATGCCTCTCAAGGTTGTACCAGTGTGTACCCAATAACAGACTCACACACAGCTTGGCCATACAATGGGTTTAATAATCATGGTACATATGTGCATTTATTGGAGTTAACCCTTGAAATAAATCTTTCCAGATTTCCCTTGGCATTAAGTCATAAGGGTATGGTTGCAACTCACATTATCCATTTCAGCCAATAGACACTTAAGGGATAGCTGGAGGGGCACAGGACTAATTAAGATGATACATGTTCTTCTGACTCTTGTAACTGAAAGATTTCACGTACAATTCTTAAAAAAATCAGATAAACTTTCAAAGGCAGGATTCATCCGTGAGACCTAGGAATGTTAGCTTTGTGAAGTCAATACTGATGATCTCTTTAAATGTTAGTGAATCAGTTTTGCAGCTTTAAGGATATTTCATTATTTATCTAGGGATATTTACTTAAGGTATGGTGTTTAGTAGATGTTTTACTACTATTGCTGCAAATTATGCAGGATAATGTTTAAACACTAAGAATCTCCATTAGAAAATCCATCCAGTTTTTTTTCATCAAACGTATATTCAACACTTCCTTATCTGCATTTATTTTTAGCTTCCCCCCTTAGGCTTAAATGCAAGCTCTATTTAGGACTTCAGAATGTTTAATTGTAACCCCATAGATATTCGTATGTAACCCTCATTCAACCTTTACATGGGACCTTGGTGATTAGATGTTCACACTACCTTGTTTGTTTTAGAACATTATCACTGATTTTTCCTATGAGAAAATATTTCAGTTTATTCTATAGGTGCAGGATACAAGGCTAGCTTCCAATAGATCTTCAGGAATGTGTATGTTAAAGTCTCTGTAACATTACAAGATTTTTGCATGCTGATACTTTTAACTCATCCAACCATTAATTACCGCCTTTATGACTCCAATAAAATGTAACAGTTTGGGGTGCTGGCCGGGGGGGAGGGGCAGTCCGACATGGGACAAACCACTTACGGAGGCGGGAATGCAGCAGGGTGATATAACGCAACGTTATGTGACCCCGCAGCAGTGGCGTCTCCAGGTTTCATATTTAGGGGGGCACATGGGGGGCCAGGGACCAAAGTAGGGGGGCCAATTATAAAACGGTACATATACACTATATATATATATATATATATATATATATATATATATATATATACACACACACACACGTTAGACGTGCATTTTTAACTACATAATGTGCACTTATCTCTTTGAAGTAAAGACTGTGATTAAAATATGATTTCAAAATAACAGCTAAAGTGACAGTTATTTTTCATTATTTAATATTAGCCCCTGCTGACAATATATATAAATATTAGACCCTGCTGCAGATATATAGAAATATTAGACCCTGCTGCAGATATATATTAATATTAACCCCTGCTGCGGATATATATTAATATTAGCCCCTGCTGCGGATACATACTTATATTATACCCTGCTGCCGATATACATAGAAATTATACCCTGCTGCCAACATATATTAATATTAGCCCCTACTGCCGATATATATTATTAGTCCCTGCAGCCAATATATATAAATATTAGCCCCTGCAGCCAATATTTATTGATAATAGGCCCTGCAGCCGATATATATAAACATTAGTCCCAGCTTCCGATATATATTAATATTAGCCCCTGCAGCCAATATATATTAATATTAGACCCTGCTGCCAATATATTTGCCACACTGACTGCAGATCAGGGGAAGACAGTGAGAGTCAGTGCAGTGTTCCCTCCTTCTGACTGCACCGTGACATTGAGAGGTCCTCTCCCCTGTAATCATCCCCAGAGTCCCCTCATTCACTAAACCATAGCGCTCTTTTACTTACACCCTGTAGTTCAGGTATAGATCAAATAAACAACACATGGAAACAGCACATGCAACTGAATGAGATTAAAAAAAACCTTGTATTTGCAGGTATACATAAATAATGTATGGAAACATAGCATTGCAGGTATAAACCAACAGAACACACAAACCCAGCATTGCAGGTATAGATCAACTGGAAATCACATGTACACTCAGCACTGAAGGTTTAGATCAAATAATCAACACATGGAAACAGCACTCCAGGTATTGATCAACTGAATAAGACATGCAAATCCTATATTTGCAGGTAAACATTAATAATGTATGGAAATATAGCCGATACAGATGAACAGAATGACACAAAACCCAGCTTTGCAGATATAAATCAATTGGAAATTACATATAAACTCTGCATTAAAGGTATAGATAAACCCCCCTAAATTACAGGCATAGATCACTGGTCACACACCCCAAAGCCAGCCCTGGTGTCCACACTGCCCATATAGAACCTGACCAGCACCTAAGTTACACATTATGTCAACTTTGTCCCCAAACAGCTGAACGTACGCCGTTTTTGTCCCATAAAGACCTCTCCCTCCCAATCTATCCTATCTACCCCCTCTCCCTCCCAATCTTTCCTATCTACCCCCTCTCCCTCCCTATCTACCACATCTCCCTCCCTATCTACCACATCTGCCTCTCTATCTACCACATCTGCCTCCCAATCTATCCTATATACCCCCCTCTCCCTCCCAATCTATCCTATGTACCCCCCTCTCCCTCCCAATCTATCCTATCTACCCCCTCTCCCTCCCAATCAATCCTATCTACCCCCTCTCCCTCCCAATCAATCCTAACTATCCCCTCTCCCTCCCAATGTATCCCATCCACCCCCATCTCCCTCCCAATCTACCCCCTCTCCCTCCCAATCTATCCTTATCTACCCCTTCTCACTTCCTATCTACCTCTTCTCTCTAACCCCCTCCTAACTTTCTAACCCCCCCTTTGAAGTTCACTTACCTTGGGCTTGTCCAGCGGTGAGATCGCGAGGTCTCTGTATCCCTGGTTCTGCCGGCTTCACTGCTGGGCGCCGGATATGACGACATATACCGGCGCTCGGCTTGAAATGCCGGCACTGCGAACCAGGAAGAGGCCTCGCGGTCGCGGAGAAGAGTGAGAGGCGCCGAACGGTTGCTGAGAACTTATTCCTCAGCAACCGCTCGGCGCCTCTCACTCTCTCCTCCGGGTCTATTAAAAAAAAAAAAAGCCGGCGTTTCAATTGGGGGGGCACACCGGGGGGCACAGCATGATGTAGGGGGGGCCATGGCCCCCTCTGGCCCCCCCCTGCCGACGCCACTGTGAATGTGTATGTGTAAGTATGTGTTAGCATGTTAGAAGTGCGTGTGGTAGCATCAATCTGTATGAGTATCTGTATTTGTAAGAGGGTGTGTGTTAGCATGAATATGTGTGTGTGTAAATGTGTGTGAGAGGGAGTGTATATTAGCATGAGTGTAAGTGTTTGTGTCAGTATGATTGTGTAAGCATGAATGTGTATGTGTAAGCATTTGCATGTATGCATGAATTTGTGTAAGTGTGTGTTGGAGGGCCACTGTGTATTAGCATGCGTGTGTAAGTGTGTGTTAGTGTAAGTATGTGTAAGTATGTGTTATCATGCCTGTGAATGTATGTTAATGTGACTGTGTGGGCAAAGTGGTTAAGATAAGCACAGAAAAAAGGAAATCATCTAAAACACACAAACAAATCTATTTAATTTAGTTTTGTCTGTTTCGTTGGGGGTCCCTCCTGATTTTCCGGGATTCATACGAATGAACAAATTATGCAAAATGTGTTAAAATATTACTTCATATGAATTAGAATGCACAAGTCTAAATATCACTGCAAAAAAGAAGAAGCCAGGTGAGTCAATCAGCTCTTAATGGTGCTATAGTTTGGCATTCTCTGCACCACCAAATACAGATATGTTACGAGATGGTTAAGCACTAGGCTAATAAGTTAATGGTAGAGTACAGTAGAGTGCATTGTAAAGAAAAAAGGGACAATGCACAATTAAGGTATAGAGAGCTGATACGGGCTCAAGAACAATCTTTGGCTCATCTCAGCTTCAGCTAAGCAAACAAAAACACCTCTTTATTTTCCATCATTGGGTCTTGATCCATTCATAAAAGGACATTCGTGAACAAACTTGTTACCAAGGGGTAACTCTATTTTGGCATATGTGACTTTTGGCTCAGCCTTGTCACAGCTGGTCCTCTACCTCTAAGATGAGTGAAGAGCATAACCCTTTACATCTAAGATACCGAGGGAAGGGCAGATTGAGAGGGAAGGGCAGATTGAGAGCGGAAGAAAATACCAAGAAAAGAAAGAAAAGGGAATGTTGAACCTAAAGAGAGGGGAGTATAAAATCCGAAACATTCCTATAAAATACATTTTTTTTATAAAAGAAAATAAATGAATGCGTAAGACTTATTCCAGAACAAAAATCTTTCCCACAAAAATATTTTTGTATTCTCTCTTCATTATAGCGTCAATAAACCCAAGAAAAGTGAATCTTTTAAAATACTCAGATACTGTGCTGAGCTGAGTATTTCTATTTTAAATCAAGGGATTATTATGGGGACCTAGACTGGTTTTAGGGGGCGCAGTTTTGCTTTTCTTTGTTTTTTCTGAAACCTCTTTGGTTGTAATACAATAAACCCCAAAATGTTTAATATAAAATGATAAATGCAATGATCAATTTTGTTTTAGCAGACCGAGGCATAACACGGGTGCAACTTGTAGACTGTATAATATTATATAGATTTCCAATATTCAGCTAGCTTCTTCATTAATACTGATTATGCACAATGTTACGCAACATATGCTTCATATTAAATTCCCTTTTTTTTCCATAGCCCCACCAATCTCCCACTCTCTTCTTTAATAGCTTTGTACAATATTTAAAACATCTGTCCTGTAAATTGTGGGCTAAACCTCATGAACACTTCACCGAGGAGTCCAGTTCTTTCCCAGCCAATCGATAGGAGCATTTTCCATGCACGCGTAAATTTTGGGGGAAAAACCCTGCCTGCAGCATTTTCCAAACCAGCGCTAAAGCTGACTGATGTTAAGAATATCATCTTGCATGGGATGTGTTTAGCCAAATACATCTCCTGCACAGAAAGTAGCTAGATGTGGCAAAAGGACAAATGCTGGAGTGTCCCTTTAATAATCCATTTCTTGAGTGTCCTTTTAATAAGCCAATGCACCAATAATATATGTGCTTTTTTTTGTATAATATACTATCTTCTAGGTATATCTAAAAATTTGAAAAGATTATTTCACTAGTGTTAACAATAACAGCCATTGAAGAATTAAAATACTAATTCTAATTGCTTAGCGAAAACCATCCGATGATGATAAAGGCTAGCACATTTCCAACTCTCACCTTGAGAAAAACACCATTATCATTACTCTAAACAGAAAATTCAGCTATAAATCACTTACAGGGCGTTGTAAACCTTTGATATACAGGTGACCTTTAGAACAGTCTAAGCTCCTGTGTTTTTAATAGACTGTTTGAAATAATTGGAACGCATCACCTTGTTATACTCCCACAACCTTTCGTAAATTTTATTTTTTTTTAAAGTCTTGCTGTTATTTTACCCAAGGCTGGAAAAAACAACTTTAGGTTCACTAGCCTTCTCATGCTCAAGTATGTCCCAAGTATGTTTATAAAGGTGTATATTTGTGTTTTTCAACCTGAATTTTTGAACATTTACCAAGCAGGTTAGTATTTTGTTTTTCAGCAAAAATAGATTATGACAACAGATAAAAAATGTCTCATTTACAGGTTGTTTTTATGATAATAATGACAGTGTCAGTTCTTCACTCCAATCATGTCTCCAAAGATGTACTCTTAAGTGACTGAAAGACTTTGAGGATCCTAGAGAGTTCTAGAGTGGCTGGCAGGAACTGGAGGAGCCTAGACATATGGAAGCAAGAACTCAGTGTTGTAGAACGGTTCTAGGTTTTCATCCCTTTCTGTCAGCTTTCCTTCGGATGGCTTCTCCTATATAGTGCAAGCCCAATACATAACTTTACACACATGGTTGCAATCCATGGTAGTCTACCAGAAGGGACCCATGTAAATTAAACCTTTCAGTCTCAACCCCCTTCAACTAGCTACCATTTCTCCACTAGTTTATCCAATTAAGTAGACAACTCTCCTGTAGGCTCAGTTACAAACACCTGTTTTAGTGAATAAACTCTTATGACTTATCACAGTGGGAAGTTTTTAAAGAGACTATTGTGGGGAGTTTTTTAAGAGGGGTTTAGGGCAAGAGATGAGAGCTTTTTTCCAGATAAGACCAATGGATGCAGCCGCTGCAGCTACTACTTTTATTCTAGCCGTTCTCACGGATCCTTACCTTTCGCTAAGATAAGCAGAGTTCATTCATTTCCCAAGCTGCTGCCTCCTGGCATCAAGCGGGCAGCACCCCTGGGAAAGTGCAAAGGTGTGCACGGGTTCGATATATTCTCCCCTAGCAATTGCTTTCTGCAATGGGCACTCTAGCGTGCTAATGTGCTCGGAGAAGAAACCCAGAAGATCTAAATTGCATGGAAAAATGTAAACACTTGTTTTATATGACAGTATTAATCATTTAATAAATCTATTAATTTTGGTTAAAATTTTGGTTAAAAAGCTTGCAGCTGTATGAATAATGACCTCAAGCAGTTCATTATGCGGATGCATTTTAGTAATATCATTGTTTAAACATCATCTTTGTTATACCAGAGTTTATCGTTTAAGTCTGGTGGTATTTTCACAGATTAGAATAGCCAGCAATGTAACACATTTAGAATGCTCTATAACAAGCCATAGAATTTAGAGGCAAGTAGAAAAAAACCCACCATAAAAAAAATAAATCAAGGTTTAAGCCGAACTTGTTTCGCAAATGAACTGCACATGGAATGATGAAAACACTTTTTTCTCGGGCATGATTCAAAGCAAGTGGGACCTACACTTGAAATATCCATAATCCTATCACCTATGAAAAACTAGTCGGTATCAAAGAATCAATAGAGCCGGTCATGGCTGAAATAACTAACCAAGCACAGTAGCTCACATCTGTTCAGCTGAGGATATGAACTGAAAAAGATGAGTTTGCAAACGCTGAAATAACTATCTTTCAAAATGAAAAGCCAACCGGTACCTTAAAGATAATGTTGACCTGCACAGATCTTGCATATAGTATAAGAATTTGTAGCTACCGAGCAACAATTAAAAAAAATCTTAATTCCCAAATCAATTCTCTTTTTTTATTTGGGCTAATTTTAGTTGTGTTTTGATGAAGCAATTATTTTATTAATTGGTTTGTTATACAGTTTTACATGCACCATAAAAAAATGGACACCGTTACTACCAAAGATTTATTTGCACCTGTAAGCTTTTTTTCAGAAGCTACTATTTTTGCTTCGGTGACCTTTAACCTTCATCCATCAAACATTTTTACAAGTAGTTAAGGTCAATTAAGGTTCCATCTGCTCACAGAATCCAAGTAGCATAATGTATTTTAGCTCTACATAGAAATTTAAAGCAAGGGGAATCTGAATTTTACTCTTTTTCACTCAAAGAACAGGCTTGTCAAAATTGGAGTCTCAGGAGCCGACAAACCGGCAAGGAGTTTTTCAACTTGACAGGGACAGCTGGATTAAAGGGTCTTAAACTGTCTTAATCACTTGTCTCCAAGCAAGGGTATATAGAACTGGACTTGTTCCTCAAGGTCTGGAGTCTAATACCTCTGATATAAAACATAGCCTTCTGGGTAGGAAATCAGGAGAAGGGACATCCATTTGCCGGGCTTTGTATTTAGACAAGCAAAATATCATTACTTAGAATGTGAGTACCAGAGTCTTGTTTTTGCAAACTGCTCCTGCCCGAGCTTGGTGCTTTTGAAAGTTACGTATGAGGGAGAAAGTCTGATGGGATGAGGAAGGGAATTCGACAGAAGAGGTGCAGCACGGGTGAAATCCTGGATACGGGAGTGAGAAGTACGGGAGTGAGAAGAGGTAATGACAGTGTTGACAAATTGGAGCAGTAAGGGGGAGACCAGTTAGTAGGAAGTTGCAATAATCCAGACAGGAGATCACAAGGGAGTGAATCGAGAGATGTTTTTCAGGTGATGCTAAGCTTTAGGTAATGGGACGCCATCCATGATGCATTTCCAGAAACACAGTTGGTAAGGTGAGTTAGAAGAGAGGGTGAAAGGTCAGGAGAAACTCATTCCAACTTAATCTGAAAGACTGATTAGAATTCTTAAAGCTACCAATGTTTTATGATGGGCTAAGGCAATATGAAGAGCACAACAGAACTGTTTTAGAGAAGTCTGTATGCCCAATGGACATAGTATTCCTATGGACATTTACTTTACAAATGATTTAATTGTTTGCCAAAATTGTACAATGGAGCACAAAATTAAGAATTAATTCCGCAAATGCACTTGTTTTGTCTGTGATTGAATGTATCTTAAATACAGTATGTATACTGTATATTCTCAAATTTGACATGATTGACGCATTATCTAAAAGTAGTATTAAAATAAATTGGCCGATGAGCTTTAAAAATCAGTCTTTTTTCAATTGACATATGAAATAAACCATAAAATAACGTGAGTCTGCTCAAAGGACGAGGAAATAAAAAAATCAGTCTAGTAATAAGCCTCAGCAGTTGAATTTAAGAGACTGACCACTCAGAACAACTGCACATTGTGAGGCTATGCCATTAGTAATCAGTGAAATCACATTGTTCATTTTGTCCCCTATCCATGATCAACAGGATTGATCAAAAGCTATAGAAACTACAAAGGAAAGAATAAAAGAACATTTACACATAAATGATCTACAACTTGATTGTTCTACTCCATAAAAAGGGTAACTTTAACATTAACCTTTAAGAATCCAAAAACCATATAGACTAGTAAGGAAGAACAGGCTAACAAACAGTTCTGAATTCCAACCTAAGCCTTGGTCAAGGGCAGCAGGTCCGAGGGGGTGGCAGCCCTGGGCTTTTTTTTACTAGGAATAGATTGTTTTATTGGGCAATCGAGGTCCTTAGTTCACAGGAGCACTTAGTGGGCCTGTTAAGAAGATCAATGATCCCTCTAGTAACCTGCCCATCTTTCCACATCTAAGAAAGTGCTCGGGAATAATGTGATTTCCTGTTACGTTTTCATATAGACGGCTGATAGTAGAATAAGGATTGCAGGAATAGAGGGACAGCAGAGCCAAGCATGCCAAGTTTTGACAGTATCTTTTTTGTTTTGAAATATTTTATAAAAGTTTCTTATAAAAAAGGAAAAAACATACAGATATAAAATACATAGTCTTTATAACCACCCATAAAAGTTTTTGTGATCAGGTTTACAATTTTGCAATGATTAGAAACTTTATAAATTGTACTACAGAATTCTATGACCTGGCTAAATAAGTAAAATTAGTGTACATGCCCGCTGTAATATATGGATAAACCAGTTGTACTATACAACAACAGGGTAAGAATAAGTCACTTATTGGGTCAAGAATATAATATAAATATGTATTTAGTATTCATATCAACAGTCATACATCAACAGTATCTTGTTAGGTAAACTATCATTCCAGCATTTACAATTTCTTAATAGAGACCCTGCAAGTTAAGTACTGGGGTGACTGGGGCTCCTGTCCTGTGAACAATGGGAAGACTAGATGGGTTGAATGGTTTTTATCTGCTGTTAAATTCAAAGACCCTGGAGCAGTTCCTGGCTTTAATATTTCTCGGCTGACAACCAGACAGCCCAGCCCAAAGCTTGGTAAAATAGATCTTCTGGGAAATGTCCCATAAATAAACAAATTCATGATTATGGTCTATGTTTTGATAAACAAAGGGCTGGATTTCCAATAAGAAACTAGAACATTTTCTTGAGACCACATCTTATTGTTCATATGGTAAAATATTATTTTTAACTCGTCTTAAATATATTATTATTGTTATTAAGACTGTACCCAAACATGTAAAACCAGGGTAGTCTGAAATGTAGATTTTGGACAATATATTCTTCAATTCATAGCAATTTTTATAGGAACTGATTCTCAGTATGTGATATATTTCCATCATCTCCTACATTTCTTAAAAATCCACAATTCTAGAAGATTACTGTTTCTGATATATTTTCCCCATAAGTGAAGATCAGGATAAATTGCACAGATTTGGTAAATAAATCAACCTGTAACGATTTGACATAAGAGTTATTTATCAAAGCACATCAATCCATTGGAAGTCCAGTATTTCTCATCGCTCATGTTAAAAGTTAGATTAATATGGTTATCTAAACCTAAAGAAAAATAAACCAATAACCAAAAAAAAACTATTTTGTGTGATTAAAAAGGCTTGTGTGATTAAAAAGACCTGGTGGTTGGTATTCATCTGGCAGACTGTGAAAACTAAGCGAGACCAAAGGGATATAAATAAATTCCACCATATCTGTCTCTAACTGGCTTCACGCAATGTCCTATATTTGAAGAAAATGTAAAAATACTGCAGGTGCAGCCGCCCTGCTGAGGTTTTCAAGTTAAAAAAGTGTTTAGGATGTATCAAAAATGGACAGCATAATTCTGAGCTTGGCATTTGTATACATCTGCTAGGTTATGTTTAACCCCTTAATGACAAACCCCATACATGTACAGGCTCAAAATGCATTGTTTTCAATGGGTTTAGGGGCAGCCGATTGTCCTTAAGGGGTTAAACAAACTGACACATCAGAATATAGGAAATTGATCCATCAAATAAATATTCAATTACTCATAGTCATGGGCATCTAGACAGTCCAAGCTCGGGAGCACAACAGTAAAAAGAGAAACTGGAGGCAGCAGCAGATAGAAGTTCAAGATGTCTATAACTCCAAAACCTCCAGTTTATTTGTGCCAGCAATAAATCAGTGCAAACCAAACACGAACAGTGGGGAAACAAGGCACAAATAATTAACATTTTTGGTGGAATATTCAGAGTTTGATGATTTTCTGAGTGTAAATACTGTACGCTAACCTGCAACAACTGGTCCATGGCTCAGTATGCAAATAATCATGTTAAGACGTATAGTTGAATTAGATAGGTGCTAAAATAGAGAAATAGTTTGTCCAAATGAGCTCAAGGACTGGACATCTGAGTGAGAGATGTTGACTGATTAAGCAAGTTTGTCATTTCTTCCTCTGAGAGCACCGAGACTCTTCCACTTGCCAAGTCAGTTTCACATGTGTACCATGACAACTTCAGCTTCCATTGACCCTTGTGTTAAGTTCATTGTTAAGTCCATGGCGAGATTTGATTTTAGTTGAAATTGGTAGGAAGTCTCCATCAGCTGTTGTGTCACAAGTACATTTTCAAGTTCAAATCTACATTTCAAAAACTCTAACAGAATGAATTAGGTCAAGTAAACAGTAACCACACCATTGGGGCAGCCAACAAATAGGGTAAAATAGACAGGGACAGCGCAATTTAGCCCCTGCTCAGAATGAAAAGTAGCCCATAAATAAGCTAGACTAAGAACTGGAGAGCAAATGCAGATTCAGTAAGTGGTCCAGTAACTACGAGGATCCTCAAAAACAAATAAGGACTAAAGAATTGCTTCAAAATGACCAAAAAAATGATCATGATTACATTAATTAAATAACATTACTCATAGCCCTCAAAACAAGACGTGTGCACTTAGTTTGGTTCATATGTTTGAGCAGAGTATTTTGGTAGCTATCGGATAAACTTGAATGATTTTTGTTGGTATACATTGGTTATGAGTTTCCTTTTGAAATTCTTAAAACTGTTGATTGTGATATAGTTCAACTCAGATAATCGTCTTTTAAAAAAATGTTACAATTCTGTTGGCTTGTTCTGACACTGTAAACAAGACCGTCCTACTTTTTGCCACATATTGTTTTTGAACTCTGATTACTCTTAATTCTGTCTGAACATAGGGTTTCAAATACAAAACTGTTCAATAGCAGGACCACCGGTTACCATCTTTAATTCAACTTAATATATAAAAAGATATGTAGAGAGAAGTTGATGCATACTACTCAATAACCTGCATCAATGGGGTGGGGTTGGTCTGGCACATTCATCTATAATTGAACAGGTTCTTGAAATGTGTTCTTTCTTCTTCTCTTGATATCAACCCATATAATCTGGGAGGGTAATTTTTGGATATGTCTACTATTTATGTGGAGCATCAGTCTTTTGGTCATCTTATCTATTTCTTTTATCTGATGTAATAAATGCAACATAAAGCATTTTATTTTATACTATTTTGCTTGCCACAACCTGATCATCATGTTAATACGTTATTTGTTGTGTCTTGTTTCTTTCTCAGTATCTACTGCTGTTGGATAAAATTGCCTTAATGCTTATATTATCAAAATCATGAGAGCCAACTTTGTAGATCCTGTATTACTTATATGAGTTGGGTTTGTTTGTTGCTTGTCTACACGTATCAGTAATGAAGCCAAAATATGTTGTCATAGAATGAAGACAACACTTTTACTTCACTTCAGACCTACCTCTCTGCTTCTGCTTATATTCTCTACATGGATATTAGCACCATCTAAGAGCTGCCAACATATTAACTGCTTCTAGAGATTACTGTCAAACTATTGCCAGGAACAATTTAAACTTACATTCAAACAAACCTTAGTAGAGTCCCTGCTTGGTATCTCTCCAAAATAGACGCAATAACAATCAAAATCTGTATTTATTCTAGTAGCAAATAATACAGAATCTTCCTTATCCTGGTGGAGTCATGATAAAGCCCAACATATTGATATGGTGATTTTTGTCATGTTATATGGATAAACTGCCACAAAATTATACAAGTATCTTTTATTACAATTGCAGTGGATATATTTGAGATAAGCAGACTGCGATGTTTGGAATATCGTCTGACAGACAGTAAGGAAAATGTTCTTAGGATCTTGATGTCGACATCAAAGAGTTTGCCATTAAAGAGGACAAAGCTTAAATTCGATTCCGGGGGTCTTGTGTTTTTAAAGAATGAATACATACATGTAGGGCTGCAACTAACGATTATTTTCATAATCGATTAGTTGGCCGATTATTTTTTCGATTAATCGATTAATCGGATAAAAAAATGAATGTAAATTTTTCATTTATTTAAAATAATGTAATAAACAAATTATATTAAATACAAACAGCATAATAAAAAAACTTTGATAAAATGCATTTCTTGCCTTTATTTCGCAACCAGTCCCCCCCCAATTTATGCACGTTTGAGCCCAGGCTTGCCACGCTGCCTCCCACATATGCCACTCCACGCTGCCCCCCACATATACCACTCCACGCTGCCTCCCACATATGCCACTCCACGCTGCCTCCCACATATGCCACTCCACGCTGCCTCCCACATATGCCACTCCACGCTGCCTCCCACATATGCCACTCCACTCTACCCCCACATATGCCACTGTGCCTGATACACCTTATACCCCGATACACCACTCCATCCTCCCCAGACATACCACTCCATCCTCCCCAGACATGCCACACTGCCTCCCAGACATGCCACACTGCCCTCCCCACATATGCCACTCCACTCTACCCCCAGATAAGCCACTCCACTCTACCCCCAGATATGCCACTGTGGCCCCAGATCTGCCTTATACACCCTGATACACCACTCTGTCCTCCCCAGACATGCCACACTGCCCTCCCCACATATGCCTTATATACCCTATATGCCTTATACCCCCAGATATGTCACTCCGTCCTCCCCAGATATCTCATAGTCCCCTCATAGAGTCACAGACCATACTTTTATAAATAAGTACTGGGTTAATCTTCACTGCCCCCAGGATTTAGATTCCCCTTAGTCTGCCCCCCTTTATCTCTAACTGCACCTTAAGTTAACTTTAATAAATTAATAAAATTAACCCTCAGTCCTCATCATTAAATTAACCCTAAACACCCCATTAACCATAACTGCCCCTAAATTAACCCTAAAGACCCCATGAACCACAACAGCCCCTAAATTAACCCTAAACATACCATTAACCAAAACTGCCTCAAATTAACCCCAAACACCCCATTAACCACAGCTGCTCCTAAATTAACCCTAAACACACCATTAACCATAGCTGCCCCTAAATTAACCATAAACACCCTATTAACCATAGCTGCCCCTAAATTAACCCTAAACACCCCATTAACCATAACTGCCCCTAAATTAACCCTAAACACCCCATTAACCATAACTGCCCCTAAATTAACCCTAAACACCCCATTAACCATAACTGCCCCTAAATTAACTCCCACCTCCCCTAACTTTCAGTAGCCCAAATATTAATTTTATACTTACAGTTAGATGAGTGTCACAGCCATGTGGTTCTGGCCTTCTGGAAGAAGGAAGGGGGCGGGGCCAGTTGTCACAGTGATTACAGGGAGGGACTGGTAAGTAGGAGCTGCTGCTGTGAGTCACTAAAACGGATTATATAATGAGGGGTATTTTTCCTCATTTAATAATTGATAAAAATCGATTCAACTAATCGATAATGAAATTCGTTGGCAACGATTTTCATTGTCGATTATTATCGATTTTATCGATTAGTTGTTGCAGCCCTACATACATGAACACCCATCTATCTACAATATATAAATTAATTTACATTAAGCAATGTATTTGATTTCAGCAATCATTTGACAGATGTCATCTTGATGCATGTTTCAATATCCCAACATAACCTAAATGTATGTAAATATGCCCTTTAAATAATCCAATTTTATTTTTTGTGGTTGGTGTGTAGTAGTATTAATTAAATATCTTATTGTTAGTTTATGCTTTGGTCATTACAGACCTATAATTTGACCTTATAAAATCCTAACCCTATCCATTGAACGGTGATGAGAACCACTCATGATCCAATGACCATAGCTTTGGAATTTGTGGGCATAGAACACTATAGGATAATAATGCTTCATTTGTGAATACCAATCCTTTGTATAAAAAAAAATGTGAGGATACATTAACAACTTCTCTCAGTATCTACCGATGCCATTGTGTGTACCCTACTTCAAATTGACGCCTGGTTCTCATATTCAACCTCATTTCTTCTCTCCTCCAGCCTCACAATATCTCAGTGGCTGTAGGTTACTCTATATTCCTCTTGCCTATATAACCCACTTCACTCTCAATGAACCACCTTTGTCTGTGTGACTCTATCTCCATAAATGTATCGTTATTCAGCATTCTTTCAGCAAACGCATCCATCTCCTCTCAAGAAAAAACACGTCTCTTCCACAGATTCCCTTAATGCTAGTTGATAAACAGGCCTTTAGGTTCCATCATCCCTGGTCATAAAGGTTGTTGTACTCTCCTTAAGTGTCTTTTATTCGTGTGGCTTGACCTGTATTCTTGAATATCCTTTGCATTACTATCCAGAGGGTGTTTTCACACAACAGACTAATGCTAGCAGTCATTCCAATTTCACATCACTTGTACCACAAATTATACAAAAGAAGGGACTAATACAAGATCACAGTGAAATTGAAAGTATGCAATTATCTTGCATTTTAATCATTCCATTATGTAGCTTTTTGAACATTTCTTACAAAATTAGTACCTTCTGAACACTTCTAGTCTACACTTATGATGAGTGGCATAGCAGAAGGCAGCGTTACAAAAGATATGGTCGCATTTAGTTGTGCTGGTTAATCATATACATTGATTGCTTCAAACTGTCAAGGTTCATATGTAGCAAAAGAGAGCTTGGCACATGAGGGAAATATATTGAATGTTTCATGCAAAGAGTATACATCAGTGTGAAAAACATCTTTTTAAATTCGCAAACACTAAGTTATAAATACCTTGTTATAGGCAACTCTATTTCAGTTATAGTTTGCATTTCTGTTTTAGTCTTCAAAGGTCGTTGGCTAATTCTATTCTCATAGCCTTTAAATGACAAAATAGGTTTACATCTAGCTGCAGGCACAATTTAATTTAGAACTGATTTATACAACAAGGAAATATGCTCATAAAAACCTGCTATAGAGTTCAGTTATATAATACAAACCTCGGTGCTAAAAATAATTAAAAACTGCATTTAATAAAAAATACCTGACGTACGACAATGAATAGAATAACAGAATAGGATAAGAAGGTATGTTGTACTTCATTGAGGACATCCCTGTTTCATGGACAAAACAGGCATTTTAGGTGTTTCACACTGGAAACTACTGAATGTCACTGTCTCTGGTTGGGTTTTCATCTGTGTACCGGTGTATCAGTTGAGATCTATGTATTAAGATCTAAAGTTCAATGCCTTCAAGGTGGTGGAATCTAGCTACGAGGAGTTTAGATGGTAAACGTCTACGAGACCAACAATAAACCTAAAACCGACTGTATTTCTGTAGCCAAAAAAGAAAAAGTAATGGGTAACAAAACTCCAAGTTCAAATCCAAGGTCAGAAATGAATAGCAAATGTTGGAGTATCAAACCATGGTAATGAGAAGGAAATAAAACAAAAGACTGTCAAAGTCAAAGCTCAAACAAACACAGACACAAAGTAGCACAGTCAGAGACCCAAATAATTGGCTTCTTAATTGGGACCCATACAAAAAAAAAAAAAGCTGGTACTTACAGCGATCGCTGTGTCACCTGACACCAACAGGAACACAATGAAAAACCACCACCATGCTGATTAGCTTAAGCAGCATAATTTATCAACTAGGAAGCAACCTCCATTACTCCGATTGGACCACTACCAGTAACAAGTATAGGGAATGACTTGGGATATACCCGCGGTTCAGTGGACAGAGAATGAGTTGTGGTTTCAACAACTTCAATTCGCTATACATTATGAAGGTCCAATCCAATGGAATTTTCTTTTTACAGAAAGAGCTTGGCTAGTCCTTTATAACATTAGTTAAATCAGTGAGATTTTGTCAGGTTTGGTCCTTTATAATGAATAGTGAAGTTAGAGATTTGAAAGCACAACTCCCTGCCAACTATCTCTTTAGTGAATATACCCTCATTGATGTATGCCTGAACGGTAAGGCTTTAACAGCCTTTCTGCTTTTTCTTAATTGACTCTACACCAGAGATCAATCGTCAGACAGTCATAGCCTTTTTGAAAATATAACTATACAGGGCCGAGTCTGCGCCTAATGATTCCATAGAGTAAAGTTGACCTGGTAAGTTTCCCTTTTTCCGCAATCCATCTCCATTCCTCCACTCTGTAGGATAATCGACATCAGGAATGCTAGAATTACCTGTTTTCTATATGATATACAAAGATCCTTTCCTGATATAAAATTCGTGACAGCCATTTACAGTAAGTGTACATTATCTCTTGGCACATATGGTATCCATGTAGTTTTCCCAACCTTGTGTCCACAGGGTTCCTAAAGCTGATAATTTTGAACAATATTTATGTAAGTAATCGAAACATTTAAAATTGCTTTTTTTATAAGTGTGTCATACTACATAGTTTTTTTTTTATCTCACAAATGCTTGCAAGGCCATATTAAGGAGCTTTGGGCCCTAGAGCTATTATACAAGAAGGGCCTTTTCTCTGGATTTCCTGCCTTTAGCAAACTATTCTCCCCCTTTTTTCTCATCTTTGTGCCTCTAGCGATCTTTTTTTATCTTTTTATCTTGCTTGTCTGCCTTTTACATTTTGGATGCTCTTTCTAACTTTTCTTCTGCTCCCCCTACACATACATGTACGCACACATACACACACATACATACACACTCACACATGCAGACAGTAACTATCATGTCCTCTGCTTCCCTCCTTGTGGCCTGTAGCTCCCCAGCTGTACTGCGCACCCAGAAACTACTCGGCACAGTGACAGTGAGGGAGGATAATTGCCGCTTCGTGGGACAGAGGAAAGGTATAGACTCAATCAGAACACCATGGCCCTGCATGTTCCGCCCTAAATGCTGAATGATTGAAATATGAGATCAGAAAGAGCAGGAAAAATTGTATGTGATTCCACAACTACTACTGAGAAGTTAAAAAAATACATTAATTAAAAAAAAAAACTTTCTTGAATGTTAATTCTGTGAAGAGGAGAAAAATGATGAGAGCACAGCTGCAGAGTATAATCAGCATCTTCCTGCTGGCGTCCTACACAATCCAGCCCTATATGCATGATGGGCAAAAGGCCCAGCCGCTTCAATCAGCTGCAACCTTGCACACAATGGGAGGGGGCCAAAATGTGTGCCTCCTACATCACACAATATTGGATGAGCCAGCAGTCTGCTCAATGGAGATAAAAGTCATAAAGGCACCTGCCACTATATATGAAACAAAAGAGCATTTTTTTTTTACCAACCCAAATTTTCTATCATAAAAAAACTAGAAAAGAAGTGCTTAAAATGATATTCCAGCAGAGAACGAAAGAATATCTGGAAAAAAAGCTAAAAAGCCTATGTTTTAATTTATGGAATTCTTAACTGTGCATTGCAGTTGTCTGAATTCAACACACATTCATTCTTGGACTCTGAAAATATCACGCTGCTAAATTCTGTAATTTCTTGCAATAACGCTAGTGAATCCTGCTGGAAATGCACAAAAAAAAATTGGAACTCGAGATCCACGCTGTAGTAATTTGCATTCATTTATGATTTAATGCAAAAGAGGGGATTATGGGTACTTTAGGATTAGGTAATATCTTCTTTATTTGGGAAAAATTGAGTAAATTAAGAGAGAATGCCAAAATAACAGAATCTGATACTACATGTCTTCTTCAGCCATCTAGTTGCTGTAAGGGGCCAAATACCGGTCAACAAGAGTTGTAATCTATAGCCATCTGTTCCTTGCAGAAAGTAGAAAAAAAGTATGTAATTCAGCCCATAGAGGTAAAGCTCTTTAAAGTCCTAAAGTCTTCCAAATTATAAGGAGATAAGTTTGAGAAATCAGATGCTCTTCAATGAACCAAGATAATGAGACTAAAATGAATGGATAGAATTGGTTGATAGGAAGTGAGGGGACGTGAGGTAGTGGATGGAGAGCTGACCACGAGCTGGGCCAGAACCCCATCACAGATCCTTAAGACTCACAGACCGCATGAGGGAAGTCATTAAATAAATTCATATGTATGGATGTGCACTAAGACCAAAAAAATGACACCCATCATCTGAAAATAACAAATTCACCCTGAAATGAAAATTGCAATTGTTGGGTAAATATGGGTCACCTACCCCTTCCTTGTCTGAACAAACTGAAACGCTATAAAGGACTGGGCCCTAACTAAACTAAGCACGGGTAAATAGTTCCCTGTATTCACAGAGGGATTTCAGCTGTGATGGGTCAATGAGAAACTTGAAATATTAAGCAACTGCCTTTGTTCATCAACAAAAAAGTTCCTCAAGTTAGTATTCATTCAAGTCAGAGGGGTTTATTCACTAAAACTGGAGTTTACAGAGAGTTCTAGTTTTGTGGTCCCTGTATCATGCATATTTAAATCGCGGAAGTCCTTTGTATATTATATTTCCACTAGAAAAAAATAACGAAATGGTGAATTGAAACTACAAACATTGGGTTTAGGTAATAAAACCTTAATACAACCCTCAGCTTTTACAGGCAGTAGGGAACATGGGTCATCAGAGAGGTGAACGTCAATGGAGGTAGTTGCTGTTGCAGCACAGAACAACATAGCAGCTCTGACTTTGCCTCTTTGTGAAGGGTATTTGGGTAACGCAGGTGGTGTCCATGCCTTCTGTCCCATCCACTTCTGAGACAGATTCTGCCTACTTCTGGGGCCAGTCCCCCCCCCAACACAGGTGTCTTGATTTGGGCATCTGAAAAGTTTGGGGTACAGTGTAAATATAGAGCCAAAAAAATGTATACGTTATGGCAGCAAAGTTGGAAAAAAAATGTTGCTTCGATCATTACCTTGGCTCTTCATATGCAAAGGCTACACATCCCCAATGCAAACATTATTTAGGCAAAAGCCTCGTTAAATGTAGACTTGTCTGATGGGTTCTGTCATTTAGAAACTAACAAGCTGCAGTCAATGCTTTTCAATACGTAATGTAAGAGATTTTTTGCTCACTTAACTCCATATCAACTACAGAATCGTATTTCTGTACATGTTACATAGAAATTGCATGCACTATATTAAATCATGTTTTAAAGAGACTTACCAATATCTTGGTTTAATGAGCCCTGTCACCCTCCCCGCAGCGCTACAGCGCTACTGTCCACTGGCAGAAAAATGAACACTGATATTTCTCTCTCATTGAAAAACAGTTACCACATTTTCTTGTGTTCTGTGAAGCAGAGAAAATTACTCATGACATTTATATACGTGGATTATATATATATTGTAGAATAATGTGCAAAAAAATCCAGATTATAATGCTAAAAATCGTAACATCACCCCAACCTATTTTGTTTCTTAAAAACAATTTTTTGTATGAAAATTCTATATTTTTCAAATTGTACGATAATTTTACCTGCTATTTATTATACTTATATGCTTTATCTCATGCCAGGACTGACCATCTGGCAAACTAGGCCTGAGGCCCAGTGGGCTCGTGGCAGATAGCATGGGTCATTTTTGCAAACGGCGTGGCAGATCTGGTATTTGATACACTCAAACGCAGGCTGTGCAAGTGTAAGCGTTTAGCATTTGGCCGTTCCTACACAGCCGGTGGCCGGGTGCCAGCATTGATCCACGCACACCCAATCCACAGGCTGAATATGCCGGGCTGCACACTACATGAGCATAAAGACATAACGTGCGTACAGCCGTACGTCATTGGTCTTAAAGTGCCAGTGTAACACTTTTTCCTCTGTTCTTTTTATGTAGTTCTGTGAGTTATAAATAATTATGTAACTAAGGTATTACACAAAGAATAATGTATTTTATTTATACGGTTTAATTTATAAACACACAATGTGCTGTTTCTGTGCTTTTAAGGCTGTAGAATACTGTCATAAACTCATACACAGCAAACATTCTGAGCGCCTAGAAACTAGGGACATCTGCTTGGGACCTGCCATCAACAATCAGCCTAGTGTGGTTACGGAGCACTTCCTACACATGACTTTGCTATCGGCAATTATCAATGTTTTCTGGGCTAGGCCAAAAGGGGGCGACAGTCCAAACGCCTCAAAACAAGGAGTGAAATTGCCCGCCAATGGGCCTCTGCTGTCCTGGTTCAAGGACCCTGCCCTAGGTAAATACTTCACTGCCTACAAACGGAAGCTTTCAAGTTTTGAAATAAAGATAATTTATTGGAGCATTGGAGTACTTGCCAAAATGGCAAGTTACCTGACTGATCAATATGTGTGTAGTTGAGTGTGTAGTTGAGTATGATGTGCACTCTTATGGGGGGCTTATGTCCTGGATTTGAACACACCATGCTTCAGAGGGATGTCTGCTATGAGAATCTTGCTGGTTCAATAGTCCGACGGAGACAGATTGATGTTAAAGAAAAAATTCTTTGTGGTGTGTATTCATAACCTTTCAGAGAAATGCTGGATTCTTAACTGTTTCACACCGGGGAATCAAAGCATGCCGTGCATGACACCTCACTTAGTAAGACGAATGGTGTCTTCCTATCATTACATCGTTAGAGATATTGCTGTTTTCATGTTGAGTAAATCCATTGAAATATTAATATGAGAAAATTGAAGTGGTTCTGCCTCTTTGAATTAGGAAGCCCACATTACAAATTATGGTAACAGAAACCAATTGTGCATCAAAACTAAAAAAAAAAAAAACAATATTGCTTTTGCATTTTATAGGATGCTGTTTAAATTTTCATCAGCATAAATCGTACTCTTAATGGGATGCAGACATTCCCTTGATCTTAAGAACACACATTTTGTAATGCAAACCAATCCATCAGAAAATTAATTTATAAGTACACCAATTTCCAGCTTTCTCTGCTCAACCACAAATGCAAAAATGACTTCTTCATGGAATTTCTGATATTGAGGAACACCGACATATGCCACTTATATGCTAATATGATGCAAAATCAGCTTCAGGCACAATGGCATACTTGTCTTCGGGACTGCCCTAAGCCTAACCTATGGAAGTGCCACCAGCGCGCCCGCTTCCTAACTGCTGGAACATCATCTTTTAAGGATAGGTGGTGTAGGGCAGGAGTAAACTATGGAGAAGTGTGTTGCCTCGGCACAGCCATCCATAGTGTTAATGCGCTGGTTGGGGAGATCAGTGATCTCCTTTTTAACTGACCTTTCAAACAGCAGCAGCACTACCACCTTAGGCAAGAATACCCCCTACTCAGACATTGAGCAGTTTTGGGCCTCACTGCCCAATTTTCTGCATGAAATCAAGTTGCAGACCTCAAACACTGCATAAAACACACATACTCAAGCATATACTCACACTCACTTCAATGCATATGCGCACACATACATGCATATACACATACATACTCACATACATATACACATACATACATGCACGCACACACTTCCATACATCAGACAACTTGGTAGATACAGTTTATTTCAGCAAGGTACCTGTGGAGATCTGCTGTTTAGCTGGAATAAACTGCATTTATTGCTATTGTAATGATCTGTGTATATTTTTTGTACAGCAATCAATTAACATAAATATATGTAAATGTGGTAATGGGTATGCAAATTCTATTATAGTACACAATGGGGAAGACAATATCAATTTAAATATTTATTGCAGACACTTCGTCACAAGATACCCCAAGTTGATTTGTCATAGGACACAATGGACATTTACAATTTAGAAATTATCATGGTAACAACAACAGCAGCAGTAATTTGATTTACATACATTGCTTTATAAATACTTCTTTGGTTCTGGGGTTTTGCTTTCACTTGAATTATTCCCACAGTTATACATGTATATTATTACCAAAGCCAGAATCAGAAAAAGCAAGGTTTATATAGATATATATATATATATACATATTCAACTCTATAATCTACCAGAAAATAAAGGATAATCACTGCTTTAAAAGAGAGGATCCCAAATGTCAGGAGAAATTAAGCATAGTAACTTGCATAGGCAAGTCTTTAGTCCACTTTGGCGGATAAACTTTGTTTTAAGAGTAAAGGACTGAACAGTCAAAAAGAAATGGATGCTTTAAATGAACCCTGTATTAAGTGTTTAGTCAAAGTGACTTTTGTTGAAAACTAGAGGCCTTGAAGAGTCTTTGTTGACTGAGTTCTGCATTCATTGGGGCTCAGATGAGTAGGGGCTCAGAGGAGTAGGTGCTATATGTTGCCAGGGACCCCTATAGGGTGGTCTGCAGGAGTAAGTAAGCAGAACCCTCCTAGTTAGAGAAAGGTCAAGGCAGGTGGAAATAATCCAAAGAGACAGTCAAGCAGAGGTCAAAGGCATACAGGGTAATCCAAAAGGCAAGCACAAGGTCAAATACAGAGCAATCCAAAGGAGATAGATCTGGAGACTGGAGTCCCAGGACGCACAGGAACCAAAGCTCTGTAACACTGTAGCAATGAAGAAATCTGTGGTGTTTTATAGTGCTACAGGTATCCATTCCTCCTCTACCTTTATTGAGGCCTTCATAAAATTGGATGGCAGATGGGTGTGTTTCCATAACACATACCCCTCTGCTAGCTTGATTACAGGCTATTGGAGGCCTAGTAATCAAAACACCTGGCTCTCCTGCTCCACAGGTGTAAACGGCCTTCTCCTGCACTGGTCATGGATTGGAGGGTGTTTGTGGGGCGGCTGCAACGTAATGACCTACTGTGCAATAGCAGGCTACACATCCCTACTTTAGTCTGTTGCTTCAGCCTACTCCACAATCCCAGGCTACTATGCAGTCGCTGTTGCAGCCTACACCATTTAGCTGTGCAGCAGTGGACAGGCAGAGGAGACCCCTGGCCATGGCAGGTAATGGCCAGTGGGGCCTGACAATAAATCCTAAGGGATTGGGATATTTAATAATTGGCATATTTAAACCCTTTTTGTCTACTACCACTTCATCCCTAAAACGACATGGTTTTTGGATGTTTTTGTGCAATCAAACCAATGAGTGGCCAGCCATATCTTCAGGATCAATATGTGCCATACTACCAGTAATACTGCAGGGATAATACAAATAAATAGAATATTGAGCTATGTCCAAGGTATCCTGGCTTCATTTCCTAAGTACACTATGATCAGGAGACATGGAGAAGTGCTATAAGTGTATTGGAAATAACAACTTTTTTGTTTGTCTATGTGTGCTTAGAATTGTGTATAATGGTTTTTCTTGCAGTGTCTGAAGCAAAAGAAGCCCTTGATCTCCCAGGAGGGATCAGACAGCCTCAAGTATTTTTTTCTTACTAATTGGAGGCAGAAGCAGGCCTCCAAGAGTATAATTAGGATGTGCTAAGAAAAATAAAGTCCACATCAGTGACCAATAAATCAATATTATTTTCATCACCCAAATCTATAATTTTTTGCTTTGCCGAGTCCCATGAGTGCCCTTTCTTATAGTTTATGAATGTTTCCCCTCAATTTGAGCAAAGGTGTTTATGTTTTTTATATGAGAATTTCAATTTAGGTAATAACAGTGAAATGCTACTCCCCTATAACAGTGATGGTGAATGTTTTGGGGCCTGAGTGTCCCATTTTATGCATGAAACCAAATTGTAGACCTCAAAGTGCTAACACTGCAGATACCATACACACACACAAGCATACACTCACTTGCATGCATCTATATACACACCCACACACACATACATACATACATACATACATACTGTACATACACATGTGTACATACACCATACAGCTTGGGAGATAAAGTTTATTTCAGTAAGAAATATATATATGATTCTGATGGGGGATAAATGCAGCAATTTGAAGAATAATCTGCAGTATGTTTAACCCTTATTTGCTCATATCTTAAGGAAGAAAAGGGCAGTAGCAGCAGCACGTGAGTTCCATCTGAGATGCCACCAAACACTTTGCACCTATCCTGTTTAATCTAAAAGCATATAAATATATTTAGATTAAATAGGAAAAGTGCAAGGTGTGCTGTGGCTGCTGCCATTGCACTTTTTTCCTTAAAATATGATAAAAGAAACATTGAACAGTCTCATTTCTCTCCCCTTATTCATTATCTCCCCCCTTATTCATTATCTCCCCCCATTCCCTTTATCTCTCCTTGTCTATCTTCTTTGTCATTATCCCCCCTCTTCTCACCTTCTCTTTCCACCTCTTTCCCCCTTTTCTCTATCTCTTGCCTTTCTCATCTTTCCCATTATCTCTTCTTCTCTCTAACCCTCTCCTCTCCTCCTCATCATCTCTCCCCTATACCTTTCTCTTTATCTATCCATTTTCTCTCTACCTTTCCTCATTCTCTTTTATCTCTCTTTTATCTCTCCTTTCCCTTTGACCTCCCTTACTCATTGTCTTAACTCCTTTTTATCTCATCTCTCGGATTTCTCTTTCCTCTTATTTCACATTGTCTCCCCTCCTATTTCACTTTATCACTCCTCCTGTTTCACTTTATCAGTCCTCCTAATTCACTTAATCTCTTATTTTTCTCCCTACCCTTCCCTACCTATCTCATCTGTCATATATTTCCCCCTTTGGACTATCTGTCCACTTTCTCATTATCTGTCTCTTCCTTTTCTCCCCAATCTCTTACCTTACTGCAGGCTACAATGCTGAGCTCCGGGAACAAGACGTTATATTCCCGCAATCAGCATCAATAGCCGGCAGCATCACAAGGGAGCAGTAATTCGCGATGTCTTTTCATACCTTTATTTGGGCTGGTTTGAGGAAGATCCACAATCTCTCCAACCGGTCCTGATCCTTCAAAGGTGGGCAATCCAGTCTACCTCTGGAAAGAGCGAGCAGTCAGCAACCTGGCAGCGAGCCCGTTGTCATGTGTAGTCTTTGAAAGATTTTGGCATAAGGGGTGAAAGACAGAATGATTTAGTAATTATATTCAGGTACCCAATCCAGGTTTTGTAAAGTTCCTCTGCTTTCTTGTCATCCTAGAGCAGACATTACTTGCAGTCCCTATTTAACATCAAGCAGTTTATACAAGTACAAAAGAACATAACATGCACTATCATTTTCCTCCTAAGAATTATTCTAAATGACATATGTGTACTACATTCAAAATATTAATGTAGAATGGCAAATATGCATTATACCCAGGATGATAGAGTGCATTGAATATGTATGTAAAATGCCATATACTTAAATGACAAAAAAAAAAAAGAAAATATATTGTAATTTGGACATGTATTATGGAGTCAATTACGATTCATAATCAAAACCTCTCACATTTCAAAACTGTGGGCAACAGAAAATGTCAGGGATCACTGGAGAGGAAAAAAATAATAAAGAGGATGAATTAATTTAAAAGGAACATTTTGAATTAGTGCAAAAATAGTACTGGGATTTAAATATTGATTTTAATATAAAAAAAATTCTAAACTGCATAGGAAAGTAGGTTTTCCCGTAAGGAAATGTATGGTATCTGTACTCGGTTTTTGTTATTGTATTACATTTTAGAGAATGGATGAGAGTAGAGTCCTGATGGGTTTAAGAGATCAGTCTCCATTTGATCAAGACTGATTTAATTACCATATGATCAAGAATGATTTAATTTTGTTATTTTAATCACATAATGTACTTTGATATACTAGAAAATCCATTATGTAACTTCTTAAATTATGTTAATGGCTAGTAATGGGACTGATCCTCAAGCACGGCTATGTCAGGTTGAACATTTTAATGCATTTGAATTGTATATATATATATATATATATATATATATATATATATATATATATATTTGCAACAAGTATAGACAGGTACTATAGACAAGAACAGACATGATGTAAGTCCGGCCACTGGCTGGATACACATGGATGCACATGATGTTATTGTAGTTATTATAGAGTTCTGCCGGGCACATCCAGCGGATGGCCGCATACTGCAGGTCCAGTGGCAAATGGAACGCTGTCAGTCAGTGGCCCATGAGGCTTTTGCCCAGTGTGCCAGATGGCCAGTCCGGGCTTGACTATAAAGAATTGTGTGTGCTGCTTACCATGAATAAGCCACGGTCTATGAGACACCTATAACCAAGCAGGGAACATGCTATTAGTCTGTGGAACTCTCAGTTATGGCCCAAATTCGATGTGCCCTTTTACCTTTTGCCTTCTCCTGTACAAAATGTATATTTTTTTTTATAGTAACTAAGGATACCTGGTTGTCTATTGCTAAGTAGACCTTTATGCATTCATAAAAACATGCTCGGAGTATAATTATAGCTGAATGTTAAATGAAAAACCATGTGTATGGTAAATATAACTTAATGTTCCTGAAGAAAACAAGTTAAAAAAAACAAATCAGTTTTGGTTCCGTGTGGATATATTCTTGGAAGCACAGAGCCCTTTGGATATTATAAAATAATATTTAGAGGCCATATTCCTCAAGTCCCAAACCAGGTGATTGTTGTCACATATATGTAGGGCAACCAAATTAATCTTTTTGTCATATGTGTTAAAAGAGTGCTCCCTGAGTTAATATTTTTTTTTTTAACTACTTTCTTATACATTTTTTTTATTATTTTAATGGTTTGAGACATCAAATCAAGATGCCAGCTGGTCATACAGTGAATGAAAATAAATAATCTAAGAATTTAGAGGGGAACTATCACCTTTACATGATTGCCTTTTGCTTTTCAAGTAATTTTTTTTCAATTTAAGGGGCTATTTTATCTCATTGGACCCTAGATCTGTTTCAAAATCATCTAAAAAAAACACTATAGGCTACTTAAAAATTAAGAATTAAGCTCAAAGTATGCAGAGTAATTTAAGATTTTGTTTCGATTAAAATGTGTCAAATGTTGATGGATATCTTGGTCACCTTTCAGAGGCCTTGAACAAGTGTTACAGCAAACAGTGGAAAGGCATATTTTTTTTTTTTTGGGCTGGTGTTATTGTCATGTCTTAGAACTTCCCAGAGGAGGCTACTGGGGGTTCTCCCTCTCATCGTGGAGTGACTTTGTCAAGGGGTAGTTCTAGTGACACATAGAGGATGAGATAGCCTCAATAATCCTTAAATGAGGAGGATGTAGGAGAAGAAGTGAGTGGTGAGTGTGCATGGCAAGGCACATCACTCCATTTTCAGAAGAAAGAGGAAAGTGACTCAGAGACCCAGAAATCACCACTTCATATAGAGACTCTGGTTCTTACTTAGAGATCTCCCTGGTATAGTTTATGGTGTGGTCACAGTTAGTGCAAATAAGTTAGTTTTAGTAACTTTCTACCTATCTCATACCAATCTTCCTATTTATACTACCCCATAACTAGATCAAGCTAAGCAGTAAAAAGCAAAACTTCTGATACGTCTATTCTACATGTGTTAATTAAACAACATTACAGCCCTTTCCCTTCTATTTGATTGGCCTTATGAAATGAATACACTTTCTTTGCAAATTAAATGTAAATCATATGATTAAGTAAAAGTGTAAAATACATCTCAAGCTTTGTTAATTAAGGTAAGGTGTCATAGCTTGCCAAGCACATCTTTGCTTATTCCAAAACAAGGGGTAAATATACTCTTGTTCCACAAGATATATTAGTGTTCTATTCCCTTGGAATACAGATTAATTGGAGGTGTTTCTGTACCTGGTGCATGCAGTGACAAGACATGTCATCTGGGCTCAGAAATAGGAGTAGAAGCTTCTTCTGAGACTGTCTTTCCTCTCTTTTCTAGTGTCAGAGTTTATCATTTTTTTCTCCCCTTCTTCTCTTCTGCATTAATCACTTCCCTTCTTGCCTCCAATCTTCCAACTTCATGGCACTCTGCCTGTACATGCTCACAATACAGCTAATTTGTTGGATGTTTTTGCAGCTAACAGAAATACTCTTAAATTGTTCTCCACCATCTGTGTAAATTCAACTTGTGTGAATGAAAATGAGATTCAAATGCCATCCAGATGTCCCAATGCAAATTAACATTAGCATATTATGTAAATGATCACAATGGCAAAAAAAAATGCTTTAACACAAACAAAAATATTTATTTTTAAACTGATGATAAAGAAAATACATTTATAAAAGGATTAAAAAATGAAATGGGATGACTTTGCCAATGTTCCGCTTTTACCTTCCAAGACACCCCATGCATGAACAGAGCTGATTTGTATGCTAACTATTTTTAGAGGCTCCGAGCCGCCAACACAATAGGGAATGACTTCCTACTCATCCACACCAAACTATCATATAATTGTGCACTCTATCTGATCCATAGCTGCGTCTTAATTTAGCCGTGAATCCACTCAAATTCTGGGTTGGAACACACACATTGGTATATCACATTCCTTTCGTTGCTATTAAAAGAGCAAGCCAAAAATACAAAAGTTGAACAAGGGATGTCCGCATACGAAGTCTTACTGAATGACTTTGGTTTTTTTTTTATATATAGCGCCATCATCAACAGGCCATCCTAATCTTGCAAGACTAAAAATGTAATGAGGTTACTGCAAATGCAGTCTGGAACACTCTGGCTGACAGGTTTTTTATCAGAATTCTGACTGGTGAAGGAGAATATTCTTTTCTAGATGTGCTGTCTTGGTGACATGGTTTACAATGGTATTCTCTGTATATTTAAGCTGAGCACTGTACTATATATATATATATATATATATATATATATATATATATATATATATATATATGTGACTCCCTAATGGCTATTGTTACTGACATCTAATGGGATGGATTGTCTGTAGATCATGCCACAGTATGACGTTGAAGACTACTAATTCTTGTGCCAGACAAGGTTCCAAACAGAGAGCATTGTCTAAATACACTTAAAATGTCACTCTTTAGTTTCTTTGGTATAAAAAAAATAAGAACAACCATGATCATGATGGTTTGTTACCCTATGGTCTATAGCCGAATGTGCTTGAGTGCCACTTATTAGCTTATGTTATAAATGTTTACTTATTTATTTTGGAGACTAATTTATGGACCTCACATGGAAATAGAAGGATGCTTTATGGTCCCACAAAAACATCACACCCAAGTACCCCTTCCCAATATAACAAATGGTCAAAGAGGGACACTTTTGATTCAAGGGGTATGATTAAGTTTTATGTGACATTGCGACCTGTGGATCATCAGATTCCAAATATCCATCTTCACCTCCCTCCAAAAGGAGGACCTGATCTTCTTACCCCTTCCTCAAAGAACTCTTTAAGGGAAAGCCAGAGCCCTATCAAAAAACAAATCTTTAGGAAATGGGCTCTAATATGGTCTTTTCAGTGAAAAAACTTGCATTTGACATAATTTTGTATGTATTTTATCCATACACATTTTGTAATGTTTATCTGCACATTATTATGATATTTTTCTGGCTATAGAACAAACATTCTGAGACATCAGAAGGGGAAAAGAAGACCAAGGCATTTAGATCGAAAAAAGCCTATCCTTCCTAAAGAGGGACAAATAGGAAGTACAAAGAATAAACCTAATAGCACAAATGTATATTCTAGCTTTTATTTTTCTTACATTAGAAGATTGTGCAATAGTTTTAAGTTTGTACATTTTTAAGGTAGTTGAGGGAAAATCTGCAAAATTGTAATTACATATTTTTATTTTAACATTTTGGCATCAACAAATATTTTCCAACGCTAAAGCTCAATATTAACTAATAACTATAAACTTTGATTTTGTTGGTTTAAACCAGGAATAGACTAATAATCAGTTAGAACTTCAAGACACTAATTATAAAAATAAAACTATAAACTTAAAAATGAAATATGAAATCATTTTAGAAAGGGAAAAATATAGGATAGAGTGTAGCTGATTATGAGCTGGTTATTAATATTTTTATTGATATTAATATTTAAAAAGACTACATAATATAAACAAGTGCCTATTTACATTTATTAGGTATATTATTAATATAAAAGGTGGAATATACACTTGTGATTTTTTTTGCAATGCGTCAAAACGAAAAATTTGGTTTTGTAAATTGTATCGTACAAGGACATCTACAGTTCAAGATGGATATGATCAATTCCTATGATAGAGATTAATTGCTTAATCTTACTGATTGAAGAGTACTTTGTAAACAAGCAGAGAACAAGAAATGAAAAATATAGCCAGAGTTTTATATGTCCTCAAAAAACCCAGTTAAACACCACAATGCCACGTCATACTCCTGTACAAATATTGTTTCGCACAAGGCAGGTTGTAAGTTATTATATTTTATATATCAATATATGCTATGCCTGTCAGATTCTTTCACATACTCACATCTTGTGGTAAAACTCAAAAAAAGCGGTGGCTTTGGAGGCCCTTTTCCACAAGTGAAAAGATTTATTGGGAGCTCATCTTTGACAAAAGAAAATAATTATACATAACTGGGACCTATCCAGTGTTCCCCATTTGTTTCTACAAATTAACACCTCAAATGGGTCCTTGGTCTTGTCTTATAATAAGGCCTAAAATCTTCTCAAACCTTTAGTCCATTTCATCTGTCCACCCACAATGGGAATATAACTTAATGATGGCCCTTGGGTAAGTTCCTATTGAAATGTAACAAACTAAGTATCATAACTTGCAACCCATATCCCCACCCTAAATAGAGTCGTATAGAATGAATAACAATTCTTTCAACATGTCTCTATAACTAATTGATACTTATTAGGTACCGGTGAAATTCTACAAACCAGACAGATGAAGATTAATAACATTTGTTGTATTTTTTACAAATACCCAGGATCAGCTTGTTCTGCAAATTAAATAAAGACTGTACCATTTGCATTTCCTAATCATTAAGTATGTATCTTAAATGTGAGATAACATGATACGCCGCCATCTGTCTGCACCTTACCCAGAAAGAACTGAGTCATTCTGCAAAGTGTGAAGGCATAAAGAGTGATGTGCATTTGGTACATTGACTACGCGCATAAATATTAAAATGATTCTGGCTGTAGTAAAAAGAAACACTGTTTAAATTGTTTAGCAACAATTATCTAACATGAAAAATGTCTGAACCCATGAACACCTGAGTTTAACTTAGTGTTGGCTCAGTGGAATTATTGCTGGATGAGTTGGGTTAGTGCATATGTTTAAGAGATGCTTGGGATTGGAAAGTTACAAAGGATGACCTATTTATGTGTCCGTGTTATCTCACTGTCAAGTGGTAGGCACCCTATGCAACGGAGTAAGAGTAAACCGGGCCAAGAATTCCATTCTTCTATCCAACTACTAGTGGTCTGAGTAGGTGCTTATAGTAGCGGTCATCTTTCTGGCCCTTCTCTTTTGTCAATCCATGATACTGGTAAAGATGTGACCGCGATACAGACCTCATCACTGCCTCCACTACACCAATGGTCAACAGCCATTCCTTAATTAGCATGCAGTTCTCGTGAATAATAAGAGGTTTTCAGAGCTGCCACAAAATCTTATTGGAAACTATGTTTAGGAATTAAGGCTATATTGCTTTTTATTAAGTTATTTTATTTTCACATTTTATTCTATTTTTTTCTGATGCAGGATTGTGTTACAAGAAATGTAACCTACACCTACTGTCTCCTATTTTTGTAGGCATTGAGTGTGACATTCAATACCGGAGGCTTGACGGCAGAGTAAGATCATAAAGGTTCTATAAAGAGAAAGTCAGGTACATCATGAGTTACTTGTTGGACACTCCTGTGCTGTGTCAACTAGGAGTCAATCTCCCTGAGCATGGGGCCCTTAAAATGTTCCTGCACTGGTACCATTATGGATTGAATTTCAGAATTAACCAAGCTACCTGGCTAACCTCTAGGGAAATGAGGCAAAAGGTTAAGATGGCTGTTTTAACATTTTAGCCATCATATCACACTATTTTTATTGTTGACATTTATAGTAACATGTTGACACAAGGGGACTTCTTCCTGGTGTAAATGGAAATAATACACTTACCCGCCTGTAGCTATTTTATAAAACAGACCTTTAAAAAGTTACCTTTTTATGATATGAGTACAAACCTAGCTGAAAGTTGTCAGCCTGGTGTTTTTGTGAGACAAAATTTTCTTGTAAGTGGTTTGATATAATTAAGAAAATTGGATCGTAGGCCCTGAATTTTCATCATCATTTTTTAACTAATTGTATGAAATATATTCCCTTAGTTAAGAAATATACTTTTTCTCTGGGAAGAAGCTAAACTATTCAAGCGGCTATTTGTTGAACCAGTATCTCTCTGGCATGTGTAAGTAGAAATGTGTGAATTATGCCTATGATAATTTGAGCACAAGACCAATTAACACATCTGCTGTGCATCTACAATACATTTTTCTGTCACTGAAATTACCTACGCAATTTAAATGACATATTTTGCAGGACAAAGGATTCACTGGCATGTATTTATCAAATTATAAACATAAATTATAGTATGTCTATGGTGATGACATAATAGGGTATGTTCCCATTTGGACAGTCCAGACAGCATGACTTATATGGTGGTAGGCGCTGTCCAACAGAGTCCAATAGTCCCTCTATATACCATGGGTAGGTACTGCAAGGGAACAAAAGAAGAGCCACATTATAACATCACATTGGGGATATAATCTTTAATTATGGGTAAACAGCTTATTGATCCAAGGAGAAATCTGACTGCCATTTTGGGGTCAAGAAGGAATTTTTTTTCCCTGGTTAGTGCAAAATTGGAAAGAGCGAAACTGGGGTTTTTTGCCTTCTTTTGGATCAACAAACAAATTAACAGATATAGGAAAGGCTGAACTTGATGGACGCATGTCTTGTTTCAGCCTATATAACTATATAACTATGCAAAGGGTATCGTAAACATTACTTGTAGGGACACATATGGTACTACAAGAAGGGATTCCATGGGAATACCGACACCACAGGCTGGATACGTATAAAACCAACATGTGTATTCACTTTGTGGCTGGACATACACATTTTGGGTCCCATCAAAGTACCAGGGGTGCCTAGTCATCCTCAGTAAAGTACCAGCAGGAAGGACAATAAAGGCTACAGAACCCAGATTGGGAAATCTGGTCTATATGATTTTTTGGCATCTAATGTAAAACACATGATGCATGTAAAATAAATCAAATATATAAATACCTGGAAATGTTTACCTAAATGAGGGGAAAAAAGCAGCTGAAATTTAATCAGTAGTTAGAGAAGATCCATGGTCAGTCTCTAAACCAACATTTGTGATATGACAGAAGCCACTCTTACTGGAGACTGTTATTTTAAGTAACAGACACCCTGAATTACAATTAGTACACCGCTAATTACAGAAGTGCGGACAAGCTGATCCTAGTTATCTCCCTGGCAATATAACTAATTGCGTTAATTATCATTAACACTGTCAGAAAGGTAACAAACATCAGTCATAACTTTCACTAACGACGCCAGCGTTGTTCACAAGAACACCTGATAATTATGAGAATGATTCTTTTTTTATCCATGCAATTTAGTGCTTAAAATCAATCTGTGTAATATTTTAGAGGGTTGAATTCTGATTTTTGGTATCGTCAGATATTTATTTTAAGTGAGTTCAGACAAGCAGAATTAAGTAAAGCTTTTATTGACACTAAATGTTAAGTCTTAAACATTATTTGAGTAACATACTTAATTCAATTTTTACAAAAAAACATACTTAGTACTTTATGTGGCAAATGAGAAGCATACAGTAGTTAGACAGGAGGATGAACATTTAAAAAATGGTGGCTCCCAAGGCTCATGTTCTTCACATGCTACGTACCGTCTGGAGCTATAATTGCTTCTGGACAATGGTCTGGTGCCACAACAGTCAACGTGATCGGATGGCCAGTGAGACTTTAATATAGAAAACTGGGTAACTGGTTAAAGAAGGTTCATTGCTTTTGGTTCTTTCATCATACATGGAGATCTTTTATATATGGAGGTTACTCAATTTGGATCATGAAAATGCTTCATGTCAGAGGCTGGTGTATGGCAACATCTGTGGAAATACAGGCAGACTTTCAAATAGATGTGTCCAACAATATTGTCTACCTATCCATAAACATGGACGCAATGACAAAAAAGCTTGGGTACAAAAAACATAACTCAGGCTCAAGGAATTGGACCTATTATTATTATTATTATTATCTTTTATTTATATAGCGCCAACAATTTATGCAGCGCTTGATACAGTACATATATTCAAGGGATATGACAAGACGAGAATTGACAGACTAAGACAAATTTGTGCACATACAAGTTTGGCAAACAAACATGTTTATTAAAGATCACTTGAAAAATGAATGGTTATTCTTGTGTATTAAAAACAACCCCATGTGCCCTACCCTAGAGACTATTCATTGAGGATCTTTGATTACACAAGCAGTATATGAATGTTGGTATTGCTTAACAGCCCAGAACAGAACCAATCACCAATGTTTACGTATGCCTTACATAGGTGTCTCTTGAATGGCATTCACTGGGTATGTGCTGATTGTAGCTTTGTTTTGTGTATGTATTGGTCATTATTATTCAAACAGCAACCCATGAATTGGAATATGAAATCCTTTCATGCTTTTTAGGTTGTGTGCTCCCCTTTTTGTTAGACCAAATGGCTCCCCATGCAACAATACACTTTGGCGCCCCCCCCATGACTTATGATTAAGCGATAAATTGCAAAATATGCTGAATATAAATCTCTCAAGACTCTGTTGCAGTGGTTCATTGATTTAACCAACCCCCCGCTCCTAAACAATTCATTCTACTCTAGTAAAGGCAGCCCAGGTCCTGCCACCACTTACAATGGCCATTTTAAAGGTAACATTGCCTTCTTCCAAAGAAACTATTTTTAAACGTTTAATGTTTTTAATATCACTTGAGTTGCTTTGTCAAAAATTGCATGTTTGCAGAAGTTGGTGTAAAATTTATGTTCACAATGTCCTTGTTATCAGCCTTTTAATTATAATGCTAATATATGCTGTTTCAGATTTACACCGCATGTGTATTTAAACTTAAATAGCTGCCTAACAGACATTACTGAGAATTATTATTGAGTAAAATGTTATTCTTGGCCAGAATTCAGAATGTTTCATTGTTCCATTAGGATTATCATCCTTCACCAAGCCCACCAGATCAAGTAGACACCTGTCTTCATGACTAGTAAACACAATATGTTTATATCAAGTTATTTGGCTGTACTATTTTTTAATCATTTGTTTGTTGAGGTATCTGTCAAATTTCTCTTATTTCTGATATTTTGGGGGGGGAAATGATCCAGTTAACGCTTTGAATTCTAGAAGGTTGTGGCTCTACATAAAACATTAAATGTCAGAATTTACTAATGCTGGAAACCAAATGGTTCTGATAATAGTTTAAATATATCTGTGATATAGCAGTGAGAAGGACACCAATTGGGTTGCCGATAGGTATCTGAATCAAAGTAGAATATGAAAAAGTACTTTCTAGACTGCATGACCTGCAAATGTGTCAATCCATTTTACATACTTGCCAACATCAGGTTTACAAACTGGGATACATTTGGTGGTGAGGTAGGGAGGTCCAGGGATTGATGGGACTGGAGGAGCTGAGGCAGGATTTTCCATCTGTCTTACTTGAACAGCCACTTCATGGCCTTAGAGTGCCACAAGGTTAGCACAATGGTTAGCCCAGATAGCTGAAGCCTAGAAGTGTCCAGGTATGCTAGAAGCTATCATTAAGCCATTCAAATTTACCCACACTGTGTCTCTGAAACGAGTCCAGTGCTTAGCCCTATAGAAAATCCAGTTCTGGAGGTATATTAATAGAGAGGTTAGCCAATAATATGATAAAGAGAATGGCGTATGGCCTGGAAATCAAATTGTAGCAGCTTTATTAACTTTTGATGGACCTGTTCGTTTCTACCTTCACTAGGTCTCAAAAGATCTTTCCTATTTATGATAGCTGCACTTTTGACAAGGACACTAAACCGGTAAGTCTTTTGTCTTCTACCATCCAGCATACATCAAGAGACAGCCTTAGGGCTTTTGCTTGTGTGTGACAGATGGAATGAAGAATGGGTGCACGGTGAAGCGGTTAAGTGAATCAGGCATCTATCTTACAGTATCTGCATGTTTAATCAGCTGTATTTAACTATTGAGGACTCTTGGACTTCAAGTGGTTAAACAATTGTACTAGTTTTTTGAAGTCTTCTGTGCACTTGCTACCTCGTACCTGAAATGTAACAGAATAAAAAACATGGATTTAAAAAAAATGACAGTTATAGTCACCAATGTGGGAAATTGTCTCACCGTGAAATGGGCGATAATACAGTGTTGATTCAAGACCACAGCTTGATTAAAATCAGTGAGATGTATTTCCCATGAGACACAATGTCACAATTGTCCCACCAGGAGTTAATTCATAGTGGATGAATATACTCCATCGGTAAGACAGATGTGTAGCTCACACTTTGAATGTACCGACAGGTTCTTGATTCGGAAAAGTAAAGAAAGGAAGTTAAATGCCAAGACCAGACAACATATCAAACAACACTCTAGATACAAAAATGTAGGCGAAATTTATGAGTAATGAACATTATATTAAAAGTTTTTAAAACCATGTAGTCATTTTAGAAAACCAAAAGAAGCTCTACAAATTTTTTTACCCTGGCAAAAATATATATATTGTTTCTTTCTTAAAAGCACTATTCTACCTTAAACTTAAGACTTAAAGAAAAAGTGAAATTGTAGGGAATTTTTTAAAGTGTTTTAATTAAAAAGAAATGCAGAGTCTTTCTTAGACCTAGTGTCGGAGGTTACAACTCTGCCAACTCTTCCTTAAAGAGGTACCTACCCATATAATTATATATCTCAAGGATCCCTCTTTAGATGGGGAGGTTTCTTTAACTTCCTGACAACTGGCTTTTCTAGCAGTTCAGACTGTTTGATCAATGTGAGGATATCATATCATCAATGTGATGTGAATGTGGTGGTGAGTATTATGATTGCAGACTCAAAATATTATTATTAGACTCGTTCTTTCAGATTTGTCCAAATTTTTATTTTGACAAAATTTTGTCAATTCGTACCAATGTCCAAAAACGAGGAGGGGCCCCACTCTCACTTGCTTTCACTCACACTTGCTCTGACTCTCACTCTGTCTCTCTGTTTCCCTACCTTCTCCGTGTATCCAAATATCTGCCTCTTTTTTCGTAACTCCACTTCTTGTTCTATGTTTCTTCTGTCTTCTGTCTTGTCCAGTGGTCAGCAAGTCCCAGCTCTCAGTAGCGTTATCTTGGCCCAGTTTAGTAGTACACGACGGGTACAGCTTCTCACTAATTCTGCCACCTGGGGAGAGGGTGTGCACCAAGGCTTTGCCGTGTTGTGGAACTACCACTCCAGGGCAGGATAATGCTGTGGAGAGCCAGGACCAGAAGACCACTGGCAAAACAGAAAAATAAAACAGAGAAATAACGAACAAGAAGCTAAGGAGAATGAGACGAAGAAGCAGAGACACAGAGAGGATAGGGAGTCTTTGACAGAGAAGGTGAGTGAGAGACAGCATGTGAGAGGGTGAAAAAAATTAGTTTCCAAACGGGAAAAGCCCTCCGAATTTTCTCTAAACCAAAATGGCAGGAAACAAAATGTGTTGTCTAAAACCTAATGGATCAAAAACAAAACAAAATATTGGCCTAAATGTTTTTTGGTCCATGTACACAATTCTAATTATTATTTATTGATTTCTAAAGTGCCATTGTGTTCTGCAGCACTGTACAATGGGTAAACAGGACATAATAAGTAGTGCATAACATAACGGATTTCAGTAACAGAGGAGCCCTGCTAAAATGAGCTTACAGTCCAGGTTAGGGTATATTACACAAGAGATAAAAGTGGCATTCATTGTGATAGATCAGCTATGTAAGTGTAACCCAGTGTAAACACTAGATAAAAAATAATAATACTGAGAAGTATAGTCCTACTGCAGGAGAGGTATTAGGAACTAAGAGCTAGAGATTAGTGGAAGGAATGGAGTTATCCTATCATTTATTTCCTTAAAAAAGTAAGTATTGAGTCTTGAGGGATCTTTTAAAAGACCAAAGACACGGGGAGAGTCTGCTAGGCCGATAAAGTAGAAGTGGAAGCCCAGAGGATAGACTAAAATCATCAGATAAACAGAGATATCAGGTAGATATGTACCTAGAGATAAGTGAGGAGATGTAGGTAGGTGAACTGCTTGTAGACATTTAAAAGTAAGAGCCAGGGTTTTAAAATCAATCCTGAAGTGCACAGACAACCAGTGAAGAGATTGGCGGAGGAGAGGTGTTAGTAGAGCGATGGGTAAAGAAGATAAGCCTGGCAGCAGCGTTCCTGATAGAAAGTAAGACACGCAGACGGGTTTGAGGGAGACCGGCTAAGAGTTATTGGGAGTTAATGAGGGCATGGACAAGAGCTATGGGTGCATCTTGCATTAGGAATTTAGGTTTTTAAAGTATATGCATTTTTCCCCTTGTATCTTGATGGCTGTATTTTGTATTTTATATATATATATATATATATATTATTTTTTTTATTTTTTTTTTGCAGGCTATATTAGTAAATATTAATGATGTATTTATCAAAAATATAACTTAGATTTTATATTATTTTTACTTTTAGCATTTCGGAAATAAATTGCATTTATTACAGTTTAGATTAAAATAAAATCCTGTGCACTGATTTTTTTTTTCATAATCACCACAGACATTGGATGAAGGCTTAAAAACATGACCTAAATATTATTTCAGGGAAATGAATTAAACTACATTTTACACTGGATAGATTGATGATTGACCCAGGACAGCATGACATGGCAGAAAACAAATGTCAATGTACAATATGAGGTTCCAGGCGCCATCTATCAAGTAGCCTAAAACAATAATTAGGTATGCTAGTGAATGCAAGCATAAATGCTGTCTAGGTCCCATGATAACACTGAGGGTACCAAAACTACAAAAAATTGTTGTAGGAAGTTACTAAACCAGTGACAGCTAGCCTATGGCACCCTTGCCATAAGGGCACGCCAAGGCCTCTGTTGTGGCATGCATCCAGGTTGCTCACTGACCTGTGTACAAACTTCTGCCAGCTCTCTCCAGAGGCGGACTGGACTGCCCATCACTAGAGGAAGAGGGCACGTTGGGAAGATCATGGATTTCCCTCTCAGCCCAAAATAAAGGAAACACTAGGTCTGTTCATTCAGGCCACTGATTCACTACCCCCTTGGAGAGCGTGCTGGGATAGGGAGAAAGGGGAGAGCTAGTGAGAAAATGGTGAGGTAAAGAAAAAGATATAGGCAAGAGATAATGAGAAGGGAAAAGAAAGGGGAGAAATATAGAGAAGGGCGAGATAATGATAAAGAGGAGAGATGGGGAGCAAGAGGAGAGATAGTGAGAAGCGGAGATAATGAGAAAGGTGAGATGATGAGAAAGATGAGAGATGGGAACACAGGGGGTGAGATAAAGAGAAAGAAGAGAGATAGAGATAAACAGGAGTAGAGAGATAACCAGAAATGAATGAGAAAGGCAAGCAATATTGAGAAAACAGAGAGGTAAAGAAATGGGAGAGATACTGAAAGAGGGATTAAAGAAAAAGGGGAGAAATAAAAGAGAACGGGGAGAGGTAGGGAGGTAATGATGTGCTGAAGAGAAAGATATAGGGGAGATATAAAGAATAGCAGATAGAAATGGAGAGATATAGAGAGGAGGCTATAATAAGAAAGAGGAGATATGGGAAAAGGGGTAGAGATAAAGAGGAGAGAGCATAAAGAGAGGGAGAGATAGGGAGAAAGGGAGAGATAATGAGAATGTTCAGCATTCCTTTTTCCCATATTTTAAGAAATAAATGCCTGTAACAGCAGCAGAACATCTGAGAAGACACCAACCACCTTGCAGCCATCCTGTTTTATACATTTAGATTAAACAGGATGGGTGCAACGTGTTTGGTGGCTTCCTTTTAAGATATGAGAAAAGAACGTTTCCACATAATTCAGATTATTCTTCAAATTGCTGCATTTATCCCCCAATAGAATCATATAGTGCCAAAATAAACTGTGTCTACCAAGATGTGTCTTGGAGCCTAGAGCTTGGTTTCATGGAAAACCAAGCTGGTTGGTCTCTAGCTGAAGACACACAGTGGCACACTGCAAGAGTTTAAAAATATAATGTATGGTCACTTGTATCAAACAAATATCCACACATACATTGTTTGGTGATTAAATTGTCAGAGCATCCTAATCATCTCCAGTCCTGCCTATGATCCTTGGTTTAAAGTCACTGAACCAGTCTGGGACAACATATGTCTTCTTTGAAAAATTCTGAATTGCTAAACTATAGCATTAGTGTTGATTAAGTTTGTTAATTTAATTAACTGTATAAACCTAATTGCAGAAATGAAATGCATTTATTGAATTTCTTTACGTGCGAACCTTATTTATATTAAGGGTATCAGATTTCTTTGTTACAAGGCAACAAATCCCACTGTTACACGCTTTTACTTTTGTCATTTTCTCAGTATGTATTCTGATTTAATAAATTAGATCATATCAGTGTGTGGGTGCCCTGTACTTTGGATGGCTTCCCTGTTGGGGATTATTTATGATGGCTCTGTTGTAATGCTGTGTACATGTATAGAGTAAAGGATAGCAATAAACCGTGGGTTTCTTCCCTGCTATAAATAATGAAAAAGAATATTGCAAGTATCTATACCAGTGCTGTTAGCATGTAATGTGTTTTAAAAATATCTTTATATTCTTCTCCATTATTCATCGAGTGGACCTGATGATGTTTTAGCAAACAATAAACAAAACAGGCAACACAAGCCTTCTTAGACCACTGGCACACTCAGACATAAATTAAGTGATAAGAAGGCAAAACATAGGCAAAAAAATGAAATTGGTTAAAGTTAATGTGAGTTCAGGGGGTCCTAATCCCAAGTGTCCTGCTTTGTGCAGGACAGTCTGAATTTTGCCACTCTACCCCACTGTCTACCGCACTTTCCTCGTAGCGGGGGGGCTTCGTTCCGGAGGATGGAGGGAGGCAGGAGGGAGCTGCCAATCAAGGGAGGAGCCAGACTCCCTTACCCCTATCCTTCTCACACCAAGGGGAGGGCACCAGGTGTGTGGAGGAGGGGAACAGGTGCACAGAAGAGGTAATCAGGTGGGAAGGGGAGGAGACCTCTAATCAGAGACCCTATAAAAACCCAATAATGCCTTCACAATTTGCTTGCTAGTTGAGCTACTTTCCTGTGGATTCCCTATCACCTACTTCTAGAAGATTTTGAACATTCTACGTGACATTACGGTATTTGATCCTTTGTTCCCTTTATTGGATTCCTCTACTTGCCTTTGCCCTTTATCTGGAACTGTGCCCTCGTTTATGAACCTACGCTGCCTGCCTTTGACCTTGGAACTGTTTTTGACTACGCTATTTGCCTTTGCCCTTTATACTGGAACTGTGACCTCGCTTATGAACCTACGCCGCCTGCCTTTGACCATGGAACTGTTTTTGACTATGCTACTTGCCTTTGCACTTTGTACTGGAACTGTGAATTCGTTTATGAATCTACACTGCCGTGTTTCTTTCATTGGAACTGTATGTTTATTATTGGTTGCTCATTAAAACACCTTGCTTATCAAACCTGCGCTACGCTCCCTTCCTGTTTCTGACAGTAGTAGTTGGGAGATATGCCCTAGGCGCATACATAGACTGGGAAATTCTTCTTAAAAATTTTACAGCATGGCAAATCTATGGAACACATGGATAGGTCTTCTGACTGTATCTACAAAAAGAAACACTTACAGCCCTAGTTTCACGTAAAATGTATTTCGCTGCATGCATTAAGTCACTGGAGTTTGAAAATGAGACTTCCCAGCCAAGAAACAACTTAATTGGGTAGATGTTTCATTTTCTAACCCAGAAATTCATGTGCTGATTTGTAAAACGTTAACATCACCAGTACATACTGCATTTTATAATTTGTAGGTCTCAGACAAGGGTTTTGCTTAGCCCAGAACCCACCTTTAGATGCGTTAAAAGGGAAACCGTAACCACATTGTCTTCCATATTATCCAAGACTAAAGAGCAGAGGACATATGTATGCTTGAGATGACACTAGGATTACGATGTTGCTGTCACAAAGGATTATGGGAAGTTAAGAAAAATTTGCATTAAACACTTTGGCTTTTCCTTTGGAAGATATGAGAATTTCAGATAATAAATCTGAATAATTTAATAATTGAAAAAGAAATAATAGTATTAACAACACAGAACCGATGTATTTGGGTGCTGGATTTAATTATGGTTTTATCTCAGATTCATAGGTACCTAGAAACAGATGGTTGGCACTTGAGGGTTCATCGGAAACCATGAAAAATATTCAAACACCCTTAGTAAAAATAAACTATAATACGCTTAGCACAAAAATAATGTTGACTGTTACGTGCAACCAAGTAATTTGTTTTGCATCAAATAACATTTAATTGCAGGTAGAATATGTGTTAAAACATGAAAACACTTTTTTGTGCGTATGATATGTCGCCTACCTTAATAAGTTATCTTTGATTAAATGTCATCATATATAATCTGTACAATAAGTTGTAATAAAAAGAAAATCAGTGTTAAAAGTCCTTCTCGACCTATTTCTAATTAGTTTTTTTTATTATTATTAACAGTGTCACAGCTTTGTTTTTCGAATATTTCCTTTCTTGCTTTGTATATTAAAGAGTACAGGCTGGTGTGAATCAAGTGGTTGCCTTTAAAAGGAAGGGTTTTTTTTTAAATAACTTTGTTATATTTGAGTTATTTTTATGATAAAAGATAAAAGAAAAACAAAACACCTGTGTTTTGACTAGATATGTTTGTTTTTAGGAAATCTAGCAATATACCATGGGTAAAAACTGCAAAAGTGCAGGTAATAAACAGGGTGTATGCAAAATTGTATTGAAGTTTCAAAAGTGTAGCCAGACAACACAAACCTACACATCTGTAGGTGGTTTCCAAAAGGGCAACATAACAAGGATTAACTACGTGACAAGAAGCAAGAAGGGCTTTCTTTAGATTTTTTTAATCATGTCATCTAATTTCTTATAACAAAAAATCATAAAATATGGTGAAAAAAATGAAAAAAACATTTCTCATTTTTATTCATCTATAGAATATAATGAAAAAACTGCTAAATAGATTAAAATTTTTGTCCTGGGTTTAGAAATACCCAATGTGTTAATGTTATAGAGCAACAAGTCAAAATAATTTTTTACAATATGGTGACCATGTCCCCATGTCCTATTTGGGTCAATTCAATGTACCCTATCAAACCATATATTTTTTGAAAACTAGACAACCCAGGGTATTTGAAATGCTAGTATTTTAACTCTAATTTAACCACCAACCTTTTGTTTTATGTGTTTTTTTCACACACATAACAATTTAGACAGGAATTTTGTCAGGTTGTTTGGGGGCTGAAATGCCACGTTTGGGAACTGCGCATGTTTCAACTTGGAACTTTGCTCAACATGTATTTTTTTCAGTTGTTTTAAATTTCTTTATATATGTTTTACTAACTCCATTTAGAAAGCTGGGCTCCATTGACGTGCAAGGTTGAATACAGTACCCAGAGTTCGGAGCCCTCACAATGTGTCCTGGGGTGTGTTTTCAGTGTCACTGAATGCCTTGCTATCGAGGCATTTCAACAACACCTTTTAAGCACTTTTAAATCAGGCCTCCTCTGCCAAATTGTATGTGAAGCATGTGGTCCATACAGGGTCATTCACGTCATCAGTCGTTAACTGACAGTTTATCTGTGACAGTTTTTCCTCTAAGTTGTAGGCTTATTTGAGCAGGGCCCTCCTCATCTGTTGTTTCCGTAAATTGTAATTGTTATGTTATATACTACTTGTTATGTCCTATCTACCCATTGTAAAGCGCTACGGAATTTGATGGCTCTATATAAAACAATAAATAATAATAATAATAATAATCCAAATGCACCCTTTAAAGTATCTTGTGGTTCCCTTGTGAATGTGCTATGCCGATTTTCTTGTTTGCTTGGTTTCTTCTTTTCCTATCCTTCAGCTACTTGACATGCATAAAATGAATACTTCTGAACACATCTCCTGCTGCTTGAACCCAGTGATGTGTGCTCCAGTGCTGCTTTGGTGAGATTTTGGGGGGGGGTCTAATGAGAACACTTGTGTACAGAAAGTGGGAGCACTTTCCTGCCAATGACTGGCGACAAAAACAAGAAAACAGAGAAGATGATGCATTGCAGATCTGAAGCTGCAGCTTCTCCTAAAGGTATGTAATTTTATATATTTATTTTACAGGTTAAAGAATGTAAATTAAGGTACTTACAAAGTACTTTAATATGCATTGTTTGTTGATGAGGCTGCATAGGATGCTGGAGTGTCCACCCTTTGGTTTGCAATCAATCCTTCTTTAAGTGAAATAAATTATCATTATTTTGCAGATATTTTTTTCTATTTGCGGTCATTGCTAGCTCTTATCGCTTCAGTTTACAACCCTACACTTGCTTACTTATCAACACTCATTTATACTGTTAATTAACACAACACTGTACTGTATCTGTCTTCACCCTAATTAAAGGTCTTTTCCTACCGATTACTGTTCTTTTTTTTTCTTGTACATTAACAGTGAAAACAGAGGTCCTTACCTTACATGTTTTGTAAACTATTACTCCACTTCCATTTGCCGGAATGAATCATTTCACTCATATCAATCTTACAACATTGCCAGTTAGCAATTTAATGGATTCATGCTGATTATATTCAAGATTTTATCTGTGTACTGCAGCTGATGAAAAATAACGGTATCTTAGAAAGAATTCTAGAAACATGCACATGATTAAAAAAAAACAAACCTGAATGTTAAGGGCTATGATACTAAAAGTTTAAATTTTAGCTGCGTCTGCTTTCTCTGCAGTAAAGAGGAAATTATGGCAAGTAGGATGCTTTGGTAAAATGTGTCATTTTAACTTAAACTTGGATTTTTTGATGGCCGTGAAGGTAGGATAGGCTAAATGTAGATAAACCAATTTATAAAGGAGTTTCAGATATTAAGTTTCAATGTATGAATTTATAGGTAAATATTTCAAAATGACATATGTATTTATATATTACAAATATAAATATATATTTATATAATATATACACGCACATGCAAATCTATCTATAATCCTAGTGTCTTGCAAACTGACTTCCTTACATGTCAAATGGCCACAGTGGGACATTTAATTTAGAGGTTGTGCTTAGAGGCTGGACTTTATTAAGACCTTTTGGTAGTTATTTATCTAGCTGAGATAGGCTTTTAGAAAAATACATCACTTTATTCGATTAATTCAAAATAGACCCATCACTTTCCACATTCTACATTTAATGGTTTAGTAAACTGAATAAACCCATATAATCATTCCTGGGAACTTCGCCCAGAGTCTCTGGCTGAAGTGCTCCTTCCCGGGACCCCCGGGTCACACACCCACCTACTTTCTTCTCCTACACAATACTGTTTGGAGATAGCCTCCCTGACAAATTAACACCCCAAGAGGGAGATATCCAAATAGCCTGCCCTGGGAACTTCACTTCCTTCGCACTCTTGTGGTTGTTATGCTTCTATATTTGTAAGGTTCTCCATTTGGTATAAATGATTTGGCAGCCTTTGGTGTGAGTTGGACCAATAGTAATTTAGTATATTAAATACTAGTTTTGTCAAGGGTAAAATAGTGTGTTGCCTTGTAGACATTCATTAAATAATGCTGAAAATGATTGTTTCTCATTAAGTGGTAAACACAGTTTCTGTTTTATTCACATATTGTTCTTTGTTCTGTAGAGCCCTATCATAAACACGTACCCACCAAGGTTTCCTCATTCCTCGAAAAGAGTGTCATCAAGGGTCAAAAGAATCAGATTTTTCTCTCGTAAACATGGTCACTTAGAGGTACATGCAATACTAAACGGACATTTTTTGTTAATTGTGATTGCCGGTTTCATAGATTGATAAACATGAATGTCTGTTGCCAAATGCTCCATCATTTTAGCCCAATATGTATACTTTAGGATGAACATTTTTATGACCGTGTGTTTTGTACAAAAAGGGAATAGTTTTTCTGGCATAATAGTGAAAACCCATATTTCTGACAACATAGTGACCAAATTGTGTAAAAAAAATGGCTGTCAAAACCAAATTAGTAGGTGGAATCCAGAGTGGGTCTTAGTTATGATAGGGTTCTGAAATTTTTCAAGATCGACGTGGAATCATGAAGGCCAGGTCCAATGAGCCATTTTAACCCCTTAATGACAAAGCCTGTACATGTACGGGCTCAAAATGCATTGTTTTCAATGGGTTAAGGGGCTGCCCATTGTCCTTAAGGGGTTAAAAAAAAGACCTGCCAAAAACAAAAATCACCCACTATTCATAGTTACCAAGAAGCGCTGATTCCAAGTCTATACAGACACAGATAGGTGGTTGATGTAGGAAGTTTTACTGTTATAGTTCCTAATGAGTCTGCAAAGGAAAGAAAGGTAGGAATGAAATGACAGATCTGCTAAGTTATATTTACCATATTAGAGAGCTCTTTAAAATATGTTTTCAAAGTGGAACAGAAGCTTTAAGTATATTTAATATTGTATAAATAATTGAGAAACTGCATGGCAATGTTTAATAAAGTGACGGTTTTCATTTTTAAATAATTAAAAATTGAGGCCCATCAAAATCTCATACGGTCCTACCCTTCGTATGGTATTTTGCATCAAAAAGCAAAAGCAGTTCCCTTATGAATAACATTACCATGTAATGCAGAAAATAAAAAGATTAAATGGCACTTCTGTGCCAAGACTGGATCTCATTCCTGCAATCCTTTCACTAATCTAAGGCTACAAATATCAAAACAATGCAATTTTCCCAGAAGAAACAATTAATTTATGTCCTGGGCGAGAAACGATCTGCATTCGTTGTGAAAAGTTGTAAAAAAAAAATGAAATCCAAGCAAAACTATCTAAACAAGACAAATTATGATTTAAGAAGGATGAACGGCATGAAAAAAATGTTGACTTGGAGATAAATAATCACAAGTAGCGTCATTGATACCCAGCTTGTATAAATATTACATTTCTTTAGTTTCTTGAGTGAATGACGGAGGAAGCAGATGAGAAAAACCGACAGCATCATTCTTATTTCTTGTGTCTCTGCAAATGCCCCTGAGGTTCCGAATCAATTGGAAAACGTGCTAACCTCAGTGTATTAACTTTAAAAGTAAAATGAGGTGATAAAGACTCATGTAATCATCCAACCTCTGTTCATTTCACTTTTTTTTAATACAGCAAGCAGAAATGTAATATATGATGTACTCTCACAGCTTGAAAGATACAACATGCTTGAGAACTACAATATTTTTTTAATAAAAGGGTTCCCACTCTCAAAACAAGATGTGGGTGAATTTTTTTCTGAGCTAAAAATTGAAGAACAAAAATAGGGAAGAAACACGTTTTAGTGATTGTACAAATCTCATCCTGCTGACATCTTGCGAGAAAAGATGGGAAATCCCATCTGCCAGTCATTTTTTGTGTACTACTTAGTCAACTGAAATGAGTGATGTGTGAACAGGCCCCCGACTGATTTTCTTAAATAATTCACGGAGATGTTGAATTACTTGTATTTCCGTACATCGGAATAGATGTCGATTTTCTACAAATTAAGTCTTTGTGTACAATCTGTCTCTCCAGTAAAGTTATTTTGTTTTAGGGATCTTTATGATTAGCTCAAGACACAGCATTCATTGTGAAGATACCTGAGAACTTCTGGGCCGACCCGCTGACGACGGAGGCATTGGTGCTGATGTCGGGGGAGTTCTCGCTGATGTCAGGAGCGTTCTCGCTGACATGGCAGGAAACACCCCATTTAAAGTGGAAATGGGTGGGGAGTAGGGCCTGTCAAGACCCCACTCACACGACCTGGAGGATTCAGGTGTTGGACCCGGAGAATTCCCAGGTATGATTATGAATAGGGATGGTCTAAATTCTTGCTTACAGGCTAACACAACAAACATTGCATTGCTTTCATCATCTATGAGACTGGCTTACTTAAAAGCTTCACCCTTGGATGAGGCACATAATCAAAACTTGCATTCCTACTCGGCAAACTTGGTAAATTGTTACTCCACCCAAATGAGTATGGTTTAATTTAAACAAATGCCTAACTCTTCCCATGCCATCTCAAACAAGTTAATGGCCCATTAGGCTATTTCCATGCCCTTCACCCTCCGTGCCTTTTTACAGCTCACCAAATGGTTAAAGAAGCGCTTAATGCATATTTGCATGGAGTCCAGTGTATTTTACTGCATTTAAATTGGTGTAGGCATTCTTAAATTACTAGAGTTCTTCCATCTTATTTAATTCCTCCTCCAGCTGCCTCTGCAGAAAGCAGGAAGCATACCTCAGTATGCTTCTTCAACATGGATAGTGCAACTCACTTTTTTATCAACGGCAGCTGACCTTCCATTGAAATCAATGAAATTAGCAACAACCAGTCATATATCTGAACACTGGTGGTTTGTTAGCATACATGCTAATGGCAGGAGAGGGGAGAAACATGAGCTTAGAGGTTAAGGTGGTTGGGGACCTTGCAGATGACCACAAGCAGATGCTTATCAAAGGATCTTAGTAACTTTAAACATATATATATATACTGTAAACTTTTGTCAGTTACGGGTAAAATTTACAATAATCTGATTATCTAAATTATCTAGGCTTTCCAATCATGTTTTATTTTAATTCAAGCAAATAATGATTTGTCATTTTGTTATGTCGTTTCATTTCTGTAACATTTGTATTTCTTTCTCAAGATTATCTACAAAGATCTGCCTGTGTTTTTGCACTCACCACCCTCTCTATGACCTGCCAAGTTTCCCACTTCCCAAGAACATGATACAACCAGAACTAACACTGATTAAGTAACAAGACCGTGTCTCCATGGGAGGTAGAGCATAAAGTTAAAAAAAACTTTACAGTTAAAATCCCCCGTCCCCCCCCCAAAGTGTACTAGTAACTTTTCTTCTCCAGACTAGTTTTTTTTGTCTGCCTGATAAACCTATTTTTCTAGGTGTATGAATCCACAGGTATCAGCATATCCATCCCTTATACTGCATGGTGGCACGTTACACATGCTGGTCAGCAAAAATGGTTGACATGGCATTCTAAAGGCATAAAGTCAATAACTATCACTTCAGCTGGTGTCAAACTACAAGTCTGATGATTCACTGATTGCAATAAGCTGAACATTCCATGATGAACATTTAATACTTAAATCAAGAATAGCTAGATACATTCCTGTTGGCTATTCATGTGTTATTATACATTAAGCTGTATTATAATCATAAGCTTATATAACACCTTCAGCAGTAACGTGTGTCTATGCACATGAACGTTTCTCGTCATCTCTTATCATTCTCCTCTCCCTCTCCCCTTCTTCTATTCAGAAGTGGAATTGTAGTAGAAGTCTCTGACTTTAGACCTCTGCTGTGACACTCCTTGACAATGCAAGCGATTGGCATCAATCACCCACAAATAATGCTAGGGAGTACAGAAGCCAAAGTCTGAGATCGGTTAAAGGGGGAGAGCCATGATCTCCCAAACCGATCCTGCTCATGGGACAGTGGATGCCACCTTGGCACCTGCTATCCAGACCTCCCCTCACACTAACCTTGGCGCAGCCACAAGTGAGGCAGTCTACTGGGACATTTCTGGTACCATGGTATGCACCCACCAAATTTGTCAACTAATGGGAAAACATTCTTTAGCTGCCACACTGTCCATGTAAGAAAATATAGACGCGTATTTACCTCTGCCGCTGCCCTAGGCCTTACCTAGGGCGGCACCCTCTGCATCCCACTCCAAATTTTCTATCCTCTTATGGACATCATATCCTAGGCATGGGGGTCCACAGGATTTTTTCCAGGGGAGAGGCAAAACATTCTCCCCACCCCCCCCTCTCCTACCCCAATACCTCCTTACCTCATCCCCATTGCCTACCTTTGTTGGCTCAGGAGAGGGGTTTCCAGGTGGGGGCAAATGTTAGTTACCCATTGATAGGAAACATGATATCACCATGGTAGTACTAGCTAACAGACCATCATGAACCTGCGCAACATGAGAACTTTAGTTTCCAATATCTGGGGTGGTAAAGATTAGGTACAACTACCCCAGATTGTAAGCTTGCAAGAGCGGGGCCATCTACTCCTTTTTGTACCAGCTCATTATTGTGTGTTACTTGAAATTATTTTACTGACTCTGTTGTCACAGCGTTATGGAATCTGCTGGCACTATACAAATAAATGTAATGTAATGGTGTTCAGCCCATAATCAGTATATCATGGGAGCTGCAATTGGTGTGTAGTGTAGGCAACCACTATGAGTCCTTGGTCAGGTCCTATTGTTGAGCATAGCTTTATGACTATCCCATAACCCCTATTGACTACATGTGCAGCAATTTATACGCAGTTCTTTCAGCCTCACTTCTCGATTCCATGTATACGCCACACGTGTTTAGGGAACAGAGATGGCACAGGTAACCTGTTTAGGTCCTTTAAGCAGTGGCACACGAGAGGGCCTGTTCGCCCCCAAGAGACAATCTGCCCTTCGGTTTTACAGTGGGAGGTTTCTCTCCCCTTGGATCTGCTGCCCTAGATCCAGGCCTGGGCAAGAATACGTTGATGGGAAAATGCAATTAGTTTTAAGCAAAGTGGCCTTCCTGATATACATTTTATTTTCAACATGACATCGGGAAGCATACAAAAAAATCTCAATCTTCTTTTTTTATTGATGCATTTTTTTTCTCTTCTGAACCGTATTAGCAGTCATATCAGCTAAGCTTCTGACCATATATTCACCCCAATCAATTGTATCAGCATTTAACCTGTCAGATAAAATTACACAGGTAGTAAGAGTTCAGCAAGGTTATAATATATTCAGTGCTACCCAGGCTCCGAAGAAAAGAGCCCTTCAAATAAAAGCTTTCTGTGAAATGGGAATTTTAGTGAACTGTAAAGAATAATTTTTACAGGAGTTGTCAGAAAAGCAAACTCTGCCCAGGTGTGCATTATTTATGTACATATACAATATGTAACGATTATTATGGTGATTGATTTCTTTTATGACAATTTTGTAGCAAAAAGATCAAACATATATATTTTTGTGTCTCAAAATTAAAATGACACGTAGAAGTCATTACTCCCAGACTATCCTAATATATAGGAGTTTAATACAGGAGTTTGTAGTTTCAAGACACCTTCTGCCTTATGATCATATGTGGAAACATCCCAGGGCAGACAACCCAGCGCACTCCACCTTAAAGGGGGAGTGGCTTCTTGCAGGGGTGGGGCTAGCCACAGTCTTTAGTGGGAGGGTACATTCCACACTCCTTCACACTCCTTTCCCCCGCATCGTAAATAAACTGATGATCCCCTCCTGCAAAAACGAGGGTGAGATGGCTCTTCCTAATATCAACTCTTCTGCATCTACCTTCATCATGGTCAAAGGGGGCAGCTGCCCCGGGCCCAGTCATTCCTGGAGACCCATGGCAGCTGCCTCTTGAGCCCACAGCAACATTATTCTCCTGCCCAGAGGAACCACGGTCAAGAGGAAGCAGCACTTCACTCACAGACTCCTGCCAAACCCAACAGGTCCATTAGTGAGAGGAAGAATATCATCATACAGCCTTTGTATGGGCCAACACAGATCTTGCTTAAGGAGGAACTCCTTGAAGATAGCTGTTAGTGTTATGCATACTTAAAGGGGATATGTGACTTACCCAAGGTCCACATTTCACAGTGACTACATTATATAAATATCTGTAATGGTGTTTACAGATTAAAATAAGTAGCTGACTAGAGAAATCATTCATTGAGAAATTTTCATTGAGAATGCCACATGGACGTATGGTCCATTGAACGGATATCTGAAGGATCTAGCATACTTCTCATGGTACTCTGTGTAAAGCACTTTCAGTATCTCTATTGTGCATAGAACTATTTCATTATGGCTTTATGTAACAGCATAATATAAAAAGACCCATAGAAACACAGATTTTGATGACAGAAACATGTGGCCCATTTTACCAGTACTTCCTTCTTTATTTCCCAATATTTACCTGGTGCTTGATCTATTTTTTAATTAACAATACCCTTATGCCTATCCTATGTATCTGATATAGAGGACAGGGAATGGGGGGCATTTCACCTCCTAACAATTCCTTTATAAAGCCTCCTGACGCCCTGCCTTTGGCTATTCTGTGGACACCCATGATCCTGTGCATTATTAAATTCCCTCACTGGATCACTTGTTACCAAACCTCTCACCTTCTTCTAATAGAAGGACATCAGGTACACATACTTTACTGGGAGGATTGTAGATACATAGAAGAGCATTCCTGCAGCAGTAGTAGTGGTTAATACAGTGATAAGCATGTATGAGAAAGGCATAAGGCTATGACGAGACCAAGGACTGATTAATGTTTGAACCTTTAGTTTAGAAAAAATTGGCAGATTAGATGGGCCAAATGGTTCTTAACTGAGATCAAATTCTGTTTCCTCTCCCCTCTGCACAACACACACATAAAGGACACATTTCCCGTTTCAATCAAAATGCACAGAATCTCTCCGTCCTCCGAAAACACAGAAAACAACGTTTAATAACCGTCCCCCTCCTGATAGAACCATTCACCTAAGATACCTCTTGCGCAGAGTTAAACTCCAGTAGTCATATACTGTCCAATAAATTATACAACCAGAAATATTTTATACCCGTGGCTCTGTGAGTAGGTTTTCTGCTGCTGATATGAAGTTGAATCAATATTTTCTGGGGCTTGTATGCGAAATGCCAACAGTGTCTTTACCTGGGGAGCATTTGTCATTGTGTCATTCCTCACTGTGACAAGAAGCTTTCAAACAATATTGATGCTACCCACAATGTTACAGTTGTTCAAAGGAGACAGATCAGTGTGCAATCAAATGCCAAGATTTATTAAAAAGAGTGGCAGCAACTCGTAGCAGCAGATCAAAGGGAGAAAACTTAGTTAAGAGAGAAATGGTTCCAGCTTCTAACATTTCTCAACATTAAAACTTCACAAGACAGGACTAAAACTCACAAGACAACCAGGAGCATACTGTCTAAAAGAGACTATATCACATAAAACATTGAGATAGTGGGTGGAAACACTTTGAAGTCTAGACAAGTCAACCTGCAACGTATACACGGTGTTCTTATATTTCATATCCACCACTACATGTGAATGCAGTCAGCTCTCTAGTGCGAGTGGTCCAGCATTAAAGAAGCGAACAGTAGGTTAGTGAACAGTAGGTTATATCGTCTTTCTTTGAATGTTTGACGTCCCCAAAGAAGCAGCATGATCTTGTTTTCACAACAAGTCACTTCTTAAAAGGGTTCAGCTCTCAAATGCTCAATTAAAAAATAACCCAGTGCATAAAGACAAGGATAGGGCTTGCTTGTTGCCCTGTGACACTATGCCCTGCATCCTGGTCCTGGAAGAAATCTGGACTGCAAAGGTATGATATAACTTCTAGATACTCAAGTTCTTTGAGTATGCCCACTGGGTACGGACGCTGCAGACAGCCATCATACCAACATTGGCGGCTATACTAATTCTTCTTTATATACTGAGAAGTTAGGAGAGGGGAACGTTATTTGAAGATCAAAATAGCTACCCTTCTGTATCATTAATACAGTGTCAATAACCAATCTGGTCTTTCTTGGGCAATTAACATGCCAAGTTATTTTATTTCAAACCATCAAGTCTCGTTGAAACTTGTCCAACTTGGAACAAACTCCAAAAGTTGCATATTTGTTCATCTTGTGGTGACTTTTCTCTCTAGTGACGTATTCTGGTCTAGTTCTACCAGGTCCTGGGGAGCGGCACCCCCTTCCCTGTAAAACCGGTGGGCTGCTGCCAAGATAAATTGCTGCATGTCTTAAAAGTTATGGAGGGCCGTATGACATCAATGAGGATGGCGGCTGTGGAGAGGGCTGCTGAGGGTACTGCCATGGGAGTTCTAGTTAAAAATAAAACTATTGGTACTCTATGATGCTAATGCTATTATTTTTTTAAACATCAAATGCTGCTCATTAGATAAGTAATGCTCCAGTAACCCCACGTGCTTCTACACATGTTTCCAATCCTGATTACAATATGCCCCTTGCCCATTCTACTAATTAAACCACATTCTATTCTCCACATTATAATAATTATATATCATTCATTTAAGCTACAATATGATGCCTGGAAATTGAAAAGGGACCTCTGTATGATTTGTAAGTAGTATCTGACAGTATTTGACATCCTAAAGGTGTGTTATGCCATGACAAGCAAAGTAAAATTATTCATGGGCAAATGATCAAAGATTAGGTGAAAACACCAGAATAGACTAATTTATCTGTCTAAAAGCTGAAATGGCAATTACAGGATATAGGCACAAATCACACAATGAATGCTTACGATGCTGCTTTTTAATGCCATGTTGTACACACATATGTTTGAGTTATACAGTACAGCTACAAAGTTATTATTTAGACAAAGGGGTAACACAAAACCATTGGGTCCACTGCTAAATTTACCAAGGGGGCTAATTCACCGTCTTTCATATGTACTCCCAGCCACTTACCAAGGAAGCATGATTAATACAAAACCCTTGGGTCCCCTGCTAATTCACTGTATTTAATTTCCTCCTTGCTACTTACCAAAGAAGCAAGAATAATACAGCAATGGCAATCTAAAAAAACAGTAGTGTGACTACTGGGGTCGTAATAATCAAAACAATTTTGAGCCAACACAGGGAGACTGCAATGCAGCAGTATCAGATTATTGCTTATGTTTTTATGTATGTGAGCATGAATGAGTATGTATAAATGTATGCGAGCATGAATGAGTATGTATAAGTGTATGCGAGCATGAAGGTGTTGTGAGCTGGAGTGTTAGCATAAGTATGTAAGTGTGTTTGTGTGTTAGCATGGATGTACTTGTGTTATGTTTGTGTGTGAGCATCTGTGTGTATATATAAGTGGTGTTAGAATGAGTACGTGTGTGTGTGTGTGTTAGTATTAGGAAGTCTAAGCATGTGTATGTGCGATAGCATGTGTAAATTTGTGTAAGTGTGTACCAGAGTGTAAGGTGTTTGGTAGTGGAAGTTAATAATTAGCTTGTGGATTTAACACTTTGAAGAGATGGTAAAATATGTTCTTTCTCTTCTTGCTTACTCCACAGACATAAATATACATGGGCACAAACATCATTGCTACTTAATGTACCCTGATCATCTCTTCCTGAGCACTACATTGTAACTAATTTGTAAAAGACTAAATACAGTTAAACTTCAGCTTTTATTTTTGTATTTAGTATACATTATACAGGGCCAGGCAAGACCTTTTTTATTGAAGTCTGAGGTTCAGTGCTTCACTATGGAATGAAAAAAATTGTGATCAGTGCCAAAGTGGAACCCCAGACCCTCAAATCTTAATCGTTGGGGGCCACATACCCCAAAGGAAGATACAGATCCCTCTTTACTGAATAATTGAATGTTACAGACGATATTACATTCTCCCCTATTGTAAAATAATCCTAAAAAAAATAAAAGGTAACTCTCCATTCCAACTCTTGGTCACAGAAAACTCAGAAGTCACAGCAAATTTAGAAATCTGCAATATTAAAAAAGAGATGCAAACTAAAATAAAAACAAATATTTAATTTGGTTATTGATACTCAGCAATGCAATTGTCCTTGGATATGCTGCTTGCCGATGATCTTTTATATGTGAGAAATACATGTTGGGTTCTACCGGTCTCAGACAGCAAGTTTCGACAGTGCAGATAAGGTATGGCTTTAATAAATCATTACGGCAGAGTCCAGCATATGATGTATACTGCTCACAAGCAGTGCCCTTGGACCTTATATTTCAAGGGGTAGTTACAGAGACAAAGTCTCGGTTATTCTGTCTGGCATTGAGTTCCTGAGTTGCGGCCAGCGCCCCACTAAGTGGACTCCCAAGTCGAGTACCCTGCAAGTGGGCAACCTGCCGTGTGCCCTGCAAGTGGGCATCCTGCCGTGTTCCTGAGTTGCGGCCAGCGCCCCAGTAAGTGGGCAACCTGCCGCTGGCCGCAACTCAGGAACACGGCAAGAGACAAAGCAGGAGCAGATCAGGAACCAAGGCAGGAACAAATCAGGAACCAAAGCAGGAACAACCTGTCGTGTGCCCTGCAAGTGGGCAACCTGCCGTGTTCCTGAGTTGCGGCCAGCGCCCCACTAAGTGGACTCCCAAGTCGAGTGCCCTGCAAGTGGGCAACCTGCCGTGTGCCCTGCAAGTGGGCAACCTGCCATGTGCCCTGCAAGAGGGCTTCTAGTCGTGTGCCCTGCAAGAGGGCTTCTAGTCATGCCGTGTGCCCTGCAAGTGGGCTTTCTGCCGTGTGTGCCCCAACGAGAGGGCTTCCTGCCGTGTGTGCCCTGCAAGAGGGCTTCCTGCCGTGTGTGCCCCATCCCGAGGGCTTCCTGCCGTGTGTGCCCCATCCTGAGGGCTTCCTGCCGTGTGTGCCCCATCCCGAGGGCTTCCTGCTGTGTGTGCCCCATCTCGAGGGCTTCCTGCCGTGTGTGCCCCAACGAGAGGGCTTCCTGCCGTGTGTGCCCCAACGAGAGGGCTTCCTGCCATGTGTGCCCCAACGAGAGGGCTTCCTGCCAAGTGACTTTCTTTGTATATATATATATATTGTACCATCATATGCAATACAACTCTTAATCCGCATCTTCTGTCTTTGAGTTATTTCCTGCGCCTGTCTGTACCAACCCCAAGCCATCATGCATCGTGGGGTACAGACAGAGCCCCTCGTATCCCCTGCACCTGGGCTCCTTATCTACCTGTGTCCTCGGTTCGTGACAGGAATAGTCAAATTACCAGGAACATTTCATTGGTTGCAATGGTCAACAAAGCACTTTTTAAAATTTTCATTAAAATCACTTTGTGAGGTCAGGCACTGATGTTAGATGAGAAGGCCCGGCTCGCAATCTCCATTCCTGTTCATCCCAAAAGTGTTCGATGGGGTTGAGGTCAGGGCTCTGTACAGGCCACACAAATTCCTCCACGGTAGGTATTGTTCTCCTGGCATGAGCCAAACCCAGATGCTTCCACTTCACAATAATAGTATTTTCAGTGGAGCGTGGTTGATCTAGTGGAGCAGAACTTTCAAAAGGTGGCATCCTATGACAATGACCTATGACAAGGAGATGGCTGCCTATGGGCTTAATTTTACATGCCTGTTAGTGTCAATAATTCAATAATTCAAAAATTATGAGGGTTGTTCACTTATTCTTATAGTGTTGAATCTAACCAAATATTTAGGGAAAGTTGTATTGAAGAACCTAATTTTCCATGGTGCATCATAATAACAGTATTGTGCTGTGAGAGGAGATAAACATTTAATAACATGCTTATACAGGATAAGAGGAGCTGGCCCAACACCTACAACACCTGTCAACAGTCAGCTTTACTAAGGAGCAAATTATTTGCCCATTATTATTACAATTAATCTTGATCAAACACAAGTCCATATTAATTATGATAAAAAAGTACAGAAAAGAATCTGAGGCTTGAACTCCAAATAAGTATTTAACACGAAAACCCAGAGAGCTAAAGGCTTTAAAAGATTATTTCTAAGTATGTTTCCAAATAAAATTATTAGTCTAAAACATAGACTGTGCAAAAAAGAGTAAGAAAAATATTTATAATCATTTAGCCTAAATGGCAACGTTTAATATTCTTTTATTATATATTCTGAGTAAATCCGCGGCTCATATTGTGCTTTTTTAGATTTGTTTCCCCTTTGCTAAGCTGTACTGCAGATCATGCATGTCTTTATGATTGATGCCTGGAGTTTCTGATAAACAGATAAGAACATTGATTTTGTGTTCATTTAGTAATCTTTCTATAGATTTGGTCATGTTTCTTGGATCATTGTTAATGTACACAACCAAGTAAAGGTTAAAAAGGGTTTTTGTTAAAATGTCACAATGCGTGCCTTCTTTCAGTGTTAGAGGACACAAAGAACAAAGTGGCATTGGAACCTCAAGTTAAAAGAAAAAGATTAAGAATCATAATGTTTCATTGTGATCACAAAGTCCTTCTGAGCATTTGTCGCACTATGGACTACTTCAGAACCCCATTTTAAGGGGTGCACCAATAAGTGATGTTGATAGGTGAAAATTCCACTTTATTGAAAAAACACAGAATTTCATAAAGCTTTCTGTTAAACTGGGGTGTACGATATCATGAAAAAGCATAATAGCTTTAGTAAGATGTATTTTATACTAGACACTAAAAAGATAGAGCCATGCTTTCATTCTCATACCCCCCCCCTGCAAAGTCAAAAACCTAGACCTGTACTGCACTAAAATGTTGCACTTCCCAATTTACTGTGACACTGATATATATATATATGGCAGTTACTTTTTCTGGTCTGTACTTCCCATCCATCTGTTTTTGACCTAATATTTCCACTTTTCAGGGGCTGTTCTGGTGTGCCATGGAACTGCCTCATTATCCTACCGTTTCTTGGCTCCATTGCCTGTGGGCTAGTTGGGAAGATCCTCTGATCTCCCTTGAGTCTCCCACCATTCTACATACGCCTCTATCACACCTTCCAATTGGCTACCTTGCAAAGCATTGAAGATGCGCTATGTGAGGTGGCCAGATGCGTAAGGTAACCCTGCTCTGCCTCTAACCATGCTCCTGTCCTGCCTCCTAACAAAGGAGTTCTGATTTGAGCCCCTGAAAAATTGACGGCTATGTTATATCTATTATTATCAACCATGCATATACAGAGATTATAGAAAAACAGGACAACAACATCACAACCATGCAAAATGATGATGCATGGAGTGGTTGAGGAAAACGTAAGATATGTATTAAAGCTGTATCTGTTTTAATTGTTGGTATATACTTTAGGTTAGTTTTTAATTTATGCTTCCTAAAAATGATGTAGCTATTTTTCAAACTCATGACAATACTCTATATAGCATTATTAACCTAAAAAAAAAAAAGCCCGCGGACCGATGCAGTAAGCTGCTAACAGCACCTCCGCTGCCAAAGCAGAAAATTGTTTTTGTAAAATCAAAGTAAGGCCAAGAATGTATAAGGAGTGCAATGTATCATCATAAAAGTGTGTATCTGCTGCCAACGGTCTAAATTTTCTAGAAAGCCGAACTTCCAATGGCTGAAAAGCATGGGTAAGAATTTCATCTCCCATTGGTCAAATAACATCTTTTTTCCCATTATACTACATCTTCATTTGCTGCTACACATAAAATATTTTTCCTCTGTAATTCACACGTGTGCAGCAGGCATAGCTGAAAGTAGAGAGATTCTTACTGTTTTATACATCAAACAACATAAAAGGTACTGACAACCACCACTTAGAAGGTACATTTATTCCTCCTTGAAAGCACTTACATTTTCTATTTCAATTATTGTGTTCATCTTCTCTAGACTGTATACAGGGTCATCAACTTCCTTACTATCTTGTCACAAGTGCTATGTATATAATGTTCCCCTTAGAATTTCTAGAACACACAAATAATTACAGCTGATTTAAAGGACACAATTACATGTTCTATTGCTATGAGTAAAAGTGACACAAGCTAAGAAACAAACACGCAAACTGGCGGATAAAAAAATACATTAGATTAGATTGGTTGTTTGAAAAGTGAATCAATATATTGTTTGACTCGCGTGGCACTAAGATCGGCCATGCATCTAAGGCTGTTTGCTCTTAGAGTTATTTTATGACTATTCAGAAAATGCTGAGCAGTGCTGTGAAAAAAAGTATTCTTTCCTTATGTCTTCCATTTCTGCATATTGGTCAAATAAGTATAAATGTTTCGGATCATGAACAACTAATTTTAATATTATACAAATATAACCAGTCTAGACATCGCACTTGATGCCGCAATCTAAGAAAATTCAAGAACAAATGAGAAACAAAGTCATTGACATCTATCAGTCTGGAAAATGTTACAAAGCCATTCCTGAGGCTCTAGGATGCCAGCAAACCACAGTGAGAACCATTATATTCAAATATAAAAAAACTTGGAAGAGTGGTGAACATTCCCAGGAAGGGCCGGCCTACCAAAGGTTCTCCAAAAGCTCATCGGCAACCAGGTGATGACCTCAGTTAAGGTCAATGTTCATGATTCCACAATAAGAAAGAGACTGTACAAAAATTGTATCCATTGGAAAGTTGCAAGGCGGAAAACCACTGCTGACCAAAGAGAACACAAAGGCTTGTCTCACATTTGCCAAAAAACATCTTAATGGCCCATCATACCAACATTTAAACATGGTGGTAGTATGTGATGATCTGGGGCTGCTTTGCTGTTTTAGGTCCTGGGCAACTGTCATAATTGTCATGAATTCTGCTCTCTACCAGAAAGTCCTAAGAGGGAATGTCCAGTCATCAGTTCAGGACCTAAGCATCAATGGCAGTTGGATTATGTAGCAGGAAAGTGATCAGAAGCACACAAGCAAGTCCACCTCTAACTGGCTCAAAAAAAGAAAGGTTTTGGCGTGGCCTAGTCAAAGTCCTGACTTGAATCCGATTAAGCTGCTGTGACATGACCTTAAAAAGGAAGTTCATGCCTGGAAACCCTCCAATGTAGCTGAATGAAAATAATTCTGCTAAGAAGAGTCGCCAAAATTCCTCCACAGCAATCTAAAAGACTCATTGGCAGTTATCGCAAACGTTTGATTGCACCTGTTGCCGCCAAGGGTGACCACAACCAGTTATTTACTTTAGGGGACAATTACTGTACCTTTTCACATGGGTGATATAGGTTTTAAAGAATTACTTACCTTCACTAAATTAAATTATCATTTAAAAGTTGCATTTTGTGTTTACGCACATTGTTTTTGTTGTATATTAACATTAGTTGTATGATCTGAAACATGTGACAAATGAGCAAAAACAGAAGAAAGTGGGAAGACGGACAATACTTTTTCATAACAATGGATGTGTTCTCCATAAAAGGTCTACTGAACCACGATCACCATGACGCTGCTATATTCAGTGACATAGGTTAATATTGACAAAAACCTGTTTTTATCTCCTAAATCTGCAGATTAATAAACTTAGTTTATCTGCAGATTTAGGGGCTGCCACTGTTGTAAACCGTGATGTTTTGGATGACTTTCCCTGCTCAAACACCACACTGAGCTGACTCTTTATGGCAATGCTAATGAAGTCTGTTCCTCCATAGGAACTGTGATTTTGTGACTGAGCCATTCTTTTGTTTAGCACAGGCAGTGTAGTGCAAGTTATACCAGGACTGTCGTGCATAAATTCACCATAAAGAACACAGTTGAAAGAAAACTATATGTACATCAAAAATTGTGTGGAACAATGTCTTTTGGACAGACAAGACCAAAGTGGAGATGTTTGCCCATAATGCACAGCGCCACGTTTGGTAACAGGACCTGGGTACTGTGCAAATAAGAAACGTCCTAGAAAAGTTCCAATGCAGTGAATTGCCAGAGAAGGCAAAGACGTTAAACTCAACTTAACTTGCTCCTGTGAAGAACCAATCCTGGTTGTGTTGGGTGAGTTTCTCCCAAACTGTTTATCAGTGAGATGACTCAACAACTAGAGTTTATTGACTAAAGATGAGTTTAAGGGATTTGGTGTCTTAACTCATCAATTTCATTGAGTATTATGAAGGGTCAACACAAGTGAGCTTCTACAACAGGCCTGCATACCACAAAGTGGAACCAGTAAGATTTCTTGAACATCACTTTACCCAAGGAACTTTGCAACATGCAGGACCAGACCCTTCTTGCAGTAGAAACTTACCAGGGTTGGCCCCTCATAATCCACCATTAAGTGTGTGAGTTAAATCTTCAACCGGTCTACAACTTCATTTGCAAATTCTCATATCGAGTGGGTCCATGGTCATGTTGGTAAGTTATGGTATATGGTATATGTGTATGTATATATATATATATATATATATATACACACATTAAAACTAACACCGTTCAGAAACTGTCATTTTTTTTCTAAATGATCGTTATCATACACAGACTGTAGGACAGCAGGTGCAAACACAATATTAGACAAACAATATTTTGCTATTTGGAAAACACATGAACTAGATTACATTGTAATTGATTGATGTTTGTCTAGGATGCACCAAAAGTAGAAACAAAATGATTCTTTCAGATCAATATCATTACAGACATCCTTGGAAAATACATTTGTTTTCATTACAATCAATTACAAATGTGGATAGTTTCTAGAGAGTTGTTATTTAATAGATAAATGTAAAGCCGGGGCCATTATACCAAGGGAAATACAAACAAAACCATACAGTACGAAGAAATGGATTATAAGCACCCATTAAACCAAGATACAGATACATATACTTTACACAGATACGGCGATCCACACCTTACTGTAAAATACTCCATAAACAAGGCTATATATTTGCTATATCTGGTTTCCGACTCTTGTGGTCTTTTTTCCCTTTGTTCTATTCTATTCTTTTCTCCCTCTTTGTCAATTTCTTTCGCTCTCTATTTTCCATCTTTCTGACATATTTTCCTCACTTTCTTTTCAGCTTTCCTGTTTTTCTTCTATCCTGTCTGCCTTTTACATATTTCATCTTCCTTTAACTTTCTGTTCTGCCCCAAGCCACAAATGCATATACACACACGTGCATATATATTTTACACATACCACAATACGGACAAAAGTATTGGGACAACCGACCATTACACCAATAGGGACTTATGACATCACACATACATAGATATTAATATGTAGTTGGTCCCCCTTTGTAGCTATAACAGCTTCCACTCTTCTGGGGAGGATTTCCACAAGAGTTTGGAGTGTTTGTGGCCATTCATTAAGTAGATAATTTGTGAGGTCAGGCACTAATGGATGAGAAGGTCTGGCTCACAATCTCCATTCCAGTTCATCCCAAAGGTGTTCGATGGGGCTGAGGTCAGGACTATGTGCGGCCGGTCAAGTTCTTCCACACCAAACCCATCCAACTATGTCTCTATGGAGCTTGCTTTGTGCGCTGGGGCACAGTCATGCTGGAACAGGAAAGGACCTTCCCCAAACCGTTCCCAAAAAGATGGAAGCAGAGCATTGTCTAAAATTTCTTGGTATGTCCCCTTCAGCATACTGGCTCTGTCCAGATATATATAAAACCTATTGACTACATATGCAGCAATGTATATGCAGTTCTTTCAGCCGCCCTCCTCGATTCCATGTATACGCCACACTGTACGTTATAGGGTTGACATTCTTTGGAGGCTTACTCCCAGGTACTCTTCCTCCATGCTTTCTCCATGCTGTCACAGATTTACCTCTGCATCCAGCCGCCCTTCCCATTCCTCCATGCACTTCTTCCTGCTTGTTACTATTACTATTATATATACAGTATTATACATATATATATATATATATATATATATATATATATATATACTATTATGCAGCCTACAATGGACAAGGAGTGTGTTGCTTATTTATTAGAAACACAGAATTTGGCGACAGATAAGAACCATTGGACCCATTTACTCTGCCCATTTTTCTTGACGTAGAGACTTCAATTCTTGCTCTTGTCTTAGAGTCGGGATAGCTGTATGTCTATCCCATGTATGTTTACATTCATTCACTGTATTAGCCTTTGCTACTTCTGTGGGGGGGTGCTGTTCCCAGGGCTGGCCCAAGACAAAATGCCGCCTGGGGCGAATCCTGCCCCCTCCCATTATCTACCCTTCCTCTCCCTGCCGCCCCCCCCATTATCTACCCTTCCTCTCCCTATCTGCCCCCCCATTATCTACCCTGCCGCCCCCCGCCGCCCCTCACATTATCTACCCTTCCTCTCCCTTCCGCCCCCCCATTATCTACCCTTCCTCGCCCCCACCCGTACTTACCTTTCAGCAGTCCTGCAGCGAGTCTCCCTGCTCGGTCTCGGTGCCGGCTTGTAATGCTGAGCGCCAGAAATGACGTCATCTTCCGGCACTTAACATTACCGAGCTAGAGGGCTCGCAGAGCAGTGAGAGGGGGCACCGAGCGGGTACTGACAACTTGGTAAGATAAAACCACTCGGCGCCCTCTCTCTCTGTTCTCGGCTTTAAAAAAAAAAAAAGGGCTTGGAGCGGTTGCCCCACTCGGCTCCATTGTCGGGCCGGCCCTGGCTGTTCCATTTAATTTCACTGTATTTATTAATCCACATTGTATTTATCCACAGAATGGAAAAAAACCTTATTGCGATTGCCCTGCTTGTCAACATTGGAAAAACAGAAACATTTACGGTCGCAACAGGCACAACTAAAGCTTGTTTTGCAAAGTACATTCTCTAGGGAAATTAAGGTCCTGAAGTAGACCAAATCTGTGAAACGAATAGCTCCCATTAATGCGGCTCAGCAAAAAGTCTGGGCTGGACTCAACATGGTATATCTTCACTGGATATAATATTAATCCTAGAACACACCTAGTAAACCTTGTTACTAACTCAGACTCACACCAGTTCCCTGGGGTTCTATTAGTCCCAACAATTAGAAACTTGGTTCTACTTATTTATAAACATGCTTGATGTGCATAAGTCATTATAGTAAATATATAAAAGGCTAAGGGTGTCTGTGACTTTCACCACTAGGGGCGATTGTGTGAATTTTTATTATTATTATCTTTAATGATCTTACATCATCAGACGGCTGCCAGCCTTGAAGAGCCACGGCTGCTTCGCCATTGCCAGCATGGACCCAAGTTAGAGAGAGGTGGCCATTTCTCATTTTCCCAATGTTACACGATGGGCACCACTGTTAATCCTCATTCTACATTAAATATACACAACGCAAAGGTGACTGTCCCACTTTATCGTTTATTTTCTAGATGCAAGTAAACCGGTTGACCTTATGACTTTTCTAAACTATATCATAACTGAATAACAGCGGGATGTTTTTTGCAGGATAAGCTAATCTCGATTTTGGCATCAATCTCTTATTTGACAGCCCGGTCTATTAAAAGCCTTTAAATACATACAATTATTTATAGGCTGTATGATATGCTCAATTTCTGGCACACTCGCAATAATCGATTCAGCCTAATCAAAATAATGGCCACAGAAATGTATGTGCTTTAACTCTTTCAACACCTCCTTTGATGATTCTATGTTTTTCAAGATTCACAGTTGATGTTCAAAATTAATCTTACTGACAAACACTATAGAAATATGTCAAGTGCTTAATTTGTATTAATCAATAGACATTTCTCCATAAATCCATCAGGAAACATCATTATGCTTCAATTTGAAAGATCTGACAATGTTCCCTAACCCTATGTTTTACAGATCTATACACCAAATTAACAAGTGTAATGATATTCTTTATTGAAAAAAAGCATTATGTATTTACTAAAACCACCTATATACATGGGAAAATGTATCTTAAATTTCTTTTCTCTGGATCTACACGATTATTCCTCCCCATTACGTTATCTTTACCCTATTCTTCAATTGGCCAGGGCTGGCAATAACATGGCGGCCCTGGCAGTGTCAGATGGCCAGTCTATACCTGACTCATGCTAAAGAGCTCCTTTTTAAGGTGCCATTCCACCTGCTCTCCAGAATTTAACCCTTTCATACCTCAATGAATAATTAGAAACCCTGCCCCTCGTTCCATTGAAGGTCCAAACCCTATTCAGAAATAATTATTTATTCATGTAAAATGTGGTCTTGTTCATATTCTTGCCAGGAGTGTAACTGCACTGACAGGTTGTTGCCATAGAAACTAAAAAAGCTGCTTTAAAGGTTTCTGTGTTGTTTTTATATGATTAAAACTTCAGAGGACAGAATAAAATGACAGACCTGCTAAGGTTTATTTGCATAGCGTACTACAGAACTCAACTAATATTTGAAGTGGAACGGCAGCTTTAAGTGCCTGCCATAAACCTGGAACTCATGTACCTACTTAGTAGCTAAAATGCCTTTACTTGTGATTGTATTTTTTTTGTTATTTATTTTTTGTAGTGGGTTTATTATTATTCGCTATTGCACTTTATAGCACACTCTGAGCCTGCTTTATTTTGTTAATTTGCACAACTACTTTTTGTTTTGCACATATATTATTGCAAATTTTGCACTTTATAATATTAATGTATTTTTTAGTCTTCCCATAGTGTTTACATTATTTGCAGGTTTTGCACTTTGCCACTTGAACCCAGTCTATTTGCAGTGTGTATATTATTCACTACACAGTTCACCATCTCCAATATCTTAGTAGCACACCATTATTGCTATTTATTTATTTTTATTTTGTAGCGTGTTTATTAATATTTATTATTGCACTTTATAGCGCGCTCACCAGATCTTTAGACGTTTTGTTATTTTGTGACAATTTAGATCTTTTCATTTCACTATTGTATGTGTTCAGCGGGCTGGGCGCTGGAGTTTACTTTCTTTGCAGTTTGCATGGTTCTTATTGCAGTGGCTCCATTGCATGCTGCACACCACAAAGTGGGAAGATGTGCAGAACACACGTGACATATAGAACCTTTTCCAATTGTTCTGGCATATTGGGTGGTAATGTTATATATGTTGCTGTTCCATTTTCCGAAGTAGTGAGTAGGTAGGTAACTAAGCCTCTTTATTAATATCACTGCCCCCCAATACTCTGAACCCTCAATGCCGAGTAGTAGTTTCTCCTACGGTGAATAGTTTACATAGTCATTGAGTCTGCAAGATCACAAGAGCCCATCAAAGACAACCTTCCCGAGATAGTCCACTTTTCATTGAGCTAGATGAGTACACACAACCTCTACTGTTGGGTAAAACCGTCTATTACAACTCAGAGGCAACTCATAGAAATGTTTAAATTAAACATTTGGCCAATCTAGTCTTTAATCGGGCCTTAGGCTTGCCTTAAATTCAGAATAGCCATATGCCTACCCCATACATGTTTAAATTCCCTTACTGTATGAGCCTCTATCCCTTCTGCAGGGAGGCTGTTTCACTTATCTACCACCCTCTCAGTACAGTAAAACTTTTCATAACATCGAATATAGAGAGTGCCCTGATCCAGATGTCAAGAGCCCAAAACTCATCTCTGCGACTCTATAACAATATTTTCCAGCAAGAACACTGCACAAAAAACAAACCTCAGACTCCAGTGCTATTACTAAGCACTTCATGTGGCACAGATAATGAGCAGTATTTTGATTGAAACGTTATATAAACTGAAATTATACTCTAGAATATTAAAGGATGTGCCCTTCACAAATAATAAACACTTACATTAGCTCCTTTAATCAAAGAGATGACTGTTGTTTTCCACCAAATAAATATACAATTATAACATTTTTATTAAAGCAGACGGAACAGAGTATAGTACTCATTTGTCTCTGTGTGATTCTTCTGCACGAGTGTGAACATTAATAGGGGAACATTTTATAATGAATCGTCAAATTAGGGATGGCAGCCGGCAGCTCTCCGCCAGATAAGTGAGGCAATATTCCTTCTGATCCTCTTTTATTTTCAGTGTTGTTACATAGCTGCTTATTCATTGAGCCATGATATCAGATAATGTCTTCTTGAGACCAGGGCTGTTGAAATGAATGCTGGGAATCTGGCATAGTCGACTGCTGTCTGGTAGTCATGTCCCACTAGCGTGTATGGACTTGTGGGACCCGTGTGTTTCACAGCTGATAGACAATTGGAGATTACGAGGAGAGGGGCTGTGACCGAATCCCCGATATTTTTATCTGAGATACATATAATTTATAGCATTTGTAGTACACATTTAATGTATCTATACTGATTCTTTATTTTGTTAAGTATACATTTGCCATGTGAGTAGCATCCCTGTATTCACATGCTTGCCAAGTGAGTGATGTATCTGTATGCTGTGCTTGCTGTTAAAGGGACAGTCTAGTTTTCTAAACAAGGAAGTGTAGGTATGAAGCATACTTAAGTATGCTTCCTGCTCATACCCTATAGCACTCCCATTGAGTGTGTGCAGGAGGCATATTTTTTTTCCCTCTAACTCCAATAACTAAGTAATACATGCAATGATTTGTATGCAATAAATGGATTACAGTCCATGTCAAATTTACTCCAATGTTCATTTAACATAGAAAGACTGCCGTGTTCCCCTAGTTGAGCTCTCCCTAAACCTTTGGTGTCATGAGTGTGTGACTAGATCACCCACCTGGAAATTTGAGGTCTCAATCCATTCATTGCCAAGTAAGCTTTTCCAATCCCACCAAGATGGCATCGTCATGAACTGTACCATTATCCTTCATTTCTGCAACACCGTACAATGGATAAATGAGACATTTCAAATAGTGTATGACATGATTTGACTTGCAGAAACTAAATGTGAGGAGGTCGACCCAGCTAAAACATGCTTATACATCAAGTATCTACGTACTTTGCCAACAGTTATGTTTATGGACGGTGATCTTATTGGTATTCACTCTCCAAAATGAATTGTTAATAAAACAAAATGGTTAGATTCCAAGAAGCGTTACAGTTAAGGGATCTTTTGCACAGCAAAGATTGTATGACTTTATCTATCCTCCCTGAATCAAAGTTCCTCAGAGCTGATTGGCATCACGTGGGCACAGATGGCTCATGTAAGGACAAGTCTGCATTTGCACAGGTGTTTCAATTACCGGCTCAGTTATTTTGATCATTTCGAGGAGCACTTTTCCGCTGTGTAGTCAAATCTCAGCATGACACTAGGTGCTTATATTACCGTGCAGCGTGGAGACAATCAGAAATCTTGCAGAACAGAAATCGAAAGCTATGCAGAATGAAAGAAATCACATCAATATAATTGTATAACTGCTTAAAATAATATAGGAACATCTTTAAAAAAGCAGGAATAGGCCATATCCAGGGGTTCTCTCAAACCTTTTAAGGATGGAACATTGTTTCTAGTGACTGGTATCCAGTGACATATCCTGGCCTAGGATGATTGCCTATGGGGGTGTAAATATACTGCTGATGGTACCTGTTTAGCTTGACATGTACTGGTTGGTATGTTATAATATTTTGTTACATAGTGTTTAAATATGTAACATGAGCAAGAGGTTCCATTTTCCAACTTTTTCTGGAACTATTTGTCCAGTTTCTCCTATATCTTCAGTTTTTTGGTTCAAACCCATAACTGGCACTGTTTGGTTGAAACCTTCATGGATCTGCCTTCATGGGGATTGAGGACCTAGGTTCTGCTGACAGCTGAGGAGGTCTCAGGAGGAAAACCCAATGGAAATTGTTAAATAGTATCTATCAGAAGTCCTTAATGGCTCTGCAGTTCATCTAGGTTGGGTTATGATTATTACATATTATTAAATATTTTAAATACAATATTACACAAAGCTGAGCTAACAGTTTTCACAAAGTTTAAATTGTCTTTGTTTTATGTAAGTTTGATGGGGTTTAAAACCTAGTGATGGATGCTTGAATTAATAAGTTGTAAATTTGGTGGGCGTTTTATCCACCACCTAATTTCCTTTATTCAAGATAGACAACCATGCATGATTAATTTCTGGCCACCTCGACAAGCAGTTATATCCAATTTCAGAATATAAAATCTTTTTCCCTGTTTCCCATCTTTTCTTCTTGAAGCTTACAATATGTGGTGTGTATCACAGTGTTCTCATTCCTCTGCCAACCCAGCCACACTTCTCAAACCCACATGTGTCTCTATTCTGCAGTTTGAACTGCCGTGGGCACAATCTAATGGTTGAAAAAAGCATGTTGGAAAAAATCTCAGATCGCTTAAGTTCCAGGAAACTCTTTACTGCTCCTTCATTTTGTTCTGCTGACCATTTAAATAATAGATTTATAATAACTTAGTAATTTATAATAACAAGACATCACTTCACTACTGGAGTTGAATGCACCTATGTTAGCTTGATAGGAGAGTGGAAACATGAATCCATTCGGATAAAACCTCTTCTAGGTCTGTGTCCGTCTGACCACATGAAAGGACTTTCCCTGGCAGATATCGGGTCTACCATTCCACTGAGTGGTTTTCTCACCTTAAATTTCTACATTTTACAGAGAAAGATAGACAAAACATTGCTTCATCTTAAAACACTAGAACAAAATGTCATTTTAAGTGTGGTTTTTGGTAAGATGTTCCCACTTTTGGATGTAAAAACTGCTTTAAAATGGTGAGAATTTGCTCCTTGACAATTCAAATGTGTTGTATGTTTTTCTTACAAAAATAGATATTTATAATTTACACAGTGCTAACACACCTTGGCTATGCCTCAAACTGAATATTTTTTTTCTACTCTTTATTGTAATAACAGTCCCTTGGGGGGAATGATAAGAGATTACAGAAGAAAGAGTAGATGTTTAACTTTAAATATATTTGCAACATTTATGGGTCAGACACATCAATTGAGGAGACACTCTTATTTCTTTAGGTACCATCAAGGTCTGCATACAACAATAAAAAGTTAAGGTGGTGGCTGTTGCCACGATAGATGACGGGTCTCTGCAGGCCGCTGGGTGCTGATGCCGCCAGCCGCCGCTACTTTAATACTTTTTTTTAAAATTTAATATGGCAAGCCGGATCGGCTATTAAATGAAAAAAAAAATAGTATTAAAGCAGCGCCGGCCGGCGGCATCAGCACCCAGCGGCCGTATGCGATGGCCGCCAAGTGATGGGAGCAGCGTGAGGGGTGAAAGCTCCGCCCCCTCACACTCACCTTTCACCCCTCACGCCCTTGCACCCAGCGGCCGTTTAGATAAGTTTTCCAGCAGTCTGACGGCCGCATAGTGATGGGAGCAGCGTGAGGGGTGAAAGGTGAGTGCGAGGGGGCGGAACCACTTCACTTGACTTGCCCCCCAGGCCTTAGGCTGCCAGCCCTCCCCTGGGTCTCTGTATTGTAAGATTTACACTACTGACCTACTTCAGTGATGGAAGTAACCAGCGATAGGGTCTGAATGAACCATCAATGTGTGTTTTCAGTAGTGGACTGGCAGAGTAAAATCAAGCCTGGCACTTCAAGGCATGTGGTCATAATACACTCTTATACTGCACGATAAAAGTCTGAGACTTTGTATGCTATGGAGTTTTGTGCAGTGCCCTGCCTTTGGCACTTGATGGATTAATGTCAGTATTGGAGGAGAGTGGGGCACACCATGCAGTGTAACCCTTTACATTTCTAAAGCATTAAGACATGAAGCCCACGGGGGCCAATGGGCTTTAGTGTACCCTGAGCAGGGCTTGACTAAGGTGCCAATTGTGGGATTTGTGGGAGATGTTTTGGTAGGAGGATATTTAAGGTTGGTGGGCACAAAGATAAATATCCATTTTGTGTGGTGTTTGTCCCACCTTCCCTGTGGCATAACTACAGGGGTTGGTGGCTTCCAAACTGCGACCGGGCCCACTCGAACATTGGGACCACTCGTTCAGAAAGGGCCCTTCAGACCTGGTCCATTTTAGCTTTATTGTTGTTTAATAAATCATGACATGGTGGAATATGTCATGTGTTGTTGTTTATTTGTGGGTGTATTTAGCTATTTTTTAGACCTGCTAAGGATCAGATGATTGTTATTATGTCCTGATATCTACAGCCATAGAATTTGGCGTCAAATTGGGTGTATATTCTTTTTCACACAACTGTATATATACTTGTTTGTGTGTTGGAAGTCGTTGTCTCTGTTAACACATTTATGTTTATGACTTCAGGTTTTACGCAACAACGACTGTGTTAAATAAAAATTATAATTTGGTGGTGGAGTTCTTATTACTTGAGTAACTGGGCTGAGCATGGGCCATAAGTCTACATCTGTCATGAGTTAACTTGGCAACTTGGGAGTTGGCATTCAAGTGATAAAGGTTCTTCCAACTGGTGGGCTTCTCTAAATACAAACTTTGTCTGTTTAGTATAGCCTTATGTTTGCCTCACTGATGATTTTCTTTGAAGCACCGGGATACATGGTTGAACCCTTATGGGATGTAATGTAAATTCCCTCGCTGTATTGCCCACCAACATTTCCGGTGGAGACTATTCCACATCCACCATTCTTTCAAGGTAGATCTACAGTACTTTATAACACTACATCCGACCCTCTGACCTTCTAGTGCTAGACAATAATAATGTTTGATTAACACAGTCCCACTACAGTTACGTGATAAGGCTATCGGGTCATTTAAGGTGTCTTTTAACAGAAAGAGGAGGCAAACACTTTTAAAGCAGTATTTGATTTAGTAAATCCCTTCTGCGCTCTGTGACCCGGCATTCACACACAAGTAGAAGTGACATTGGGAATTGATTTCTTTATTTTGAGTTTTGCTACCGAAGCCTTGCGGATCCACAGGAGGTGATCTCATTAGTGTCTGCTGGTCTTTACCAATGATTAATTTGCAGCGATGGAAATATGGTGCGGTGCGGCGAATGCATAGTGTATTCAGGCAAAAAAATGCATTTATTTTTTCCGTGTCAAAAAGGGAATCGCAATAAAGAAGATAGATTATTCTTATGAACATACATAGAGAACGTTAAAAATTGTACATTCACTAAAGGCAAGAAATTATTCCTCAAATAAACGCTAGAAAAGCAGTGATCTGTTTAACTCTTTCAATACTAGTGATGTGCATTGGCATCCATCAAGGCAACACAAAACTCAAGTATTTCCTTCACCATCCTTTCACCCCTTCTTCATATAACTTCTCCCCTGTATATTTCTGCCCTAAATGCACAATGTAACTTTCTTTAATTCAACATAGCATCTATTTTTGCCCCTGTAGCAGCATATCTGGTGCTGGAAACATGTACATGTACCCTGTCTTGCACTCTCTTGTCTAGAAGGTTCATACAAGTTCTGTACAAAGCATGGTTTGACCTGGAGTCTCCATACGTGTTAATATAATCATGGCTAGTCCTGGCCCATAATGAAGTCACTTTCCCCCCCACCAAGAGCCACATGTAGCCTACTGTGGGAAGTTTCCAAGTATGTATGCATCTCTGTAATATCAGCATTTAGTGCATTTTGAAAATGTGACCATCATGCGTAGCGTGAGATAGGGTTAGTTTCTATTATTTTCCATAATCATGGGATTTGTATTTTCTGTCCAAAATAGTAAAATGCACATAAATATTTTTCACTTTAACATTCTTTGAGAATACATTCCAGATATTTCGGTAACTTTCCTACTGGATGAATTAGCGGGCCCTCCTGGCCACCGTTTAGAGGGCTTCTAAAATGTATTATCATTATCTCTTTCAAACCGGCAGTAATTTGGGTTTACCCGATAAAAATCTCTTGAAGACTATAAATTCTGTCCTACAACACCCCCTGCTGTTTAAATACTGACAGAGCTATCAGTGCATGTGAAAACGCCCTTATGGAAATGATTTATATAGTTCTTATTAGTGACTATGGAGGCTTTTAATCCATGATGTAGGCATGGTCAAAAAATAGATTTTCTGAATAGCAAAATATATCTTCTCTGAACGCCCATCTGGGCATATATTTAATAAGACACATTGAACCTTTACAAGTGCAAATGGTGTGTATATGCACCAGCATGGGGTCCCAGCCCTGCCCAGGTACCCTAAGTAGATTATGCCCCCACATATGTCCCCGCATGTACCTTTTAACCCAAGGAAGAGCCTGGTGCGATCTCTTAGTTTGCCTATAGGGAGTAAAGCCTATTACGCATTCCACATGTAGTTTCAGAGCAAAAGCTGAGAAAAAATATAGAGATTTTTTTCACAATGCATGCACATAAGTTTTGCTGTAAGACAGAAATATTTAGAGTTTACAATTATTGCCTTTGGTTGTTGTAAGGTCGCCAACATCAAGATCAAAGAGATCGCAAAACAACACATCTATGCATAAACCCAGGCCTTTCAATCAATATTCTTTCCGGGGGAGAATCCATGAGGAACACTTGGCCAAACTGGTACATGCTCAATAACTCTGATCACTCTTGACCACACTGACAAATCTAAGACCCACTGAGGCAAACCCAATCACTCTGACTAATCTCAGCCTCATCTTCATGCACTCATACTGAACACGCTTTTCCCCAGTGATGAAAACTCAGACAACTAAATCATACTGACTCAAATACACCACTCTCATCTTACACCAGCATACATTCACATATATACTCGGCCAAATACACACAATATTCTCAAGCACACACACAACATACACATCTCAACTTCCACTTCAGCTATATTCATACATGCCTACATACTACATACTGACACGTACTGAGTACCTTAATTACCTAACCTGAGCACCTCATTCAACAGAAACATCCATGCCGCCAGCGTGCAGTGACGTGACATCACGTGACCTCACCGAGCGCTGCGTCACAGTATAATGATAGGCGAGTGATCCCTTACAGCGAGACATGTCACTGAGCACATGGTACTCTTGTCTTTAATTTGTTGGAAGGATTAGAGAGATTATTGCAATTGTGACGCCAAGTTCATGCCCTGAAAACACTCAATCTTGTGGGTATTTCTTCAAGGTCAATGTAACACAGTAGTACAGAAGAGTAATTTAGTCCAGTGATGTGTGGACTAAATTGATGTTGTTTTCAAATAATATTTCTGAGCCATATAAAAGTCCTATAGCACCACTCTATAAAAGGGTGCCCAAACCTTATAGATAACGTTAAAAGGAATAATTTATTTAATTTTAAAGTGGTGATCAATGCATGGTTGATACGCTTTATTGGACCAACATCAGCTAGTTTAGCAGATAAGAACTTAGTTATTCTGCTACTGTCTCCATCATGGAGAGCTAAAGATCTAGCTGTCCCAATCAAGTGGGCTCCACCTCAGAGAGTAATTGGTAAAAAAAGATTATTTAACAGCAATTTGAGATGAGTATATTTACTTGATATATAAACATCTTGTGTATTTGTAGACTTGCATAGGTTTTGTCATGTCTTGTATGCATTTTAATATGATTTTTTAATCTATCTGTAGATGGATTATGGTCCCAATGAGATTTGCTGTGTCCTGCAGATTCTAGGCAATGCTCGCAGTCTCTTTGGCTTCTACACAACTAAAAATCAATCTTGTATTATTACATCTCGCCTCATTAGGTGACCTCAGGCCTCTCCACAACATGTTCCACTCTCAATGCCTCAGCCCAATTACCCAGGACCAATAACTAATAAATGAGTTTAAGCCGTAGCAATATTTTTAATGATTTGGATCTTACACGGGGTCACACGACAGAAAGAGGAGCCCGGCGCAAGTCCCTGAAAGGTAAATGCCCATTTCTCAATAGACAAAACCACAGAGTTAGCGGATTGAAGTGAGAGATGTACCATGTCACTTCATACATCTAATGCAGCACTGGAATCCCTCGGCTTTGAGCAATGAGCTGTGTCAGTCGTTCAGGGAATATTCTCCATAAGGTCACTGGTGATAGATCTTTAGCTGCTGTATAGTAGATGAATTCTTGTAGTACTCAGGGTACGGCATAGAGACAGATTGGCAGAGGCACCCCTTGCTCCATTCTGAAAGGTGGCAGATTTCAGGAGGGGAGGGAAACTCCTAATAGAAAGCCATTTGTTTTTGGCTAGACAATCATGATCGCATATAGCTCAATAATTCTAAGTCAGCCTGAGATGTAGTAGTCTCCGAAGACAGAAAAGCTTTCTTTAGAATACTGCCTCTTTGCTATAAAGCCGGAGATGTCATGGTGATTATCAAGCTCGCTGCATTTAAAAGCAAGCTACTGGGGAAAAATGCTATTGTGTGCTTCAAAATATTTGTCAGTGATCACGTATATTGAGCGCTGAAGTAGCAGAGTGTTTTTTTTTCCTTGTTTGGAGCATTTCACTGATCGAGAATCTCTGCACGTACCAACTCGTTTAGTCTTTAAAAGCAATTCTTCTTTCTAAACAATCAATTCTTCCTCCTGAAATTATCACCCCTCTGTACTGGTTGTTGATATTCCTGGCTCAACTGAGGCTATAGGTCAATATGCAAGACAGCTAAAGATCTGTAGAAAATGATATTATCAACACTTTAAGCAGGTTGGGTTCATTTGAAACCTCCTTGTTTGTTTGAGCACTGGAAGATGTGTTTTGGATCTCTGGGTATTAAAATGAGCAGTACTACATGTTAACTCAAGAAGTATCGTGGTTATGAAGTATATATATATGTACTGTATACACTGTACTGGTTTTTATGGTTTCTAAACAGAGGTGGAAGGGTAGATTTTGCTTTGTGGGAAGTTGTGGGAGTTGTTTAATGGTTGCTCCATCTCACCAGCTTTGATGAGGTTACTAATGCACAATGCGGGAGGAGAGATGAGAGATGAGAGGGGAAGGGTGAAGAATAGAGGTTCGCACATCATTTAAATGAAGGGCATATATGCTAGGATGTATAAGAAACCTTAATTATATGTACTATAAAATAGTAACCATAATAATATGTCCTCTCAAACCCCATAATCACATTTCGCCTGCTTTTTGATTTTTGAGATTCTCATGACCCTATTGGGAGCTTTAACCAAACATTTTTTTAAATAAGTATATTGCCTAAAAAGAAAACATATGTTACGGAGGGTTTTGATACATTTAACACTTTTAGAAAATATTTGGAGATAAGATACAATAAATGTTTCTAAAAAAACAGGCCTACAGATATTCCAGTGTCAACAAAAGAATGCATATAAAAGTACTTTAACATGCATTCTTCAACCGGTTACAAAAAACTCACCTTTCGGAGAAGCAGCAGCAGTACAGCTGCAGTGCAACCCTCTCTCTATGGTCACATTTTTGTGCCACTGATTGATAGCTTTAACCAGCCAATCAGTGGCAGGAAAGCATTCCCATTTGCCAGCACAGGAACTGACTGTCAGTATTTATACCACGTGGACACAGACAGCAGGAGATGTGTTCAGCCAAGCATGTCCTCTGCAAGCCTAGCAGCTGGTGGGGGGGGGGGCAAATGTACATGGGGGGATTCTGCAGAACCCCTCCATGCATTTGCAAGAGGGATCCCATAAAAATGTAAAGGTGAAACTCCCATATGAAATGCGTTAAATTGCTTATAAAAGCAAGACTCTTTAAAGCATAGTCTTTCCTTTTCTCAGCTTTCCCCATGACCCTTAATAAGAAATATATACATTGGTTAGCTTTGTTTGATTTCACCATAACTCACTGATTAGTGAATAAACTCTTACAAGTTGTTTATATAGTAAATACTGTGTCTCATATACCAATAGCAACTTGGCTCCCATTCCTTACATTCAGGTTTCATATCAAAAGACCTATAAATGCAGAGGCACTGGACAGAGAGCCCACAAGTATTAACAGAACAAGGGATTTTGGAACATCTTCTGCTCAAGGACCTCTAGAGAAAGAAAGAGCATTTGTGATAAACCAGAAAGCATTCCATTTCCAGGGTGTCTGCATCCGCAGTCTGAAGGTTACGTAGAAAAAAAAATGGAAGTAACAGTGCAGGTAATATATGAGAGCTCTAAATGGTTACAACTACAGCCAAAGAAACCTTCCTGGCAGCTACAGAGGCTGATCACGGTTATATTGCGGCATTTCATTAACGTAGAGGTGAGCCCGAGGTGAACTGTATGTAATATTTGTACAATGGGAAGACAAACAGAATAAGACCATCTCTCCGTTAGCTATCCTAATAAACGCCAAGCTCTCGGATTATTTGTTTTTTTCTATCTACCACTTACTGTAGGATATTTTCTTCAAATCCACCTATCTGCAGGACATCACTGCTGTCTTGGGATTTCAGGCTAATATACACAAGGTGTTACAGAGTCTCTTTATTTTCTTGCAATCCCTCAAGTAACGTTTGCTTTGTCATATTCACTGCTAACTAAATTGTGTAGTTTTATTTTCTATGGTATCTTTCACTAGTGAAAAGTGGAACAGCTTTGAGGGCTTTAGATGTCCACAAGGTCCCTTTTGCCCATGAGTATAAGTAAAAAAGCACTAAATAGGATTTCTTTTCACTTTATCCAAAACATGCTTTAAAGCAGACTTGAGGATCTAAAAGAAATAGTGTAGTCTGTTTTTTATACCACACTTCTTCAAAGTCATTTCGTTCTGTCATATCCGTCAAATAAAGAACAATTGGCAATGTTGGATGTGGGGAACCCTACTCAGGGGAGACAGCAACACCTTCAAGATCTCATTGACCCTTTCTTCAGAGATATTGCAGAATAAGTTGAAAGCTGGGGACAGGCATCTACCATGAATCATGGCCAAAAACTAACCAGAGGGATTTTTAGGGTTCCCTTTCTTGATTTTGATGCTATACCATAGTATATATTCATAATTGCTGTCAAATTAATCATTAAAGCACAACAAGTAAAAAACAACATTGAATGGAAATGTTTCAGACTCCGGAGAACACATATAATTAAGCTTATTTTCAGACAACTGCATATTAGCAATTTGTATGTGTTCTAGTTCTGTTATCTAAGCCCACTCTGCTTTGCAAATACCCCGATTCCTTGTTGTAAAAAATAGAATGGCTCAGTCTTAATCACACTGTTGGACACTCTGACCAAAGTTTAAGTAGGAACTGATTTGATCAACCTTGACATAAAGAATCACCTTAGTGTCATGACTGAGCTGGGAAAGTCACCAAAAGTACCACAAGGCTTACAACAAAGGCAGCATCCAGGTCTGCTGATAAAGAAGGATTTTTGGAACAAAATTAAATAAAACCAGGTCCTCTGCAAAGCTAACCTCCTTTATACAGCACTGCATTTTATGCTAAAGGAGAAAGTACTTTTTCATGGAATTTCCCCTTCAAGCAAGTGTGAAGATAAAAAAATATATATCATTAAATGAGATATTGATTGCTTATCAGCCAGAGGGTTGATCCATTACTGAAATGATCTATTCTGTAGAGGTTTTTTATGGGAAACACTGTGCAAAGCTGTTTGGCCCTCCCCCTATCTATTAGTTTGTAATCTACTAAGGCAATATTTTTAAGGTAAAAAAAAATTGTTTAGTTGAAGCAAGAGCAGCCATTTACCTATGTCATGCTGTAGCATTTTCTTCCTGCTGTATAAATGGTGACCCCACAGGAAGGGACAGACTAGTTATTGGCAATACCAGGCAAATGGCCGTTCATGGCTGCTCCTGACATTTAGTGTTTGGTCATCGGCTAGATACATGAGGCCACAGACTGAACAAGTAAAACAACATACACATTGTTGCATGTGCATCATTGTATCGTCCGCTGACCTTAAAGTACCAGGGCCAATTCAAATCCCCAGTCAGGCCCTGGCAGAAAGAATGATTTCTATGTGTTGTAACTGCCACTGTCAGAAAAATAAATAAAAATAAATAAAAATAAATATTTATAGTGATGTCATAATGACTTCATCAGGGGTATCATCTAATTATAAAAGAGTTTCTTAGATCTACATAGATCCTCAAGAGGTTTTTTTTAATATTGCTTTGCTCTCTGACAAAGAGAAGTGCTAACATGTACAAATGTTTCCCTGTCAACAGTATATATATATATTATTTTATATCTAAATTGCAAAAAAAAGGTTTTTACAATATTTTATATATATTTTATATTTTATTCCTGATTTCATGTTATACAAACTTTCTCCAATTATGCCAACATTTATTGATATCAAGGCTGATATTGCTAACAATATAATACCATCTGGCTCTTTTAACCAGGAATGCTTATTGAAAATGTATATTGAGAATCGCCTCTAAAAACAATTCTGCCGTCCATTAAACATTTTTTTAGATGTGTCCATGGTTAAGGGAGCCATCTGGTCTGAATATTAAGTCAAATACAGGATGTAATCTGCGGACTGAGGTGATAAAGCCTTTTAAGAAATCAGACCTACTAACTATAAGAGACTGCTGAGAAAAACACTACAAGCTCAACAAATTGTTCCATTATCTGCAGTGGTAGCCCAGTATTCACATGAAACATCACAAGGCCCTTCTTTCTGATACAGAAATCTTTTTTTCATCAGAGGAATCCTTTGTTGAAGTCACTGATGACTTTACCAGAGGGGATATCTCAATCACTTTAATGCACAGTGCTTTGTATGACCCTGAGTTATGATGTCATCATGCACATGGAGCCAGGATGGCATGGGAAAAGGGACCAAGGACACAGTTGGTAGACATTGGGTGACAGTCCGGCCTATGGAACAGTCTTGATAACAAGGCTTAACTGCTCATCTGGTCAACTCTACAGTCTATCCTTTTTTTAGGATAGAGTGTAGAGGAGAGAGTCGAGATAGTGGAGTGCCAACCAGAAGAGTGTTGCAGTAGTCAAGACGGGAAATGATAAGTGAATATCATTCACTTATCATACTTAAGTGTTCAGCCAAGCATGTCCTCTGCAAGCCTAGCAGCTGTCGGGGGGGGGGCAAATGTACATGGGGGGATTCTGCAGAACCCCTCTATGCATTTGCAACAGGAATCCCATAAATTCTTTAAAGCATAGTCTTTCCTTTTCTCATCTTTCCCCATGACCCTTCACAATAAATATATGCATTGGAGAGATATATTTGATTTCACCTTAACTCACTGATTAGTGAATAAACTCTTACAAGTTGTTTATATAGTACGTTACTTTGTCTAATATACTAATACAAACTTGGCTCCCATTTGTTACATTCAGCGAAAAGGTTTTATTCAAATGATGTGCATTAGCTAAAACACTACACAGACTGTAGCAACATTAATAGTCATAATTGTTAAATTGCCATTGTAGAGGGGCATAAATTATAATTTGTTAAAAACCAATAACAACTGAAATTCAACATTTGAAATGATCACATAAAAAAAAAACTGGTCCAAGCATTTTTTTTCCCGTTAGTATCTTCCTTAAAACTATGCACATTAGAAATCATTTCACACAATTATTTCCGTCTATTTTTCCGTCATTTTATTTATAGGTGTAAGTGAAGTCGACTTTAATAATTGCATCATAAAATATTTGATTAAAGTTTGTGAATCAGAACAGGATACAATAAAAGGAAGTAAGATAAGCATTATTAAGTGTTCCTGTTTGCAGCAGTCTTTTTTCCCATATTTCTCCTATATTCAATCTTCAATCTCAATTTTTTTTGTTTTATTTTTGCTTTTTATTGAAGGGCATGTGGATTCTAAAAAGAATATTATTTTGGGTTTAATATAATTATGGTGACCCCGTCTGCTTTAAACCAGCAGAAGTAGCCAAGTTTAAGAGTATTTACCTATTTCTTCAAGTAAACTTGGTATTCATTTCTGTCCGATGCTTTGTTAGTGGTAAAGAGTTGCTTTTAAATCTAGTGCTTCATGATGCCCTAAGACTTTAATATATAGCTTTAATACAAGTCCATTCTTTTAATCAGAGATTTCGAATACGATATACCATAGAAGATTCCGCTTAGAATGGAGAGACACCAAGAATTTGTCCATTCGTCCTGAGACTCATAGGGTTTAGATAGAGATACCAGGCACCTGATGCTGAATAAAATGTAAATACAAAAGTATACATTATTATTTCAAGATTAACATTTTTGACCCATCATTTTACGTAAAATCAATACCTGTACACCGGGTACCAGCAGATATTAAAATATCAGCAGACTTTGTCATATTGGCAATCACCTTTATGTTAAGACTTAAGCAAACATGTAGCAGGTATCTGTTTCAGGGTCACATTCTAATTAACATGACAAGTCACATCAAGGCTTGATCCCGTTGTAGACTACAAAGTTTTGGTATGTATACCTTGGCTTATGAGCCAATGCACTCCTTCTCCTTTGCAGAAATATTATTTCTGTACCTCTAGGAGTAAACCATGAATAAAATATTGGTATTCCACTTATACCATTCTTTGTAATATATTAACTCCTGGTAACAAGATTCCACTATCGGTCACAAATTAAGTCTTCAATAATTTCAACTGAGCAGTTTGATCAACCAAACATAGCTATTTCCCCAAATTGGTTGGCTGCATGATTTTTGAGTAACGTAAGCAGTGGCGTATTCTGTTTAAATGCCGGCTAGGCCTATAGCACCAGGTCCAAGGGTGAGACAGCCTCTGGGCCACTTCACTAGGGACCGATTACCCTATAGGCTTTGTATAGTTTTACAGAAGAACTGAATGGTTTTACAGAATCTCCAGTTATATTTTAGATTACTTTCAATCCTAATGCATCATGATTTTATTATTTTCAAGCCGTTATTAATACATAAATATCTCTATATATCTACAGAGGAACCAAAGGTCTCCGGAATCTGCTGGTGCTATATAAATAAATGTAATGTAACTATAAGGTTTTACAAGAAGGTAAGAGTAGAGAACAGGAAGTGTGTTCCAACTTCCTGGCTGGGATGACAATGGGATTCCAGTTCAGGTTTCAAGGGTTGACCCTGGGAAATGAGGGAACATTTGAGGCAAACATCCAGCCGATGTCTTTGAGGGAGGCTGGTGGGATGTCCCATTTGGGAAATGGAAATTAAAACTGAATAATTAAAAAAATGGAATGTTAAATGTAATCGGACATTCTTAACCATAAAGTAAAAAAATTTAGCTACAAAACAGGTTAAGGACAGAATCCTCATTATGTGGATCCCCAATTTATTACTTCCCCGTATTTCCATATTCTATAAATCCCACCGATTGCAAATTCTGAACCTACATACTCCACGTCTCCTGTTTTATTTATAGCTTGTAAAAGGAAAAGATAAATGGTTGCATTGTCTGTCTGTTGTATTTAAATATGTATCTGTTTATTACTTTCGCTGTCAAAATATCACTTATGACATAACTAAATGCCTTCCTTGGTGGAATGACAATTTGTTACATGTTTTACATAAGCTCCAAACTGCGGTGAGGTGGATTCATTGAAATGCTAAAAGAATCTGTTTTGAGGAAAAAGCTGAAGCAAATTATTAGTGTTACTTGGCAAGCTGAAAAAGAGCAGCAGGGGTGATGACAGTTAAGGTATCTGCTTTGTTTTATTTCCCCAGTTTCCTGCCGTGAACAAATATGTTTCACTATAACAGAAATGTCTTTTCTTTCCCCTTGCAGGTGCGCTCTGCTTTAATGTGCTTATTAAGATATTATAGGTGAGCCTGTTTGTGGAAAGCTATAAGAGAGGTAGGGAGTCCTTATTTCTCCACTATAGTGAGTCTTCTTTATTGTCTCTGGCATATTTGACGTGGTGTTCTAAGAATAGAAGGTAAAATCTCATTTGCAATGGGTAATTCTAGGTCCGTTGGCTTGTTGGGGGCAATCCTGAACTATACAGTAAACATGGAAACATAGACATTGGCAGTATGTACCATATGAAATCTTCCATTTTTTATTGTTGTTCAAAGACCTTACATACTTGCTTGGTCCATGACTTATCCTCAGAAAAGCCTTACACCCTTATGGGATATGTAATGATAAGCATTGGTAGAGACAGTGTCCATACCAGAGGTGTCATCAACAAGGCTTACAGACGTGTCCTTGTTTAAGGAATATTGGCGTCCATTTTTCAGGAACAACATCATCATGTTCTCTGTCATACATAGATAATGTTAGGATAAGTAGTACGTAATTAACTTGAGGCTCTCTGGTACCCATGGATAATGTCAGGTTCCTATATACATGTTGTTAGTTGTGGGTTCATTGATACATGAGGATACCTTCATACTCTCTGTACATGCACACAACATACAATGTAAATCCAGATGCAACTTTATGAGTGGACAACATTTTTCTCTGCCATATGATATACTTACTATTATATTTAGTATGTGTGGGTGTATGTATGCTAGGAGGAGGTGACAGGACAGAAAGTCTTTATATCTGATTGATCTAATGTTTGAATGGTAATTGTAAGTTATTGTGTATTAGAAAGTGAAAACTAGTGCCTGAAGTTCCAATTAAAGACGCAACAGTTCTTTGTTCCTTAATCAGGATTGAAAATGCAGCTACAATAAATTAGCTCAGCAGTATGCATTTTCCATGGCACTAAGTTTTATTTTTTCGATATAAGCATTTCATATATTAAGGGAACCATAGACGTGGGTATGTGTATTGTTCCCCAATTTTGATTTGGTCTAATGGGGCAGATACTTCACAAAATAAGCGAGACTACCCTGTCGATCATTTATCAAATTGTAAGCAAAGCATAATCCAGATCCAACATCTATTATTTTGTTTCATAAAATGTATTTTATGCCTTTGTGCTCCATAAAGAATGTATAAAATGATTTAATAGTTAGATGGGCAGAAAGGCATTTCAGTGGCCGAATCAAGGCAACAAAAAAACCATAAATTAACAGTAATGGATCCATGAATCAAGATAAAATGATATCAAGATACGAGCGTTTGAGATGCATAAAAAAGAATCATTTTCTTAGTATTCATAATTAGAACAATGATTAAGTACAAAACCCCTCATAAAGTGTGCGGAAAGCACAGGGGAAAGAGTAAAACGGATTAATGGAGATGAAAATCAAATCTTACAGAAACATTTGCGGATCCTAACTTTTCATTACGATTTAGTGATTTCTTTATTGGCAGAGCAACATGTCTCCCTGCTTCAAAAAAACAAGACTGATAAAGGAAAAAAGAGATGAGCACTACATGCAGATAGCGTAAACAGAACGAATAAAGCAAATAAATGCGGAGGAAACGAATACAGAGAAAAGGAAATGAGAAAAATCTTGTCATCTTCGCAAAACATTTGAGGCTTTGTTGAAGAATGTCAAATTAAATGCTTTTCTAAAGAATTTCTTTCGTCTTTGAAAAGCAGCGTGGTATCAGAATGAATAATTCATGGCAGACTTTAAGATGAGTGAGTGCCCAGCAGGCAGCGGTGCTAAAACTCAGATTGCTGTGTTCAAAGAGCAGCTCCACTGAAGCTTCTGAAACACCAAAACAGGTGACCTTCATAGAGCAGAAATGTCATAGAAAGGAAAAAGAAAAAGCATAAAAACACAATCAAGGATACAAAACGGCATAAAAAAAAAACAAGCCAATAATTCTGGTAACAAACTACCAAAGAGAGACAGGATCCAGTTTTCTATAGAAGATGCAGGACATGATTCATAAGGATCTCTCGTTAATGTGTGGTGGGAAGCACCTGGCAGCTAAGAGGTTAAATTTATTATACGAATAACAAATGGGATTCCATTTCTCCGCAGCCTTAGTCAGCAGCCGCTATCATGACTAATGACCATAAAATTGGATATCAAACTGCACATGTAGCGTTTATGTACGTACACATAATTTTATATCCTCTGCCCAAAACAATTACTACCAGCCACCCAAATTACAATTCCCAGCTATTACAACTCGCTGCACCTGTTTCTAGGCTAATATCAGATAAAGCCTGAAACATTCAGTATCTCTGCTCCCAAACTGCCAGTTTATACTGGAATATCAGACTGATCCTATAATAACCGGTATTACTGCTCACACTGCTCCTATTTATATTATAATTTCACGCAGATCCTGTTATAGCCGGAATTACTACTCCCATACGGCACCTGTTTATACTGGAATACCAGACAGAACCTGTGATAACCCAGATTATTGCTCACACCGCACTTGTAATATCAGGAAGACTCTGTATTAACCAATATGACTGATAACACATTGCACACATTTCTCCTATAATACGCTATTTAGGCTTCTTACCAAGTCTGGTTTGCAAAAAAAACAGAATATAATTTTCCAGCGTCAAAGGAATGTAAAAAAAAAACTATTTTGACTGCATGGTTATTGGTTTTATTTGGTTTCCATTTGGGAAAAAAAAAAAAAAATGGGCAGATTAGTCAAATTCCATGCTTCTTTGTGAAAATGCCTCAGGATTACTCACCAAGTTGGGCACTTTGATTATTAACAACTATGGAAGGAAGGACTTCATTAGCATTGCCGTAAAGAATCAGTGTGTTGCTTGAGCAAGGAAAGTTACCCAAAGTATCACATGACTGACAGCAATGGCAGCCACCAGCTCTACTAGCAATGGAAGTTTATTGGAACAAAATGAGATAAACCAGTGTATACAGCACTGTATTTTATGCTCAATAAGAAAAATATGTTTTTAGGCAACACATTGAAAATAGTGCTCACAGGTGTATTTGAATGAAAACAGAAGCATACATTTTGTGCCTATTTTTTAAGGCACAAAACAACCTGAACGTCATTTTGTGTAGGAAGGAGTGTTTTTATTTTGTAATTTTGATTTTTAGATATTAAAAAAAATACAAAGAGAGGTTATATAGACCATGTTATCAATAGACAACTTAGTATGGACAGGCAAAAATAAAAAAGGACATTTTGTTCAGGGGGGGAAATATATAATTAAATTTACTTATATAAATTCTATTTGAAATTTGCAACATTTTAAACATTGTCATACATATTTTAACCATAATTGTTAGAATATTATCTAGCAACAGATCAGCAGCAGATTACAGAAAGTGGAAGGGGAATCTCAGTGTAGCGGGAACAAAGCAATTTATAAATAATAAATTTGGGTACTGAATACATGATTAAAATATGCATTAGTCCTAAATCAGTCCTGTATAATGCAATTATTTGATCACTTAGGAATTATATTGCTCTAAGAATGATTTTATGTATGCCAACAGTATCCAGAGGGTAGTGGTTGTAAAATAATAATACCAGTCGCCAAATTACAGTTTCCTCTAGATTAGAAACAAAATACATGTCTTCAAAATTAATAAAAAAAAAATGGGAAACTTGAAAAAGAAGAATGGCAACATTCAGTACAGGGTGCAGGCTAGTAAAATAAGATCATGTCATTTAACAAGGAATCTGGAACATAACCTGAAGATGATAAACTGGTTAGAATAATAGTATGCCCATCTGGCACACTGGGCACATGCCCAAAGGACTGGTGGCTGACAGTGCCACCTACACACTCAGCACTCAACTTGAGTATTAAAATGTAGCATGAAGCCACACATATCCAGCCATCAACCGCTGGTCTTAAAGTGGCAGGGCAGCCTCATGAGTGCTAGTCTGCCCCGGTGGGTAAATCACATTAAACAATAATTCAGGATGCAATACTAGATTATACTGAAAAAATAAAATATTGGATTTTAACCCACGTGTTTTTATGGACAGATGCGCCAAATGAACCTCCTGGTCTTCTTCAATGAGGTAGAAATTAAAATGTTGGTACAGCTTGAGCTATAGAATTCTAGAATATAGATTCTTGTGAAGATATAATAGATACAATAGATATTGTGATATATTGACTTTTGGGACACTTACCTCTAAATTAAAAGGGACTACTCCCGAGAGATAGTATTTCTAATAAGGTTGAAGACATGTTGAAAGAAAGGGGACAGCAATTTCTTAGAAACATTAATTTTTATGTTATTGCAGGTTTGCTTTTTAATTTGTATATGAACAAACTAGAAATGGGTATTTAATAGTACTTTTTATTAAGATGAAACCAAATAGTATAGGTTTTTAAATAAATATATATATTTCTAAATATCAATTCATCAAAAAATAAACAAACGCGTATCTCAAAGCTGGAAACATGTACATCTACAATCATTGACCATCAAATAGAAACGGCAGCCACGTACCCACACATTTCAGGCTCTCGAATTTGCTACTTGGGAGTGGGTGATTGCAGGTACTATAGAGGCTTTAAAAAATCTTTATGTTGGTTATATTCATATGGTCATTTAAAAGTCAGGGCCCGGGTCAGACCTATGGCAACTACTACTAGATAGATGCACATGAAATTGTGCCTTCCCCATGTTCCGTAACACATACCCTACAATTATTTTTGAAGTCTACAGTGCTTCAGTTATGTAAATCACAGGTACCATTAAATATTTTATAGGACGGCAAGGATGCTGAAATAAGAAAGTGTTTTTAATAAAAATCATACTGTAGTCATTACAAGCCAGAGGCAACATGCAAAAAAGCAATATTCTAGTAATATATTCTGCAGATGTTAAACATAACTTGAGCTGTTTTAATTTAAGCATACGTGTTGATCAAGCTTTATTATATTTATTGACTATTACAGTAATTACAGTTAAATAGTTTAAGTAAAAGTTTTGGAGCGTTTATGGATTCTTACACATTTAAAGATAACCGTAATTCTGAATGTTTGCAGCATAACCTTTCCAAACTAGAAAGTGAGTGCCACAGGTTAGTGTGGTTGAGTTTAATGAGTTATCCATTCCTCCATGATGAAGTAGATGGTTCATAGCAGAAAAGGTTTGGATCCAAGTTAGCAAAAAGCTTTCTGCATGTCACTTGTGGTTTTGCAGAGGTCCCAACTGCTACCCAACTGCTACTTCTACACAGACCCGCAGCTTACCTCTGTGTTGCTCACACACTGTGCAAGCAACCTCTCTTTCCCGCCCAAGAGGAGCAGGAACGCAGCGGTGTAACGTTAGGTTTCATTATGTAACCATGCTGCTTTCCTGCCTCCATTGGGCAGTAAAACAGAAGTTGCTTGCGTAGACTATGAGCACCAAAGAGAAGACTGAATGAGTATGTGTGAATGAGTATGTATGTATATATATATGTGTCTGATAGTAAGGATATGTAAGTGTTTGTGTGTTTGCATGGATGTATAAGTGTTTGCTTGCAAAGGTGACACAAGCAGACTGCTTGGGGCAAAGATGGCACAGGCAGGCTGTTTGGGGGTAGGGATGGCACAGACAAGCTGTTTTGGGACAAATATGGCACAGACATGCTGTTTGGGGACAAAGATGGCAAGTCCTATGCATCCAGTTTGGGTGCTGGGCAGTACCTGGGAAGGAAGTGTTCCAAGTTCAGCAACTGTCAGCCAGCATGCCTCTCATATGCAGCTTCACAATGCTCCTGGGGCTATAGGAGCTTATTTTGTGAGTGTGACAATATTTTACGTGTCTCAATTTCATTTGAAAGATCCGGATTGTCTGCATTATTTTAATGTTTCTTTTTGTTTTGTTTTTTTTTGGGTGGAATCAAGACACTATCTATGTGAGGCTCATTTATGTTTTATGTCTATATATCTCTTTTTCATACACTTGTGATTCACACCCACTTTTTATGTATTCATTTTTAGAGATTTCACATCATTTTACAAATATCCATGCACTGTGCACTTTTGTTTTATGTTGTATGTTTTTTTTTTCTACTGGAATGCCAAATCAAACAACAGGAATCCTAGCTCTAAAAATTAACATTTATTTATATGCCCTAAAATAATTATACATATGAAATGCCTAAGCAGTCCCTAACTAAATGAATTTGTAAATGGCAGTATATAAGACTATCCAAATGTTATCCCTAGTGCTTAAGTAAAGGACCTAGTACATTCGTGCCTCACCTACTAACAGACTACTGGACTGCCATAGTCTAGCCAAGTTTATCTAAAAAGCTACACAGCCCTATCTACTGTGTCATCAGGGGATTCTTGTACGGACGCAGGCAACAGGACCCCCCTTTTAAATTACCCGCGTTGTACCCTGATTAGAATCAGCAACACCCCCCCCCCCCCGGCTGCTGATAGGTTTACATTAAGAACCAAAACCAACCTTTGTTTTAACAATGAGATTGTGTCATTGGATACCAAAGATAACAAATATAGAAACTCTGTATCTTAGCTATTTGCTACAGAGTATTGATGAATCATGAAAATGTAAGTGTACACTCCACTAGATGGCAGACCGGTACAGGCACTGCTCAAGAGAAGGACACCCTGTATTAAAAGAAACATATGTAGTGATTACTTTCATATTCTAGTCAGTTGTTGGTAGTATCCTTGGATGCTTTCTCTAGTGACCTCAGATGACCCCAGACTGATAGGCGTACCCCAGTTGTTTCCCCTGTCAGTGGTAATGGTTATGCAGAGGAAAAAAGGGGGATAAAGTTGGGTTGGGGTTTCACCCCCCATGGTTAAGTATCCTCTAGAAAACTTTATAGTAGGTCCTCTGCATTCCAGTAGGTAGCGTTCTCCTGGCATCTGCCAAATCCTGAGGGCATTTTTAAGCTCTATGCACTTCGGCACCAAGTGGCACCAAGTGGCCATGTTTTGTGGGAATGTGTATGGCCTACCACTTAATGGCTGAGCTGTTGTTACTCATAGACACTTCCACTTCACAGTAATAACACTTTCACAAACTTACTTGTGGCAATGGTGGCCAGTGGCATGTTTGAAGTCACTGAGCTCTTCAGTACGATTAATTCTACCGGCAATGTTTCTCTAGATGGCATGCCTAGGTGCTTGATTTTGTATCCCTGTTAGCAATGGGAGAGGCTAAAACACCTAAACTCAGTAATTAGGAGGAGGTTTCCACTAGACCTGTCCACAAGGTTAAAAATCATTTAAGACACATTTTTTCGTTTTGTTTTCGGACAATGATTTTCGTTTTCTGCCTTTTTGTTTTGGATAAAATTTGGCTTTTTTAATTCAGAAATGAAAATTCAGGGCCAAAAACACATCTCTTTCTCTCTCTCTCTGTCCCCCAATCCTGTCTGTGCAAACCCCTCGCCCTGCTCACTTACCTTCTCAAGCAAGAGACCATGCTGCTAGCGCCTGCACGTGCAGCGCCTGCAATAGAAGCTGCTCTAAACTATAATACAAACCTCGCTGTAGAGGTAAAATAATGCACAGCTTTCCTTACTGACACTGAAATGGTTAATTGTCATTTGGATACTAGCTATGCTCCTCCAAATATTTTTATTTAATGTAATAAAGTTTTACTTAATGTAAGGACGACTTCTTTTTAATGGGTGGTAAATTTGTGGAACAGCCTCCTAGCAGAAGAACCTTGAGGTCCACATGGTGGTGGATATGTGGAATAGCCTCCCTGTAGAAGTAACTTGAGGTCCACAGAACCCATGTGATCTTTACTTTTCCTCATCTTTGTTCCTCCTAAATGTAAGTTGGTGTTTTTGTTGAGATTTTTTAAGATTTTTTTTTAACATTGTTTCCTGTGAAGTTTGCATTTGCCAATACTTAGTAAACAGCGCCTGTTAGATTTATTGGGCTCTGAATGTTTAACAGAATGACCCACGTTGAACATATTTTCATCTGAATGTACGAAACAGTCAATTTTTCGTTAAAATAAGTTTGTACAAATCTATAAAATACCTAAAGTGTGAAACCCATCAAGCGTTAAGTCTAGTCCTGTGACGTTCTCCAGGTATTTGTATTTGTACTGTCCAAGAACGTGAATAAAAGAACATTTTGAGTCGTTCTCCTCTATTCAGAGGTAATACCTCTAACTTCCACAAGATGTCAAAATAGAACCACAAATGAGCAGAACGAATCTTCTGTGTTTGCCAACAGAAATTGCTGCAAAAAATACCTTGTTTCAAAAACCAAAACATGCTAGAGTTACAGGAATGTTTGGTTGAATATTAGTCACAAAAATCCCAAAAAGGAAGGGATAATTCTCAGACTGAAGTTCTGTCCCACTCAGGGCCAGGCTACTCATATGTGCAGCCACATGTTACGTTTTCATGCTGACGTGGCATGCTGCGAGGCATGTCCAGGAGCCGGCTGCACACTGTAGGACCTTGCTCATCGCTAGAGCAGTAGATCGGGTCATTATGAGTCACCATTGGCCAGTGGCCCACTGAGCATTTGCCCAGTGGACCAGATGGCCAGTTCAAGCCTGGTCCCACTGACTCACCCTTGCAAGTGGTGGAGGTCATGGACCAGCTGGGAAGATCACAGTATTTTCCCGACTAGTGGAACATGACATCATATCTCAGTGTTCTGGAACTCATGACCATACCTGAGAACTTTCTGGGTTTGACCCGGAGATTGTCGGGTGAGCTCTGCTTCTTCGGTTCTCCGGGTCAAGACCCAAATCCTCCAGGTCGCGGGGTCTTGACACGCCCCCCTCCCCGCCCATATTGCCTTTAAACGGGGGTGTTTCCTGCTGCCATCAGCAGGAACGCCCCTGACATCACTGGACCACCCTGGACCATCGCGCAGACCCCCACCGGCTGACAGAGAATCATCCTCTCTGTCAGCCGGTGGGGGTCTGCATCGCACAGACAGCCTCCGTTACTGCCCTTCACTTACGCTGAGGCTTCTATGAAGCTGCAGTGAAAGTGCCTGTCAGCAACGGAGCCGGGTAGAGAGGCAGAGCAATGTATGGGAGGGGGGGGAGTCAGAGGGGTGTATGGGAGCCACCCTCCCATACACCACTCTGGCTCCTCCCCCTCCCATACGCCACTCTGCCTCTCTACCCGGCTCCCTGGTGTCTTGTGAACCTCCGTTGCTGACAGGAGGCAGAGTGGAGTATGGGAGGGGGGGAGGAGGCAGAGTGGAGTATGGGAGGGGGGGAGGAGGCAAAGTGGTGTATGGGAGGGGGGGAGGAGGCAAAGTGGTGTATGGGAGGGGGAGGAGCCAAAGTGGAGTATGGGAGGGGGAGGAGCCAAAGTGGAGTATGGGAGGGGGAGGAGCCAAAGTGGAGTATGGGAGGGGAGGAGCCAGAGTGGTGTATGGGTGAGTTATAGTAGTGTATGGGGGGTATTATGAATTTCAGGGCATATAGGGGGTATAAGGCATATCGATATTAGGCATATTAGGGGGCCATAAAACATATCTGGGGTAAAAGGTATATCAGGGGGCTCTGTTGCATATCACTGGCATATAAGGAGTATAAGGCATATCAGGGGGCACAGTGGAATCTGGCATATATGGGGCAGAGTGGCAAGCTGGGGGTCAGATGTGCAAAACTGGGGGCAGTTTGGTAAATAAAAGAAAATATAAACAAGGCTTTTTTCTCATAGTTTTTATTAAATATGAAAAATAGTTAACATATGAATTAATATTTACTAATAACTTTGTATTAAAACCTAGTTTGAGAAACACCGTGTTTGGGTTCTTGTAGCTTTTATTATTATGTCAGTAAAATAAGAAGGTGAATAGAGAGAGGCCATTGCAATAAAGAGATGAAAGTGTAAATTGTACGTTTTTTATTACATTTTAAATTTTTTAAAAATGCATTTTTTTATCCGATTAAATGAAAAAATAATCGGCCAACTAATAGATTATTAAAATAATTGTTAGTTGCAGCCCTAGAAATTTGATTGAGAAACATAATGAAACTATGAGCAATATACAGACGTATGGGAAGAAAGTCATAATTAAAGAAAAAAGTCCAAGAAGACCACCTAATACAAAAACAGACAGCACATTGATATATGTGTCAGTGCAAGAAATCTGGAACAATTGTGGTAGTTCACAAAAGAAAATATGGACTGTGTTTGATGCACAAAATGTCAACCTCAGTGTAAAAAGTGTGTGTATCAAGGAATATACAGAAGCAGCTGCCCAAACTGCCCCTGTTAGCTGAACACAGGTTTTCCAATGCATTATTTGCATGTAATGAAGCGAATGGCAAATTGCAACATAGCAATCATAGGACATTATTGCAAGTAATTGGATTTCTGAAGCAACACCAAAAATGAAGAAGTAGACTTGAGTAACACAAGCTCGAATAGATATCACCCTGCTTTTGGTGCTAAGGTCGAAAAGCATCCGTGGGGTAGTAATAGATGAGGAACACCGGCTAGGTTTCCAAGAAAAAAAATACATTGGGGAGTGAAGGTGAGAGTCAACTAAAATTAGCAGAAAGATAAGAAGGTTTACGACCAGTGTCATCAAGTAAACACAAAGAAAGAGCAAAAAAAAGAATCAGCTCCATGACCGGGAGATCAGACAGTCCTGACAGAAATAAAGCTGTTACTACCGTTTGGTTTTCCATGTAATATTAGAAGAATGTAAAGTAATAAACCGAAAGATGCACAAAAACCTCAAAGGATGGAAAGTGAAACACGGGATTTGTCAGTATATAACGATTCGACCCAACTAGTCTGCCTGTTTTCTCCTGCTGACCTTGGGTCTCAATTTTCAGGAACTTTAACCGGTTATAGTGAATCTAAGCCACTAGTTCCCCCGTGATTTACTGATACACAATCTTATGTCTAAGCAAATATTTTTAATAACATATAATGAATTCTAGAGATTGTTTAGGGCACATGTACAAGAAAAGAAAAGTTGGTATGATCTTGACACCAATGCAAGGAACACCTATGCTTAGGGATCAAAACCGTAGGGATACGTCCCCCTCAACACCACTCAACAAGCCTTGCTTCCTTAGTCATATAATAAATGTATCATTGGCTTTGATCCTTGCTGATGTTTTATAGAACAATGTATTCACCCCAATTATCTTCTTTACAGTAACATCTTAGCAATATATGCACCATGTTCCATACCTTGGTCATAAACACATCTCTCGTACTGTGATTCATACAAAGTGCACACCTGTGTGGCTATTGATAGATTTCTTTCCAAAACCTTTTGGGACTAATCTCTACAACAGAAATAGCCTAAATATAATTAGGGTAGGAAAGGAACAAATCAATGATTCAGCTTTATGGGAAAGAACCATTTATTCTATGTCACTACATTAATTATATGAAATCAATAAAAAAATAATAAACTATATATATATATTAAAATATTTGCTTAAAATGAGTATGTGTTCTGCAGTTACAATGCGTCACAGTACTATATCATGAAATTAATGTACTAATATTCTTCTTAGTAAAATTCATTCAGCCACACATATGGAACAACCTTTTTTTCAAATTTTCTTGACTTTCGTGATTTTATTTTGGATGATTTTTTTTGTACATGTGATAGGATAAATTAACATATTTTTTGGCTGACTAGTGCCGAATGTTGAAACTAGGGACAAATCATTCAAACTTGTTATGTACTAATCATACAAAATGTATCTAATTTATTTCATTATTATCATTACATCAGAAAAATTACAGTATTTTATTAATATAATAGTGTACCAAACTGACTCTTGTATTTAACATAGAAAATTCAAAGAACAATATGGCATCATAAATGCCCCTCTTATTTGTAGACCGTATAGTTAAGCTACAAATGAAAAAGAAAGTAAGCAAAAAAGCAAAAGAAACCTCCAAAAGAAAAGGAAAAAATGCATAATATAAAATAAACAAATATAATAAAAATAAAATAAAAAAGAACAAATGATAAAAGAAAAAACTCTAAATAAAAAGTAAATATAAAAAATTAACAGCGTACAAACATTTAATTAGTAACCGAGCTTTTATATGTTTACAAACCCAAAGCAACACAATACCAGTTACTTTTTTGTTTGCTTTTAAACCATCTGCTTTAGAGATCTACTGAAATTATAAAACAACATGTATTTAAAAAAAGACATGTAGAGGTAGATCATGCTCATTCCCAGAGCAGGATGTCACTTACTACAGAGTTCCAAACTGCCTCTGGAAGCAACTTCAGCACAGAAAAGGGTTTCCATGGCTGATCAGCTGATCACTAGTGTCGGCTGGTGTTGTGTAAAACACACCACCACTGGACCCTGAAGCAGTAGAAACAAGTTATCTGGAGCAGTATCACAATTCATTATCTTGACGTCTGATGGATGAATATGGGTTTGAAGCCTACCTATCGGAATGCATAGTGCCTACTGTAAAGTTTGGCAGAGGAGCAATAGTGGGGCTGTTTGTCATGATTTACAATAGGCCTCTTAGTTCCAGTAAAGGGTAACGTTAATGCTACAACATACAAAGATATTTGAGACAATGGTATGCGTCTATACCATTATATAAACTAGGCTGACCACAATAATCAGTCAGATCATGCTCTTACTGCCCAATGATATTAGATATATGTTTTGCTTAAATATCTTAATTTATTCATGATCAAAGATCAGTCAACACCACAGCTTTGAGCAAGTATGTGTGATTAATGGAATGAATGAGTATTTAAATGTTTGTGAATGAGTGTGTGTGTGATAGCATGGATGTGTAAGGGAGGGGTGGTGGTGGTAGCATGGCATAGGGAGGCTGTACTCACACTCCTATCATCCCCAGGTTCCAGCATGTACTGGCTGCCTTGGCGTGATAGGAGTGTGATTGCTGTTAGGAGTTATATATATATATACCTCCAGAAATGTCTTTTAACCCCCTATATGCCACTCTGCCCCATGATATTCCTTTTAACCCCCTATATGCCACTCTGGCATATAGGGAGTTAAAAGGCATATCATGGGGCAGAGTGGCATATAGGAGGGTATAAGACATTTCTGGAGGCAGAGTGGCATATAGAGAGTTAAAAGGCACATCATGGGGCAGAATGGCAAATAGGGGGTATAAGGCATTTCTGGGGGCAGAGTGGCAACCCTGGGGCAGATGTGCATAACTGGGGGGGCAGGTTGGCAAATAAAAGGAAATAAAAAAATATATTTTTCTCAATCATAGCTTTTATTAAATATGAAAAAATTGTTTACATGAATTAATATTTACTAGTAAAACTTTTTTTCCTATAGGGTAGTCTTATATTCAGGCTTTTTGTTTTTTTCCTAAATTAATATTTAGATTTTGGGGGGTCGTCTTATAATCAGGGTCGTCCTATAATCGAGCAAATACGGTACATTGTGTCATGATTTATTCATCAAAAATAAAGCCAAAATGGAGAAGCCATGTGTGAAAAACTAAGTACTATCTTTGTGCTTCCATAGCAATTAAGATGCTAAGTAGCAGACACGTGCTGCTTATCAAATGCCCTTGATTAATTGATCATCAGCAAGTGTGATCACCTCCATAAAAGCAGATGTTTTAGCAGTTTACTGGTCTGGAGCATTCAGGTGTATGTTCACAATGCCAAAGAAGAAAGACATCATCAATCTGGGAAGGGTTATAAGGTCATTTCCAAACAATTTAAAGTCCATCATTCTACAGTGAGAAAGATTGTTCAAAAGTAGAAAACCCAAGAGTTACATCTCAGACTCTACGGGCCTAAGGTAGCATGTGAAATATTAAAGTTCATGACAGTATCATAAAAAAAAGACTCAATAAGGCTAGGTTTCCACTTGGGTTTTTGTCCTGCGTTTTTTTTCTTGATGAAAAACGCCAAGAAGACTGCCACTGCATTTTCCTGCGTTTTGGCGTTTTTTTCTGGAGTTTTTTCTGGCGTTTTAGCCTTTCTGTGGAAATTGCTTTTTTTCAGTTTTTCCAGCCTTTACAAGTTAGAAGTTTCACCCAGCTAAAAGGGATTAGGATAAATGGCAAGTATCTGCCCCCTGATGTCATTTACTTGGTAGAGTTCTACTTAAACACCCCGGCGGACCCTTTTGTCACTTTTCTGTGGTTTGTAAGGCATGCTTTATTCCGAATGTCTGCTCCTCTAGGAAGATTGGCCCCAAATGATGGTGCAAATTGTTTGCTGTTGCTTTTGGCACGCAGGATCCAGTTGATGCGTCGCGTATGTTTGTTTGTAATGGAGTGTTTGTTCCAAATGGTGTAGAATTCAATATGAACTTTGTTTTGTGTGAAACTGTTTGTTTCCAGCCTATTTCTCGTAGGACACACAGATACCGGGTCCATCCTCTGCATTGTAACTGTGGAAAAAACGCCATAAAAAACGCCAAGGCAATAAACCCACATGGCTTTTTCATGGCGTTTTTTCTCTCCCATAGACTTCTATTGGAGTAAAACGCCAAGATTTCCTTGCAAAAAACGCCAGAGTGTGAACATGCTGCGATTTTGAAAAACTGCCACAGAGCCCAAAAAAGCAGAAAAACGCCAAAGAGGACTGAAAAAACGCCAAACAGAAAAACGCCAAGTGGATATGGCATTCTGCGATTTCCTATTGAAGAACAGCTAACATCTGGCTGCTGCGTTTTTTCACTAAAAAAAACACCAGGTGGCGCTATTGGCGTTTTTATGGGCGTTTGTAGCTAAAAAAAACCAAGTGGAAACCTAGCCTTAGTGTGGTTTGTTCGGAAGGGTTGCCACGAGAAAGTCTCTTCTCTCTAAAAAGAACATGGCAAATGAGTCAAATGTGAGGCCATCTTTCCAACAGCTAAAGCTTGGCCAAAATAGTATGTAACAAAATTAAAAGAGCAATATGGCACCTATCATAAATGCCCCTCTCATTTGCAAAATGTAAATTTAGCAACTGAGAATTTAAGCTAAAACAAAAAAAATAAGAAAATGAGATCTCCAAAAGAAAAGGAAAAAAAACATGAATTGAACAACTATAAGAATAATAAAATTTTTACAATTGATAACAACAAATGATAAGAGAAATAAAACCCTAAGAACATAAATATAGGAATACAAAATTACCATAGCACAAACATCAACTAGTAACCAACTTCTTATATCTGTATTTAATCCAATACAGTTCAATACCAAAAACTTGTTAAACCATATTATTTATACCTGTAATAGAATTATCCAGCAACATATATTAAACAAATTTCCAGTATATGACCAAATAATTTCCTTTATAGCATATCCTACAGAGACATTATATAACTATGTATATATATATATATGTTTTTTAAAAACACAATGTCACATTTTGTAAATTCGCTTCAAAGCCGCTTTAAGTTCTTTGTTCCGGAGACTGTAAATCATTGGATTTAACAGAGGGGTGATTATGGTATAAAACACAGAGACAATTTTGTCAGCAGTATAGTAAAAACTTGTGATTGGGCGAAAGTAGTTGAAAAAAAGGGCGCCATAAAAAATAAAAACCACAGTTAAGTGAGAGCTGCATGTGGAGAAAGTTTTAAGTCCCTTGTTTTTAGATGGAATCTTCAACACAGTAAGCAATATATAGATGTATGGGAAAAAAGTAATCGTTAAAGAGATTATTCCAAGAAAAGCACCCAAGATAAATACAGACAAGATATTGATGAAGGTGTCAGTGCAAGAAATCTCGAACAACTTGGGTAGATCACAAAAAAAACTATTAACTATGTTTGATCGGCAAAATGCCAACCTCAAGGTACAAAGGGTGTGTATCAAAGAATAAATGGAACCAGCAGCCCAAACTCCCATTGCTAGTTGAGCACAGGACTGCCAATGCATTATTTGCATGTAAAGCAAGGGATGACAAATTGCAATATACCGATCATAGGACATTACAGCAAGTAACAGGATTTCAGTGGAAAGAATAAAGATGAAGAAGTAGAGTTGTATTCGGCAAGCTATTACAGATATCATCCTATGCTTGGTGCTGAGGTCAAAAAGCATCCGTGGAGTAGTGATGGAGGAGGAGAAAATGTCTAAACAGGCCAGGTTTCCAAGAAAAAAGTACATGGGAGAGTGAAGGTGAGAATCAAGTAAAATGAGCAGAAGGATGGAAAGGTTGGCAGTCAGTGTCAACGAATAAATGCAGAAAAGGAACAGAAAGAGAATCAGCTGAATTACTGGAACATCAGACAGTCCGGATAGAACCAACTCAGATAAAATTGTCTGGTTTCCCATGCCACTGATAGAGAACTGGAACCAATGGAGATGAAATCAGTTGGAGTGCGTGATTGTAGTAGAAGCCATTGTTAGAAACACAATATTATAACAAGTGACTTTTTTGTGCTATTGAAGTTTGGCTAAATTACAAAAAAAAAGGTTTATGTCAAATTTATTTTAATGGGTTTCAAGTACATGTACATGATATGTACTTAAACTATTAGTAAATACCTGACCCCTGTTCAATATGAAGCTATAAAATAATTACGGGTTGTAATAAAAACGCATGTTGATCACATACTAGATGTAGTATGCTCTTTAAAGACATGCGGCTTAGGCGCTACTTAGGGAAACTATCTCTTTAGTGCATGGGATTTAAGTCCCAGAGCAAGTGAGACACAGCTTTTCTCTATAAGACTTCACCAGCAGGCAGAAGATCTTTTGGGTTTTTAATGTGGGCATCTAGATAAGTACCGTCTTTTAAATCTAAACTCACACAAACACAATTTACTGTTTCATTAGCCAGGTAACTTAACATAATGTTTGAGACTTTGACTGATCAAACTTATATCATACAATTTGCAAAGTGGTGGTACTTGAGAGCAGTTTTGAATATAGGAACAAACAATATTTGTCTGTAGAATAGACACAACACTTACATCTCTTATCCATACCTTTGAAATGAACTCTTTCCGACTCATTAGAAACATGGACAGTGGCGTATCTGCTGAAATACATTTTATGAAGCCTTTTGGGATTATTTGAACAGCAGAAGCATATTTAAAGAAGTTTTACTAAACAGAAGGGAATAAACAAGGTATAAAGCTCTACGGGAAGAGGTATACTTCTGGGAGTGAAAGTAAAATGTTTTCTCTGGCTCATCAAGAATGACAAAAAGAATCTGACAAATGAAAAAGTTAAAGGAACATTATTTTTTTACATGGCTGAAACTGTGAATTCTGATAGTTGTCCCAACCAGTCTTGCTGTTAAGGACATCAATGCGGGACACACTGCAATACATAAACTTTAAGCACGGGGTGTAGGCAAAGTTGGAAGAACAAATTATAAAGCTGGATTGACACATTTTTTTGGATATCCCACCTAGAACATAGGTATCTTATTTAAAAACTTCTTGTTATAGAGAAGTTGACAGGCGCCGACTTGCACCTGTGGTGTGAAGGGAGGAGGAGCCCAATATGCAGGGGAGACTATAAATCAAAATCAGAGTCCATAGGAAAACGGAGGTCAAAGTTCAGGCAGTAATCAATAAGCGAGGTCAATGGGCAATCCGAGGTCAAAGTTCAGGCAGCAATCAGCAAACGAGGTCAGTAGGGAATCCAAGGTCAAAGTTCAGGCAGCAATCCGTAAGCAAGGTCAGTAGGTAATCCGAGGTCAAGTTCAGGCAGCAATCAGCAAACGAGGTCAGTAGGGAATCCAAGGTCAAAGTTCAGGCAGCAATCCGTAAGCAAGGTCAGTAGGTAATCCGAGGTCAAGTTCAGGCAGCAATCCGTAAGCAAGGTCAGTAGGTAATCCGAGGTCAAGTTCAGCAAGGTCAAGTTCAGCAAGGTCAAGTTCAGGAAACAATCAGGCAAGGTTACTAGGTCACTATAGGAACAGGAGCACAGAACTGAAGACACTCTGTAATGCACTGAGCGTCTCAGAATATCTGAGCACTGACATGATGGTGTTCAGGTGTTTTATAGGGATCTCAGGCGTGACGTCACGCGTCACGCCTACAGACCCGCCCACAGTACAACCCCTCATACAGTTCAGTGAGGGAGCCGGTGCTGAGAGCACTGCCCCTCCTGTATAAAAAGCCTCCGTCCCGCCCCCTCTGTCTCTTTCCCCACGGACTGCAGAGGGAGGTGGTTTCAGAGCAGCATGCTGCAGCACCACCCCCCACCTCGGCGTTCCTGCAACCGCGGCACCCGCGAACCTCGCTCCCTCCGAGGACACGAGGAGAGGAGCTCCGGAGAACACAGCCCGCGAAGGACGCCGGCGATGAACGGACAGACGCCCTGCCGTTCGTCGGCGCCTTCCCTGTTGGAGGCGAGCAGCGGGTGCAGGCTGCTGCCGGCAGGTACGTGCCTGACAGAAGTAGAGAAGTAGTGTAGGGACTGGCAGAATGGGGCTAGAGATAAAGAGCGATGGGATAAGAAAGTTAGTCTGGCGGACTAAGTATTGATTGGGGTGGTGACACCAGTTAGTAGGGATATGCACGACATAGGATAATTAATCCGCTTTTTAGCAGTATGTTGTGTGGAAGGATGAATTTGACTGGATATGAGGTATGAAGGTAGCAAACTTATTAAATAGATTGTGAATGGTGATGGGTAAATCTGGAATGCGGGACAAAGGAAACAGGGGGCTAACCAACTGTTTCAGAGAGGTTAGTTAAAAGAGTGGGTGACAGGTCTGGAAAAGAAAGGTAGATGACCGTGTTGTCTACATCAAGGTGGTTCTGGTATCCAAAAGGAAAGATTATTTGTCCGAGTGAAGGGGAAGAATAAAACTAAGCCCTGGGGATACAACAGAGAGAAAAAAAGAGCCACAGAAGGCCACACTAAAGATACGGTAAGAGATAGTGTGTAATCAGGAAGAGGACTATGTTAGGGATTCTATAAGAATGAATGGTTTGCAGGAGAAAGGGTTGGTCGACAGCAACTGCAGAGATGTCCAAGAGGATATATAAGGAGAAGACTTTTTGTTTAACCGGTAATAATTATAAAGAGGGTAGTCTCAGTAGAGTGATGTAGTTACTCTGAATTACAATCAAGCAGAACGTTAGAAGAAAAAGTGGGTTAGGTTATTGTAGATTAAATATTTTTTAAAGAGCTTCACAATTGAGAGAATACCAATGGGGCTAATCCACATGGTGATATAAAATCAAATCATGCATAAATATTCCATACAGATTCATACAACATAGCCTTTATGAAAATATATAACAATGAAAATGTGAAAAACAAACTAAAGCGTAAAATATGGAAGAAAAATTGAAAATCAATTCTGGTTTCTATGTATTATCCACTATACTTAGGGAAAGAAAATTGTATATAGATCCTATAGTAATAGGTATTACTTTTCTTTTAAAAGTGTTAGCAGAGAGGGTTTAGCCTGGAGAATGGCTTTCAGATGAATAAAGTCACTTTGGAATGCCTTAGTGTAAATTAGCTAGTAGACACATATGTAGCATTTTGCTGTAAAGCAGCTAAGTAGTTGCAAAGCTGCCTTCTCATAGGATTATTCCTGGCTAGCTCTGGATAATTGTAAAGATTCTAAACGTTGGCCACCTGCTTTCTGCCTAAAAAGTTCTGATCTAACTTAGAAATAAACTAATCCACAATAAAGATACAAGGCTGCCTCCTAATGCCTAGTAATAATGCGGATCTCGACTAGCTGCAAGTAAACTCATCTTTAAGATGGGATTCTATAGTGATCTGCCTTTTATTCACCTAATTATCGCCTGACTATGAATGGATTAATTCCTGAGTAATCATGGAAACCTTACATTCCCCATTAATAGAAACACCCACTTCCACTCGTGCCCCCAAATCTTCCACAAGTGATAATTCCCACATTCTCATAAACGGCTGATTTGTGTTTATTGCCCAAACATATATTCTGTAGTAAGACCATTAATTTAGTATAAAAGGGTAGAAAATGTGTTTCTGATTGTCATTGGCATTGGCAACTATTTACCTACCTGGCAGGACTGCGAAAATCTCAAACCAAAAAGCAATAGAATTGTTCAAATCTTTATTTGAACAAGATATTGATCTTAGCCAACAAATGTTTATTTTTCATTTAGATCTTCCGTTGAGCAAACATTTGCATATTTTACTAAATATCCATATTTTCTCAGTTGTAATAGTATGTTTGGCAAGATATTAGAGGTTATCAATCAAATCTCTTTTCAATGGAAAAATATTTTCACCTTGGTTCGAATATCAGAGACAACATTTAGACTTAAACAGACATATTACTTTATACACTAAATGTTTTTCTTAAATAATACAAATGCTATTTCTTCCTTTCTTATCTTTTTTTTATGATGTACCCTTCGATACAAGAATACTTCTCGTTTCAAGCCTAGGCCAATTTATTTAATTTATTTCAAACTTAATGGATCCCCTTATGGGAAATGACCTTTCTTTTTAATTAACATCTTTCTGTTACGGACCTTAACGTCTTCAATGCTCCTTGTTGTACATTTTTTTCCATACGACTGGTGTGAGTGAATGAATGAATTAATGAATAAATGTAATTACAGAAGTGTTTGTTAGAGACGATATCTGGGCTCTGACTCATATGAATAATCATGTATTATACAATTTAGCAGCTGTAAATCAGATTCTGTGTTTGTGTATTTTTATAATTGGAAAACTAATAAATATACATTTTTAAAAAATAATAATGGCATACTAAGAATGAGCAAACATTAACATGTTATTATTTTAAAAACAGTATTACATTTGATATATAATTTGGTCTTAAATGTCATTTTAGAATGTCACCCAATGATCCTTTTTTTTGCATAAAAATAAATGGTATTTTAAAACTATAATAAATTGCTCAGTTTTAATTAATACCATGAGACTTTTAAGTTGGGAATTGTGGAGCCCATCACAGCATATTTTGTCCGCTGTGTAAAATGTTGTTTTATATAAGGAGTTGGCAAAATCCTTAAAATTGGGATAAACAAACTGTGTTTGTGAGGGTACATTTTAATCTTATAATGTCATAGAAAACAGAATCCTACTATGAAACAATGAGAAACTTAACAAAAGTGACATCATTTCTCCTGACCAGGGTATCAGACCATCCAAAGACCCTTATCATCTGTTCAATGACTGTTATATTAAATGTCCTCATTTTTTTATTGGCCATATGGGACCCTAAGCTTCACACCCCAATGTATTTCTTTCTTGGAAACCTGGCATTTTTGGATATATCAGTTTCATCAGTCACTGCACCAAGGATGATCTATAACTAAATATCCATATTTTGGCAAGGTATTGGTGGAAACCAGACATTCTTTTTTGGTACAAGTTTAACATTAACAATCAAATCTCATATAAATATGAAATGGAAAAGTACTTTTATGCAGTCTATTCTAATATAGACAAATATATATTATATTTGGTCTCCTTGGCTCTTACAGCAGAGGCTAAATCTGACTTAAACAGACACATTACTTCATTAACTAAATGTTTATTTATATAAATGCTATTTCTTCATTTCTTGTCCTTTTTGATATAGCCACCGATACCATCAATCATAAATTATAATTATAACATAATGAAGCACTGCTTTTAAAGAAGGCTGTGGTGAAAATTTGAGATCTAGCACATGTTTTTTACATCGCCCAAACTGTTCGATGTATTGCCTGGTGCTGGTATATAATTACAGGGAAAAGCAAGATTTCTGAATGATAAATTAAAAGAAAAACATCTAGTTTAGCAGACAAGCTTACATGCTGCTCAGGCCGATATTTTTATTATATTTTGACCTTTAAGGATCCTCTTATGGGAAATTACCTTTCTGGTCAATTAACATCTTTCTGCTGTGGACCTTTAATGCTGTGGACCTCCTTTAATGCTCCTTGTTGAACAAGCTTTTTTCCATACAACTGGTGTGAATGAATCAATGAATGAATGAATGAATAAATGGAATTATAGAAGTATTTGTTAAAGACGATTCAAAGGCTCTAACTCATATGATTAATCATGTTTATTAAATTAAGCAGCTGTTAATCAGATTCTCTGTATGTATACTAATTGTTCAGAACCTTCTATAGAGATGTGTGAATGTGTATTTCTATGAAGAAACATAGATAAAAAATTAAAGTTAAAAAAAACCATTTGATAATGGGATAATAATAATAATGAACAAACATTAAAATCTTATTATTTTTAAAAAACAATATTACTTTTGATATATATTTTGGTCTTACATGTCATTTCAGCCTGTACCCAATTATTCATTTATTCCATGAAAATAAATGGTATTTTGAAACTATAATGAATTACTTGGTTTTAATTAATACCATGAGACGTTTAAGTTGGGAATTGTGGAGCAGAAGGCTATGCCCATCACAGTATATTTTGTCCGTTGTGTAACATGTTGTTTTTTTTAAGGGGTTGGCAGATAAATCCTTAATCACCGAACTGTGTTTGTGAGGGTAAATTTTATTGTAAAATGTCATAGAATTCGGAATGCTACCATGAAACAATGGGGAACTTAACTAAAGTGACAACATTTTTCCTGACCAGGGTATCAGACTATCCACAGATCCTATATACTCTATTTTCTTTGTTCCTGATCATCTACTCAATGACTGTTATATTAAACGTCCTCATTATTTTTTTGGCCATGTGGGATCCCAAGCTTCACACCCCAATGTATTTCTTTCTTGGAAACCTAGCATTTTTGGATATATCATTTTCATCAGTCACTGCACCAAGGATGATCTATGACCTCATCACCACCGAAAATGTAATATCTTTCCCTGCTTGTATGACCCAAGTTTTTTTCTTCATTTATTTTCCCACCTGTGAAATATTCCTGCTGGCAGCTATGTCCTATGATAGATATGTTGCCGTGTGTCACCCCTTGCACTACACTCAGATCATGTCTTGGAAAGTCTGTGCTCAGATGGTATCTGTAGTTTGGACTTTTAGCTTACTTTACTCCTTGATACATTCACTGTGTACCCTAAGGCTGACATTCTGCAATTACAACACTATTCATAATTTTTTATGCGACCTTCCCCATTTGTTCCAGATCTCGTGTACAGACACCTATATGAATGTTCTAGTTATACTTATTCTAGGTGGAGGTCTTGGCATACTAGCCTTTTCTATAACATTCCTTCCATATATGCGTATTTTCCTCGCTCTCATCAGAATAAAGACAAATTATGGAAAGCGGAAGGCTTTCTCCACCTGCACGTCTCACCTTGCCGTGGTATTTTTATTCTATGGTTCCATTATCTTCATCTATTTTGTCCCCTCCACAAGTTATATGTTTACTGTAAACAAAGTGGTGTCTGTAAATTACGCTATAATTAACCCTTTGCTAAATCCTCTGATCTACAGTGTGAGGAATCAGGATCTGAAGGCAGCACTTAGAAGGTTTTTGAGTCATAGATCCTTCTAAAAAGGTGCCAATTAACCAAGGTTTAAGTCTCCCTTTGCTCTTGGTTCTTTAGATATCTTTGTCAAGTTCCTTCTGGTTATTTTGCTACATTTTTCCTGTAAAGAGTTGTTAAATCAGCATTGGTGTGAATGACTGTATCTGTTTATATCCATAAATAAAATCACTTACATAGTTTTTCCATATGCTGTTTGTTATTTCTTGGGCAAACTATGTGGGTATACGCTCTTCGTATCGCTGAGTAAGGTACAAGTATAAGACATATTACAGCTGTTACAATAGCGTTTGCATCTGATGTGCTGCTACCTAATCACTTACGCTCACCCTTAGACCCTGTAGAATATTTGACTTTTCATAATCGTCCTCAAGACTCTCCTCACTCAAGCCTGCATGCTCAGTCGTGTAGTTCCTAGGAAAAAGAACTGAGAATAATTGAATCCTAGCAATAATATGCGGTTATCATTATGTTAAGGGTATAGAGAAATCATCTACTGATTATGTGACTTGGAAAATCTGCCCATTGAGTCGGAAACTCTGGGGGTTGAAGTGAAGACCAAAACTGTGGTACATTAGAAGAATGTTCTGCTTGCTTCTTCTTCCATACCCCCAGCTCCATCATCTCTATAATAGAAGCACGGCAGAGAGATTTAAATGCATTTTTTAAGATTTAAATGTTTATTGCAAGTCTGGTTTTAAGATAAACAATGTAAAATGTTTGGTGAAAAGGTCACAGTACATTAATCATGATTTATTCATAAAGCTAAGTAAAATTCTTACCTGCTCCGACTCACCAGGGACAGCATGCTGGACTGTATTTTCTTTATATTCATATCAACCAAAGATATTTCACTTTGCTTTTGGAAAAAGGTGTTAGGTTTTTTTTTCAACCTGGGATGTTCCTTAAATATGCATTTTTTACAGAGATTTTTATTTTTCGCATACTTTTGCCGCATCCCAACAAATTAATACATTCTGATAAATTTCACATACGTTAGAACACCGAATAAGTTTCCTTTTTAGGGCGTAAGGTTTATTTTTGTGCTATTCTGAGATCTGATTTTGAACACTGTATCACTGTATCACTGTTTTTATATTTAAGGTTGTTTTTAATGTTTTTTGCAGCCCATTTACTTCCTAGCTTTACATTTTATTTGTTAAACTATTAATAAATTATATTTATAAGTTTACTGTTTTTTCAAATTAAATACAAGGACACGGTTTAAAGCTTTTTTAATATGATTACAGGTAAATGTATATAAACTGTATTGGGTGAAATAAAAAAGAAAACATAATAAAGATACATAATAAAGGAAGCATAATCAGGAAATAAGTTGTTGTCTGAAATATAAACATAACATAACCAAATAATTCAATATCAATGGTGTTATCAATTATAAGTGTAATATTAAAATAATATTTTATAATAAAATTATAAAAAAAAAAAAAATTATAATGTCATGTCATTGGTTAATTAAAGTAACTTTATTAGCATTTAACTGCATTTAAAGAAAAAGAACCAGGTACGTTTAGAAATTAAATTTAGATTTAAGAGGGTTTGTTACCTGGGCAACTTATTCTAAGCTACTGTATGCCACTAAATGGACAGAGGGTGTTTTTAGCTTCAAAATACATATTTCTTTGCTATATAAAATAACAAATACCACATCCCCTAACCTATTTAATTGTTTCCCTCTTTTTCTTAATGTGTACTCCAGGGGCGGGCTGGGCCAGGGGGCAATTGCCCCCCAGGCCGCCCTGAATCCGGGCCGGTGGGCCGGCCGGATGGCCGGCAGATGGATATTCAACGCAGCCGCTTAGTTTGCAGCTGGATTGAATGCGGCCGTCGTGCCGGTAGCGTACCTGGCGGGGGGCGGCCCACCCCGGATTCCGCTCATCTGAGGGGTGCCGGCGCGGCAACTGTGGCTGTGCGTCAGGATTTGTGCGCCGGGATTTGAGAAAAACACTGAAGCCACGCCCACCATCTTCCGCACCGGAAGGACAGGACACAGAAGAAGAGGAAGAACGAAGAGGAGGAGGAAAAGTGACAGAAGAAAGGTAGGACAAGATTCAGGGAGAGTGGCTAGTGTGTGAGAGTGATGGGTGTTATGCTCAATGTTTGTGAATGAGGGTTTCATATAGCATGGATGTGTAAGTGTTGGGTGATAGCATGGCATAGGGAGGCTGTAATCACATTCCTTTCATGCCCAGATTCCAGCATATACTGGCTGCCTAGGCATGATAGGAGTGTGATTGCTGTTATCAAATTTTTTTTTTGGTCCAACTTTGGTGTGTTAACACTTTTATTGCACAGAATAATTATATATATATATATATATATATATTGCAAACAGCAATCACACTCCTATCATGCTAAGTCAGCCAGCACATGCTAGAACCTGGGCATGATAGGATTGTGATTGCTGTTAATTTTATATATATATATAAATATATATATATATATATATATATATATATATATATACATTAATTCATATTGTTGTTGATTTTATTTTAGTCTAATTTTGGTGAGTTACTTTTAATAAAGTATTTTAAAGTTTTTTGGGTTTGTTTTTTTTTGGTTTTGGCCAAGTGAATGCTGAATTTTCAGTTTAGGTCCAGAATTTTCATTTCGGTGCATCCCTACTATATACTAAGCCAGTCACTGACATGGTAGGCCTACACCACATCAATGTTTGGCTTAGTATATAGTGATAGGGGTTGTAGTGCAGTATTGTCAGTGTCTGGCTCAATGTATAGTGAGTGATAGGCAGTGATTGACGTCAATGTGTGCCTCAGTATATAATAGTTATGCTGTACCCCTGTCAATGTTTGCCTAACCATAGAAACTATGCAGTTTTAAAGTGTGTGTGGGGGGTGCCACATACAGTATATGCAGTGGCGACTCTAGAAACAATATATAGGGGGGCACACAAGATACCACAGTCAAACTGGGGGGGCATTAATAATTTCCAAAAGTAATATGCTATGGAATTATACTTTTGTTATTGGGCTAAAATAATACTTGATCATTCAACATGGGAAGCCTGAAGCCACAATTGAGTGCGACTAATCCTTGAAATAAATATTATAACACAATAAATAACTTTTCCACTAAATGATTTCAGGGCCTTGTAACGTTTTGTCCCCTGAAGTCACTACAACTTCAGGAGGACATTTTATTTATGGATAAATATAAATTAAATAATTCCTACTGTAAGTTAAGTGCCTGGAAACAGATGACCAAACACACACACCAACACAGGCTCTGTCACACCTACACCCAGACACACACACCAGGACAGACTCTGCCACACAGACACACACACACCAGGACAGGCTCTGTCACACCGACACCCAGACACACACACCAGGACAGGCTCTGCCACACTGACAACTGAACACACATACCAGGACAGGCTCTGTCACACCGACACGCAGACACACACACCAGGACAGGCTCTGTGACACAGACACACACACCAGGACAGGCTCTGCCACACCGACAACCAAACACACACACCAGGACAGGCTCTGCCACACAGACACACACACAACAGGACAGGCTCTGTCACACCGACACCCAGACACACACACCAGGACAGGCTCTGCCACACTGACAACTGAACACACACACCAGGACAGGCTCTGTCACACCGACACCCAGACACACACACCAGGACAGGCTCTGTGACACAGACACACACACCAGGACAGGCTCTGTCACACCAACACCCAGACACACACACCAGGACAGGCTCTGTCACACCGACACCCAGACACACACACACCAGGACAGGCTCTGTCACACCGACACCCAGACACACACACCAGGACAGGCTCTGTCACACCGACACCCAGATACACACCAGGACAGGCTCTGCCACACCAACAACCAAACACACACACACCAGGACAGGCTCTCCCACACAGACACCCACACACATCAGGACAGGCTCTGCCACACCCACATCCAAACACACACACACACCAGGACAGGCTCTGACACACTGACAACCGAACACACACACCAGGACAGGCTCTGCCACACCAACACCCAAACACACACCAGGACAGGCTCTGCCACACCAACACCTATACACACACACACCGAGGACAGGCTCTGCTACACTGATAACCAAAAACAGCAGGACACAATCTACGTCACAGACGTCTACATCAGGATGGATTTTTTACACTGTATTGTCGTTTATACCCCCCTTAGTGTTTTTGCCCCTTGTGTATTGATGCCCCTGCTGCCCATATATATTAACATTAGCCCCAGTTGCCGATAGCAGGTATAGATCAACACATTAACACACAAACCAAGCTTTGCATGTATAGATCAACTGAAATTCACTTGTGATCTCAAATAAACAGAATCAGACATACAAATCCTGTATTTGCAGGTATACAATAGTATATGAAACGTAGCATTGCAGGTATAGATCAAATAAATACATGGAAACAGCATTGCAGGTATTAATCAACTGAATAAGACATATTAACCCTGTATTTGCAGGTATACATAAATAATGTATGGAAACATAGCATAGCAGATATGGATCTACAGAATAACACACAACCCCAGCTTTGCAGGTATAGATCAATTGGAATTCACAAAAAAACACGTAATTAAAAGGTATATTTAAAACCCCCTAAATTACACGCATAAATCACAGGTTGCATACCCCAAAGCCAGCCCTGGCGTCCACACTGCAATCACACTCCTATCATACCTAGGCAACCAGTAAATGCTGGTACCTAGGCATGATGGGACTGTGCTTGCTGTTAGCAATCACACTCCTATCATGCCAAGTCAGCCAGTACATGCTGGTACAGGGTGGCTGTAAGTGATGTGTAGACCCCATACTGCTGGCACCATCAATACACAAGGGGGGCAGCTAGCTAGGTTTCAGCATGTACTGGCTGACTTGGCATGATAGGAGTGCCATTGGGCGGCGCGGTGCGTGCACGCCGGCCGCTTTGATTTCATTAGGCGCCGGTGGAGTGACTGCCGCACGACAGCCGCTTTCAATGTCGCTCGCAGCCGCTTTGGTGGCGCAATGGGCCAGTTGACTAGACTTGCCCCCCAGGCCTTGGGCTGCCAGCCCTCCCCTGGTGTACTCTAATATCAGCAGAATTAGTACACTATGACGTTCCAAAAGCCAACTAAAGTATTTTCAACTTCGAACCACTAGAGGGTGCTGCTACCACATATTGGTAGCTGAGACCACTGACCTGCGTCTACAATGCATTTCATGCCTATAGTCTTTTAAAGCACCCCACGATCAAAATATTTTTTTCATTTTAAGATAAATATATATCCATAAAAATACTTTTCTAACCCATGTAAATATTCATTTTAGAGACAAATCTGAATAAAACAAGGGAGGGCAAAACATGACCCTTATATTGCCCACCAATATAAATAAAAACTCAGGACACCAAAATGGAATTTTCCGCAGCATTTATTTATTAAACAATACTTTAAACATTAACATGCGGAACAAGTAAACGAAAGGCTGTCTCTGTGTCCGCCTTTGCCATCATGGTCTCTGTTCCTGGCTCTTTTACCAAATGAATCACTTTTCTCAATGATATATCATCGTTAACAAAATTACATTTTGGAAAATATAAATGATATATTAGGTGGTTTTCCATTGTTCTTTTTTAGGCACAACACCCAAAGGAGATACAACAAAGCAACAAAACCTTTTATTTCCCCATCAAAACAGGAATCATAAAACCACAACATTCATATAACAATTCTGCAGCTTCTTGATCCAGATACCTAAGAAGCCACAAATGGATTGCGGCTACGTTCAATGGAGACTGACCCTTTACTAGTTGACCCTGACTTAAGGTGCTTACCCTTTTGAAAATATTATAAAATTTGGGTGAGCTCCTCCACACCTGGTGCATTCTGCTAGTACTTAGAAGTCGTTCCCCACAAACAGTGGCTATCATTGTACTTCCAACACCCCCTATTTTGAGAATTGGTGGTAGCTGGAAAAGACTAAACCCCTAAACAAGTTGGGACCATAACCTTCAACCATAATGTTATATCCTTTTGATCTCATCTAATAAAAGGGTGCACAACTTTGTATCTCAACCAATACCTCCATAACTTCTGTGAGCTTCACCAATACTATCCAAATAGCAAAAGATTTAAGACCGGTTGTCAGTTGACTAAATTCCAATAGTACTCATAGACTGGTAATAACTACCCATTTGCCTCCTATTTTACATCCCTTTACTGATACATTTACATTTTGGAATTCAATATGAAATACTCTCACCTTTATTTACATACTGTAATGAGATTAAAGAAAATCAATGTTTCTAAAACCCAGAGATGTTATTACATTACCAGTTTTAACTTTTTGTAGGCTTATTTCATGTAGTTCTATTGATATGCACATGTAAAACATAAACTTATGTTATGACGGTCACCCACCCTCAGAAAATGTTCTATAATAAAATATAAACTGAACACAAAGTAATAATGGCACGGGGGGTAGATGGTTTTCAGTAGACCGTTCCACTATTTAAACCAAGAATAAATATGAATACAAATAATAATATAATTATTAATAAAAAATAAGCAAACCAAACCTGACAACCTTCTTGTCTTTACCTAATACATCCTTTGTCCTTATGCCTTATGACTTTGTGAGGACATTTATGTTTAGAATTCAAGTCAATTTTAGTTTTTTTTCCATGTGGTGTTCATTAGCAAAATGTATCTCAGACTGCGGTAATTAAACACAGTCATGCCACAAACCATTCCAGACATGCTTCTTTTAGCACGCCAATCCCAGCAATAGCCTAGAAGGCACGTGTGGCTATTTGCCTTTCACAGAAGTGTTAAATGTCAAAACTAGCTGGAGGATGAGACCTCTATATTCCTAAAAAAAACTGGACGGTATTGTCATAAAAAAAACTCTTTACGAAACTCACAATGTGTATTAAAATGTAAAAAGGAATTTTTTAAGGAATTGCTTAAATGGATAAAAAGCTTCAAAATCAGAAATACTTAATCTTATATTAAAAGTCTTTATTAGGGCACATATGTTTCTTATGCAGATGTAAAGCCTGAAATTGTACTCAAAGATACAAAATCCTTCTAGAGAGAAGTTTGCATACTTTTCGCATTATGAATTAAGGACTATTTTAATACAAAAAAATACCTTTCTACAGAAATTATAGTCCGTTATATGAATATTTACATTAGGAGAGAAATACCTAAAAATGTAATAAATAATGGTTTAGAATGCTGATTTATTTCTGAGCAACTGCCGTAGTTTATATATGCAGGCCCTTAATACAGTTTTTATGGGGGACCAGAGCAAGGTCCATGGCAGGTAAGTTACTCACAGCACAACTGGAAACCATAGTTATATTTGCTGTAGTTAGATTTAGTTGACGACCCTTTGACTAGTTTACACACCTAGGAAAACGTATTTTCCCTATATAATAAACAACATTAAAAGAGTTACAAAAACTAAATAACAACTCCCGCCCCTGTCCCTTTGTATCCAATACATGTATTTGTGTCATACATGATATAGAAAGTGACGGCAGATAAGAACCTTTTGGCCCATCCAATATAGATTATAGATGAAGCCCATGTAGGTAACACCACACAACCTATAGCAGGGTTCCACAATTATACTAAAGTCATCATCACCATCATTCTGGCGTAGGGTCATGTTGACCTGGTTAATCTCTTATATTACATGCTGAAGTCTCCAAGCTTTGCAGAATGTTTACTCTAAAGAGATGGTTGCTTCTGCCTTCTTTTCATTTGCTATCAACCTGCTAGGAGAAAATGCAGGATGACAGAATACAGGTTTATGAATGATATCTCTAGGAACCAAGTCATTCATATAGTGTATTATTTTTTTATTCATAATCTGTTTGTAACCAGAGTGAAAGTCTCATGTGTTTATTTCTATAGACATATGTGTGTGTTATACATTGGTCACCAGATAGATGAGCCTTGCCTGTTCCATCTTGCTGACTTTATCTGCCGAGGATTCTTCAGTAACTACCCAGCAATACTCAAAACAATACACACATTACAGTATACTAATAGTTGAGTTTTGCCTACTTTAGGCACTTGTTCTTCAGGTTCGTTTTGGGATCTTGTCACTAAAACCCGAGTTCAGTCAATAGTGTGTATTTGTTGAGTATGGTTGGGTCATCAGTAAAGAATACTTAGTAGATAACGTTATCATGATGTTAATTCAGCCTGGTTGGAACTTCTATCTTCCCAGTTTTATCTAAAACCTTAATAACAATAATAATAATAATACCCAGTAAGTGGAAAGTTTTATGTTAAGTAAGGTGTTGAATTCAAGTTTCCATATAACATAGTTGCCATATCTTGGTACTTTATCAGGTTGAGTTACCAGGGACCATATTTCTACTTTTCTAAGTCCACCTTGTACTGAAATGCCATTTCCACTCATGTACGGTTCAGAAATATTTTCCCCACGTAAATTATAACAGACAACGTCAAAGTGGATATTTGCAAATTGGTTTATTAGCTGTTCAGAATATTTTAATACCACGTAATATGCTGATTATCATTTGTTGCCAATGATTAAACCCACGCCATATTTTGTTGGTGTAACATAGTGTTCAACCCTCTTGCTGTCGAAGGGTTAAGAAGTAAACATCTTTGTACATATTTGCAGACCGACATGGTAATTATAATACAATATAAAATTTAAATAAATTCCTACATATGAAGTAGGTACAGAGATGCGTCACCCAAGACAATATTGCAAAAAGAGGAGAGCTAAAACGGGATGAAAATAATGAAGTTAGTTGATAAATCTGAAAATGCTTTTATTTTTCTTTGCTCGCTTTTCACTTTTTTATTTGGATGCAGTTTGGGATTTAGTCCAGAAATCTTGAAACAAGAGGGTGCTTATATTTGTTGCGGTAATCTCGTATTTATTCAACTCCCTTCATGAATTCCAGGAATTCTACAAAGAAACAGAAATAAACAATGTGTTAGTTTTAAATGTGACTGATTTTGCAACTTACACTCGTTTAATTCAAAGATGTACGTGTCGAAGTTGGAATTCTAGACAATGCTACTAGCCTTTAGCGTTTGATATCTGAACATATTTTATACTGTGACTAAATGGTGTATAAAACACCTAAACAGGCTTGTGGGCCAGTAGCCGGTAGGGTCCAATATTCACTGGTACTGCTGCTCCAGTGGCAGTGTGGGGGCCGCTCGCAGGATACGCGTGGCGTCATGTTATGGAAATGTGCAGCCTTGCATATCCAGCCGGCGGCCGCATGTACATCATTTGGCAGCTGCTGGCCAAAGCTGATTAGTCATGCCCAATCCAGTCTCTTCTTTGCTTAAACAAAAGTAGTCTAATCCAGACTCTTTCCTTCAGGAACAATGATAGGTTGTGTCTCAAGCCCGGTACAAACTCATACACGACCACAAAAAAGACACGCTGACTACCTCATAGATTGCCTGTACTGAGACCCTTGGCCTGTGGATTTTGCTCATACTTTGTCCTCTTGGCCTCCTAAATAACAGCTCTGGTCTGTAGCAGCTTGAGCTTCATTCAATGAGCTGCCTACATCATAATTGGTGTTAACAAGGGGTTGAAAATGCAAGATGGCGATTCAGCTACATGTCTGAAAACAAGTGAGTGGTCATGGAATCTAGACTGTAATGATACTACATACTTAAAGGGTTATCTCCATAAGCCAATGCCAACTAAAGTGAATTCTTCCAGCTGGCCTTAGATTGACCAAGTTGTGGATGCGTTCCTACATTCCAAATAAAGACATGATTGTTACTTACCGTCATAATCAATTCTGCCATCGTTATTTTTGTCCCCATCTCTCATCAGTTCCTCGATGTCATCTTCAGTGATCGTTTCCCCAGTAGCTTCCAGCATAATCTTTAACTCATCAAGGTCAATATATCCATCAGCATTTCTGCAAAGTTAGTTAAAATGTTATTAAAGGGTCTTCATATTACCTGAGAAAATAAACACCTGCATATAACAAATTCTTTTTAAGCAGGGCCCTCCTGACCTTTTGTTTCTGTAAGTCCAAATTGTTATGTAATATACTCTGATAATGCGAGCCAATCCGTTATATATGAATACACGTGATTGATGCGCTTGGTTATCATATGACTCTGACTGGCTGTCATCACTTTGCTAGACAGTCCGCTGCAATCAGAAGCATCAAGTAGTGGCGCACATAGATGATGTTCTAAACTATCATGAAAGACTTTAAAGAACACTTTATGATGGCATGGAATAGCAAAATGATGTGAATGGGTTAAAAATAGAAATACTGTTCTGCTGTACTGAAAATGAATGTTTTTGTAGAAGTCTAGTGTAAGCAATAACTGAGCATAGCTAGATTTGGAAATACTAAACAAGAATGTTCATAAGTTTGTAACCAAGAGTATAAATAATTCAGTTAACATTTCTTTTTTATATTGGATACAATAGTATTACTTGTCAAACATCCGGAATAGGTCTGATAACTCTTCTTCTGATTTTCCTTTGCTGTCATCTTTCATACACCGGACCATCATGACCAAGAACTCATCAAAGTCTACTGTGCCGCTCCCTGAGGTTAAAATGTTTTAATTAGTACCATCCCAATCGCAGTACCTTAGATATACTTTATTGTAGAGGAAATTCCAGCTACAAATGGTGTAATGCAGATATTTTTTTTAATTAAAAGCCATGTACATTTTTGTTTTACTACGTTAACAGGGTGTTGGAAAGTATATGAGTAATAGAATGAGAAATTCAGATGTCAACAAGGTGGTTTTGTGCAAAAGTGCTTTTGGTGCAAAATGTGAAAAGTGGTTCTATCACTATAGCAATCAATGGTATCGTCCAATGAATATGAATATCCAGTTTAAGACCAGTTAAATAGCCCCTTTATATATATATATATATATATAAACATAATATTATAAACCCTAGAACTATGATTATTGAACATTGAAAGTGCTAAAACTGTTGCAAATACTAACCGTCTTCATCCACCTCATCTATCATCTCCTGCAGCTCCTCTGGGGTGGGGTTCTGACCAAGCATTCTCATCACCTTTCCCAATTCCTTTGTACTGATGCAGCCATCTTCTGCATCTTGTACGAAAATATCAAAAGCTGCCCTGAATTCTGTCACGAAAGAAAAAATTAATGTACAATCACTTAAGAACAAAGATGAAGGCTTTATTTTGTGGAAGATGAACCCTATCATTGCATTGGATTTACTTCAAAACAGGGCTGCACAACTCCAGTCCTTGAGGGCCTGCAACAGGCCCCAATAGTTTAATATTCCAACTTGAGCACAGGCATCTCCATTAAATATCTATCAAACCTTTGTTTTTTGGCAGAGATACGGCCCTCGAGGACTAGATTTGTGCAGATCTGCTTTAAGACACTCTGATAAATGTGTAGTATGGTTAGTTCCATGTATGCATATAAATCAAGTGTATGAGGACCATGTTGTGATGCATTTCGTGCAATGCTCTGAAAAATGTCAGAAGAAAACATGTTTAAAGAACTTCTCTAATATATACAGCTGCTTATATGGTGAACGTATGTAATGTAAGTACTTCTCAAGATGCTTGCAATAGGAGATACTTTGTATGCCTTTTACTTCACTGAGGTTAGTTTCAAGGTTAGGCAAAACTAAAATTAGACATTTCCATATGGCAGGATTTTAAAAAGGCATTGGCTGTTACTACATAGTGGTCCATACCTCCTAACAATGCAAGTGGCCATAAACAGACAATTATTGGGGAGTACAAAATATATATAGTTGAGAAAGAATAGAGTAAAAATGTGTATTCTACGGCTGAAGAACACTGGAATATGCTCATACCTTGCAAAAAATTCTAGAGAGACATCCAAGCAAGAAATATGGACAGAGGGACTTAAGTCTCAAAGACGGGCTGTCCTTCATCAGGCTGTTACGTCCCTTTATATTTAACCTCTGCCAGATATTCGTAATACTTTAATACAGGGACATAATGGAAGGTTAATTGGTTTGGATATTTGTTGGTTATTTGTGTTATGTTCCACAAATCCTGAAAGTTCACTGCCTATCCTATTAACATCATTTATTTCAAGCAGTTTGTGTTCTGTTTAGAGTCTCTTACAGATCTTTCACAGAGGTGGAAAACGTACTTATGATGGCCACACTAGGCCAGTTAGCAAATGCAGACATTTGGGGGGAGCAATTGCCCAAGGAAGACATAAGGATCTGCAGCAATTGCCATTTTAATGAGTAGACCTAAAAAAAAGAAGTGTAATACATAAAAAAAATATACGCTTGATATTTTAGAGGGGTTTTTACCATTTTTCTGCTCCTCTGTAAGTTGTTCCACCTGAAAGGAAGACAAGAAATCTATGAATGAAATGGGTTCTTGACTCATCACAGTTAAAAGAATTATTTCCATTCTAGAATATGGTACACGCATAAATAATGTTCACACTTTAATTAATTTTTTAAGACACGATACATTCATTGATACCTTTCATATTATACGTAGAATTTCCAGATAAAAAGTTTAAATAGGCTAATTAACAAAACTGAAATACAGACTCTATCTGAAATATAGACTACCGTAGCTAGGCAGTGTTATAATATAGAAAACAAAATACTATTCAACTTGTATACACTTAGATAAATCTATTATAAAAAAAAAAAAACTGTTTTGCATGGGAACATGATAAGAGTAGTCAAATCAAACACATTTCCCCTGATAAATTTGTATTGATCGGCTCGTATCCCAGGTAATGTTGGATATTAAAACATTTCCAGACGGTTAAATGAAGAGAAAGGACATATCATAACTCATCAATGAAAATGCTCCTTTATTCTAGACCGAAATGTCTTCTGCTTTATGCAGGAATAAACTGCCATTTTCATTGAAGAGGTGTGCGATGTCTTTTTCCTGATGGATATATTATATCGGGACGAAGCAAAGTCCTTGGAATACTTGCACTCTTATACGAGTGTTGGAGTATATGCCTGATTCTGTGAAGCGCCCGCTTACATTCTAAAAATCCTTCAAACACTGCCATTCACCATGCTTTCCCACATACACATACCAAGTACTGATGTTAGATAGAAGAAGGAATTAGAAACACTTCAACAAACTTGAGCAGAGAAAAATGACTAGTCTACCAAATGTTCTACAAAAACATTCGCATTTTATTTTACTAATCTTCTACAAGTTTCTACCCCACAGATAGGTGGATTAGAGTTATTGCTGAGCTCCGACAAACTCATACTCATAGTTGTGCAGGTCCTTCTGGATGTGTGCAAAGACCCAAACACAGTGCAGGAGAAGCCAACTGCAATGGGCTTAGCTTTGGGACACTGTCCCACACCCAATTCTGGTTTTGTATGGCAGTATACTTTAGCCCAGGATAGCAAAAAAAACAAAGTTAATATACATTTCGGAAAGGTGTACTAATTCCTATCCTTTTAGAAAACTCCTTTGAATGGTCCATTTTATGTTGGCCCATCGTTATTTTCTTGGTAAAGATGAAAATGTATTGTAAAATACAAATGATAAAAATCACCATATAAAGCCTTTTACTGATACAGCAGCTGTACCTGTGTCAATGTAAAGATACCACTTAGACATTCAGAGATAACAGATCATTGGAGTCATTTTTAGAATGTATGATAACAGAATTACCTATATTTTAAGAGTGTAAGGAGATATAAACTGTACATTCAACTACATGAAATACTTATTTGTAGAATTGCATTGTATAAGGATTTACCCCAAAAATGTGTTGCCTAAAAAAAGACTATGTTACTTTTTATTATATTTTATAGTATATTTTACCTAATTTTTTTAATATAATTTTTTTTCTTTAAATTTTACATTTATTTTTCTAATTGTGCTTTTCTTTCTTTCATTGTTATCTATGCAATGATCATTCTTTGAAAATTCTATTTTTAAGGTTCAGTGTGTATTTTTTTTTTTTAAATGACCAGGGTGGAGACCTACTCACAAAAACAAAATCATTTCATATAAATCTATGTAAATTATTTTTCTCATTTTATACTATACCTAATTGTCTTAAAAACAGACCCTTCTTCTATGATAGATGGACAGTCCTTCTATGATAGAAAAAGAACATCGTTTGTGGTTTTCCTATTGCGCAGAAGGATGTTTAAAGATCTAAATCCAATCATGGACAAAGGAATGATACTTGGCGATTCTTTGCATTTTAGAGAGCAATGTGAATTCTGACTGTCATGAGTATTCGGATTTAAAAAGCAAAAAAAAACAGCTGTAGTATTTTATTGTCTTGGCCTTCACACCGAGATTCATGGGGCTCTGGGTAAGTTTAGAAGCGTATGCCGGTTGCCACTTTTGTAGGTTTGAAGTAACCTGATCTCAGTTGCATGTAGTCTATAATTAGCCGCTAGATACAGGAGTAGGAGAGAGAAAGATAAAGTATTTGATTGTTCCCTGTATCTCTACAGAGCTGGCATTTAAACCTTAGGCCTTTTATCTGCTCCAAACACTTATGTTTGGCACTGGTATTAGCATTGTGATTGAATCATGAAATTCAATCTAAATTTAGCTGTGTCTGCTCATTGCCTTTTGTAGGCATGGCTTGGAGTTGCCACCTTTGGGTAACAAAACTGACAAGGGGTGGGTGACGTCTCTAGGGGTGGGTGACATCTCTTGTCATCTCTGTGAAATACCGAGTATCTTCCGTCTTTTGTTTTAATAGCTTGCTACTATATATGTTAGATAGACAGATCACCAATTGTCCATCATGTCAATAATGATATTTGCCGGACTGGGGACCAATCACAGTTGGTCTTATTAGCAGGATGTATCTGTTAAGTTGATAAATGGCATTCTGGTCTTGAAAGCCCTTTAGGTTCACTGACTCCTGGTGGACAACCACGTGTGACAGGTGCTGTGGCACCCTACGCAGTGGCTTTTAACACTAAAAGAGCCATAAATGTGAGCTAGACATTCTATGGAGGCCTTCAAATTGTTCTAAAATTGATACTAATAGCTTGGTTATTCTGCAAGCTACATATCAAATACTACATTAACCTACAAGGCAGGCAATGACTTATCCTCCAATGTTTCACACGCTGTATCCTATGGCAAAGTCTCACCGATTATGATTGTGAAATATTAATTGGAACGCTAGGACTGACACTACATTATGAAAGGTCTGCCTCAGACATTTTCAGTTACTTATAGCGAACGTGCTTTGGTTTTATCGGTGTAATCATTTCGATATATTATTTAGATTAAAAGTAGTTATTTCAGCTTCCTCAAAAGAGTAGCGGTAACTTTATAAAGAATGGAAAGCTAAAATGGCTGCTCCCGTGGCATACGCATAAACTGGAAATATTTTAATTTGGAAACACTGTTATTTGGTGTACAAATATAGGATTTGACAAAGTAACAACTGAATTTAACAGGATAGATGAAATTCTTCATCCTGCAAGGTAAGTATCTCGCATTGGATCGATCTGCAGGCTGCTAGACAATATTTTCATTGCATGAGAGGGCAAATCTCACTACCCAGCACTCCATCATGGTCCATCATGGTCATTCATCTCTGATAATGCCCCATATACCAATCATTCCAAAAATATGCTCCCTATTTAGAACCAGGGCTATGTGTGACATTTCATGGATGAACCAGCTGTTTCTGAATAATGCCATTGGGTATCCAAGTCTGCATTTCTATTGTTCCTCGGGCCTATTGTTCCAATCCATGCTACTATATATAGCAAGAGAATTCATACACTTTATATCTCGAATGGAAGTGCAGACAGCAGGGGCACATTCCTCGACTTCAAATCATTCTTGTTATATGGAGCTCAGACAAAGTGATAGCATCGTTGCATTATAGACAATCAACCTACAGGCATGCATTGTTATTTTTAAGAACTTGGCTTTAAAAGGGCATGTTTCGTTGGATTTATTTCTCGGATGAAAATGTACTTATAAACACAGTGGAAAATCATGACGGCGTCATGATGAAGTGCTTAATCGGCATCTTTTAAACCTAAATTAAGCCAAAATGAATGATTTCCAAAATAATTTACATAAAATGGAAATTAGGAGGAAGGAATTAATATATTTTTATGTTATACCTTTTATAATGTTTAACATTATTGAATTACCAGTGAACCATAAATTGCAGATAACATAAAATTCAGATTTGTGCTTTTAGATTTCATTGTTGTTTTAGTGAACCCTGGGTTATTGCTTTAACCATAGAGAAGTGTGTATCCCTGTGGTTGCCAAATTGGCCCTTATAAACAGGTCTTTCAGTAGTGGACTTCAGCATGAGAATAACTAGAATATATATATATATATATATATATATATATATATATATATATATATATATAAGAATAACTACGGAGGTACAGTTTTAAATGGAGGATGTGGCAATCACATTCAAATATTCATTGTGTATTCTGAAAGCTGAAAACAAGGTATAGATGTTTCACTATTTAAAGCCCCATATTTATCCAGGTGTTAATAGTCCATCCATCATTAACTCAACCAACCACACGCTTGTCCTTGTAAAATGGTAAATCTATGGTATGTGGGGCTGGTCATGTAATAAATGCCATCCTTCAGAATGTGAACCCCTAAAAATAACTTGTGTATAAGCAAAGGCATCCACAGAAAATGTTCTAGCTGAGGACAAGCACTAAATAAAAGTTACTAATGTTGACCTGAAAACATATAAGGTGGATCTAAGCATACTACATGGGACACCAGAAGACTGTGGGTGACTACAGAATTTTAGAATGCCAAAATTCCATGGAGGGTTAAGTGCACCCTCTACCTCTACCATGCAATCACCCATATGAACAGGGTCTTCTGCTACAGCCTCTGTGATACAATTGACAAAATATAATATGATGGACAAGCAAGATGGACAACGCTAACAGAACTTGGCAGGATCCCTCAGCAATGGGTGCTGTTACGTTAAATCTAAGAAAAGAGGGCCAGGCTATTCATAGAAGAAATTTAGTGTTGCATAGGTTTTCAAGACCTCAGATGTGTCTTTTGTGTATTTTTTCTTTAGAAAAAACATCTTTATCCGCTATTGACTTCTGTGTGGGGGGGTAGGCAAAGTACCTGTATTTAGACAGAAGTTAGAAGTGTCTATGAAAAAGCTTATGGAGGTCTTATATGTTGCAATATATCACAGTGCTGTGCATTGGGTAAACATAAACACAATATAACAAAGAGTGTATCACATAATAATTTGGACCTACGACAACAAAAGGTGAAGAGGGCACTGCTGAAATGGGCTTGGAGGACTTAAGATGCTGTTTCACTTACATAGACCATTAGTGGAGCTCATGTTAAGCAGAAAGGCTTTAACAGATCGGTCATTGTGCTTTTTTAATCTGAAAGTTTGATCCCGTAAAACAACAAAGGTACTTTTAAGATGTGTTTTGGTTTCTATAGCAGCAACCTATCAGTCTCTGCTTTTGTGTCACATGATAATTAAGCATTCCTAGAAAAAAAGAGGATTTAGGCAATATTTTACATGGTTAAAAATTTAGAACTGGGGAAGTTTTGGTAGAACAGAAACGTTAAGTCCAACGTCCTTCACAAAGAAAAGCAGTGCCTACCCCTGCCTTGGTTGGTGTGTCGCACAAGTCAGCTTGTTACAATCTCACAAGTCAGTTGCTGTGCAGGTCAGTGAGATTTGAAGGTCATTAGCCAGTCTGAGTGCCAGGCATATCTGGTTTTGTGGGATGTTGATTTACAATGTAAATGTGTATGTAACATGTCAAATGTATATGTCGGTCTGTGCCTGCATACCACTTCCATATAAAGTCAAATACAGTATTGCGTGTGATAGCCTTTGATAAACTCTTTGGCTGAATAAAATATAATAAGTTTTGCAATTTAAAAAAACATCAAAGAAAATTCCGAAACAATATATATTTAAAGAGCCTCTAAAATATGTTAATGGTTCAGGAACCATACAATGGTGTAGGAGTGTGCATTGAACTTGCGTTAGTTGAAGGTATAGATAGATTGATCCTAAGATGTCATTATTATATTTATAATATTAAATTAGTGAAGAAAATTGGGGGTTTTTGCAATCCGAGACGAAAAGATAGTAATAAAAGAAACTGTTAGAAGTGTATGGAAACCTATAACATAAACATCTATAACAAAAAAGAATGGAATCTATGAATCACTTAAAGGAAATAATAATAATAATAAATGTATATATTGTCTAGAAATGGCCATATCCGATTTAGTGTAAATAATGTGCTACATACCGCTGCCTTGTAAATATCATCCATGGTGAGTGATGCTTGGGTAAGAGCTCCAGAGAGGTGAACTTGTGCAGCTTAGAGGGGATTGCGAAGGCTCTTGCTTTTTATACATGACAAAGGGAGCCTCTTAAAGTGTCATTCACTGGTCACTCCTCCTGAAGACCACATCACCCTACTGATATCTATTAACAGTTTCCATCCTCATCCCCTTGTGAAAACAACAAAGACTAAAACCTCCCACTTACAAGAGTGTTTATTTATATACACAGTGGATCCTACACGGTAGATTTCCTTTTGGAGATCTCATTTCTCTGAGTTATAAATATGTTTTATTATATTTTGATTCATTTAATATAATATTTACTGAATTGCAAAACATAATAGAAAATATTTAAAAGCTATGGGGCTACATATACAAAGTGATTCTAAGGCAAGTCCTATCACCGTGGGAACTACGGAAAAGTGCCCCCCCGCCCCCCAACAGGGCTGGACTGGTGGGAAAGACAAGGTGGCACCGGCACTTTAAGGCCGGCAGCTGCCAATCATGTAAGTGCGCCCACCGGTGAGAGATGAGAGGCCAAATGCAATGCCTTCATACCCGCGTAGCGTGCGACTGGGCATTTCTAGTATTGACAATAAGAGCCAACGGCCCACCAGGCATTCCCAGTCTGGGCTTTTCAACAAAGTTTTATTGGTTGCTATGGTGATAAGCCCACTTTTCAACCTTTGCACTGGAATAACGTTTTGTGCATTACCCACTCAAGACCAAATTTCTAAGAACATTTTCTATAGGAATCAGTAAGCGTGACATTTGCTAGTCTCCCATTGTGTTGTGACTTTTGTCTGAAACACCTATAGTTTGTATTGCATTGAAGGATAAATGTAATGGCCACCAGCACAAGAGTCCAATAAAAATATACAACACACAGACTATCAATCATATTCATGCTCTGTTGCTGCTACCTGTTACTGCTACAGAAATAATCCTCCATTGTTTGGGAACAGCATTATCACAGAAGGTGACATCATTGTAACCCAACACAGAATGGGTGCTGTGCTAATAGTACCGGCTCATGTGATGACCAAATCTGGAAAGTTTTACCTAAACTATCAATCACTGGGCATGGGAGTGGTGTGTGATCATGCCCACTCCTTGCACAGGTTCCACCTACGCCCTCCCACTACTGCCTATGTAGTGCCCACTCCCCATTGCTTTAAAGACTAATATCTGCAAAGCCAACCTCTGTGTACACGTATCTTCACCCCCTGCTCCAACGCACACCCTCAGAAGAGAGGAAGCCAACCGTGAGAAGTTCCCATATATAATGAAAGCATTATATGTGACCTTGAGAAGCACCGATCTTCCAGGTTCAGTAACCCAGACTGCCTGCATGTGGCTGGAGCACCAGGGACCCCTAGAGCTCGGAGCACCAGGGACCCCTAGAGCTCGGAGCACCAGGGACCCCTAGAGCTCAGGGCCCCGTACACACACATGACTAGTGTGCTTTATGTAAAAGAATAAGAGTTATAATCTGCTGTGGCTAGAGTTACAGTGAAAACCCAGGTTACCTTAACGAATGAGACATGCATGTCAAAGACTGTCAGTTAGGACAAGTAAAAACAAACAAAATGTTATATAACTGCAGCTCAGATGGAGAAGAGAGTAATCTGGCACGCTGTGCCACAATTAATCTGAAGGACAGGTAGGCCGGGCAAAATGGTGAATACCCCTTAGATACTAAGTTGCAAGCTTGGTGACTAATGGCAACTCTAACAAAAATAGGGACACAGCACTAAAACACCAGTTTACTTCTCAGCAGAAAGTGTGAACAATGAATCTAGAAATGTACCCCCAGGATCATAAGATGGGCACTATATGGTTTGGCGCAGTGGTCTGTATTGGCAGCTATGGCAGTATACAATCCCTAGGCTAAGGCTAATGGCAAGGTTGGTCCTGGCACATTAAGGCCAGAAGCCGTCTGATGACGTAAGTGTGGGCAACGGCTGGATATGCCCGGATTGTTTTTGCGTTGACATAGCGTGCGGCCAGACACATCCAGCCGTTGACATAGCGTGCGGTCAGACACATGCAGCCATTGCGTGTTTGCTCCTGTTGGCCAGCATTCACCTGGTGTGCCAGGTGGTCAGTCTTGGCCTGATTATGATGATAAAATTAGTAAAGAAGGAGATTGCCAACAAGACAAGCTGAGTTCAGTTCTTTACAGGTGAAACAACAGGAAGTCCCGAGTTACACTGACACCTACTGTTCACTGTGTATATTACATGTGCTTATGGAATAAATTCTAATATTTTAGTAAGGAAAACAAAATACACAATGCAAGCATGTCTAAAAACAATCCTGCTCTTAATTCATACACGTTCAAAATTTCCAAAGTATTCTATAAATTCTAGAGGGAGTCAGACATGCACACACAGACACAAAGTAAGTTTAAATCTTTACATGGTTTCCCATCATTAGCGTATGCCCGTTACATTATTATTATAATTATCTACTTATATAGTGCCAACAATTTACGCAGCACTCCATACAGTCCATACATTCAAAGGGTACAACAAAACTAGAAGACAGACAAACCGATTATGTAAAGAGGCCACTGCTCGGAAGCCTACAATCATTAAACACGTCTTTGCATTATACACATCATAGCACAAGCCTGGAATTGCATGAGCCATATAGGTGTTCTGAACTTGCAGTAAAGTAAATACAAGTCAAACAAAAGAAACATATCTCATTCATGTACCTTCAAATCCAAAACATGAACCTTTTTCAACGTACTTTAAGTCTTCTAGGTGAAATACCGTAATACTTCACTGTTGCATGGACATCCTAGTTTGCATATGCCTTCTACATTATACAGGGTTTTTGCATATAGTACAGCAATGTATAATAAAACATTTTTAAATAAACAGTTTTATTAATACACTATTATTTATTTTCTTTGTATATTTCAATATAAGGAGACTACCCAATCAGCATACCTGGGAACTCTCCAGGTGTGACCCGGAGATCTCCAGGTGAAGCACCGCTTCTCCGGGTCAAGACCAGAATCCTCCAGGTCGCGGGTGCCGGGTCTTGACACATTTTCCATTTAAATGGGGGTGTTTCCTGCTGACATCACAGGACCGCCCACCGATGTCAGTGGGCAGTCCTGGCCACGTCCCGCAAGGGAAGGCTCCGGGTAGCCAGAGCTCAGAAGTTCCCAGGTATGCCAATCAGAGAAAAAATGGTTCTACTTACTGCTACTTCAATAGAGGCAACGGACATTATTACTATTATTATCCATTATTTTATATAGCGCTATCAGATTCCGCCGTGCTGTACAAAGGGTAGACAAGACATAACAATTAGTATATAATATAACAAGATGACATACAGAAATGACATAACGGATACATGCATTTGGGGCATTGGCTCTAAATGTACAAAGGGGCCTAAACAAGTCAGACGTCATCATGCCTGACCCTGAGAAATGTTCACCCTTTATTACCCCATCATAAAGATTCCATGTAGTGACTCGTTAAAATGGCTCTAATAGTGGTCTTCATGGAAACCTTGACTTTGAATTATGATTTAAAGATACTCTCGATTGAGTCGCCTGCATTTAAGCAGGTATATTAACCACAATATACTTGTAGCAAAGACACCAATGGGGGGGTCTTAGATATGACCACACCCGGGTAGAACAGGATGGAGTCAGTTTCAGACTGTATGACCAGAATCTGCCCTTTCACCCTGAGATCGGGGCAAAAACCCAGAGACTTAGGGTCAAACACTAATACTCTGGACTTTGAAGAAAAAAACACATATCTCTTCAACCAAACCTGGCACTGACTTGAAATAAACAAAAGTAATACATATATGTGTGTATATATATATATTCTACAAAAGGGCAGAATTAAACTAAAACCCCCTGTAAGAGCTAAAACAATTTGGCTCTAGATGCAACTGAATCATCATTGCTTAATAGCTACACCCCTATATACTGTTACTTTTTCTAGAAGGGAACCGCTTCCTTAATGTATTGATGAAAAACACCAGAACAAGTTAATTTGGCATCTGAATTGCCCGTATTTGTAAACAGAATCCTTCTCTATGCCAACACGTGCTGTTTACATGTGTTGTTTATTTGATCTATACCTGAACTACAGGGAGTAAGTACAAGAGAGGTGTGGCTTAGTGAATGAGGGACAAAGGGACTCTGGGGATAATTACAGGGGGAGAGGACCTCTCAATGTCACAGTAGGGTCAGGAGGAGGGAAGACTGTACTGACTCTCTCAGTCTTCCCCTAATCAATGGTCAGTGTGGCAGGGGCCCAAGGAAATGCCTAGGGTCCAATTTTTCCATATTTAAAAAAAAAAAAATTGTTACAAAGATTAGCTGTTTTTTAATATATTAAACAAATTATTTTACTCCGTCCCATCACATTACATCAATATGCGTTAGAAAATCAGGAAAAGATGGGCATTGATGGTGTGCTGATTCGGTGGCGCAACAGGCCACTTGACTAGACTTGCACCCCAGGCTGCCAGCCCTCCCCTGCCAGTCTTCGTCTGGAGTGGTGGAAAGCGCACCGTCACTGGACTCTGGAGCAGTGGAAATGAGGTGTCTGGAGTGATCAATCAAGCTTCACCATCTAGAAGTCTGATGGACGAATGTGAGTTTGGTGAATGACAGGAGAGCACTACCTAATGAAATGCATAGTGCCTGCTGCAAAGTTAGGTGGAGGAAAGATAATGGTATAGGGCTGTTTTTCAAGGGTTCCAAGTATTTACATAGCAGCGGAAAGCACCTCAACATCCTTTTCTTAGGATATGCATGATTATCCCTCCCATTATGTTTTTGTTTAACTTCTGTTAAGTTGCAGATGCCTCTACTGGAAGCTGATGGGCTTCTGGAAGTCTTTAAGGATGTGGCATTTTTGTTACATTGTAGTTTAAACCAAGTTTTGCTACATAGTGAAGAGGGGCAATAACCTATACAAGGATGACAAGAATCACTGGACAACCTGGACCCAATAAAAAGAAATCATATTCGCTTTTCAACTGTTTTATTTCACTTAAGTGAAACTTATGGGCACAGAACAGTAAAGATTGTGATGTTAGAGTCCCAACAAATATATACAAAAGGTGATCATTTGGAGTTGTTTGCTTGGATCTTTTTCAGTCCTCTCTTGTTGTGTTTCTTGGCAAAGCGCATGTTCCTCAGAAACTTAGGGTCAACCTAAAGTGGAAAACAAAAGGAAAAAAAATTACAATTACATTACTAGCGATGTTAGCAAAATAATTGAAGTCTAGAAGGGGGCATAGGGCTTTTGTCACAATAAGAGGACGAGTTATCCCCCTACAAAGGCACTCGTTTCTAGAACAGCATCAACGTAGGTTATTATGTAAATATCCCTAGCAGTAGTTAGCCGCTAAAATGTTTCTACTATATCTAAAGTGTCCTCCAATGTGCACAAGGACCAATACCCCCAATTAAGATGCTGTTTCAATGTTGTTCATAGCAAACAGCAAAATGGTTTTATGTAACCAAACTGTAAGCTGGGTTGATGATAATACCCCAAGGGCCAAGATGTATTGCTGTATCCTATTAAACCTTTATACTGTCAAACTAGCAGAGCGCCACATAACACAGTAAGACTAGAGGGCAACAACAAACCCTGCCCCTAAATACTGTTTCCTGCTTTTACATACAGCACCATTCATCAACAAAAAACCCCAAGTAGTATTTGCATTCTGAGCAACTGCTCATTCAAATTACACACACAGTTGTTACAAAGTTTTAGGCCTGTTAACTGTTATTATATATACATATATAGCCCAAAACACAGTTGTGTACTTGATCACAGTTAATTTGTCAGTGTGTGAAGGCATATTTTATGGCCCATCTTATAAGCCAATTTTAAAATAGCAGTAGAACTTTTAGACTAAGTAGAAGATTTAAGGATTGTTTTTCTCCATTCTGTCAAACAACTGATCAGCCAAGGGATATCAACAAGCAACATACAACTACACATGCAATTCTACCACCAGCAAGTGCTGTGCACTGCCAATACTACTATAAAAATAGCTATTTTGGCACAAGTTCCTTCAGGTAGCATGGACATAAGCTGATGTTATAGAGTGCACATTGAACACTTACCCCCTTAAGAGATTCATATCTCTGGGATCTGGGCTTCTTGATGCCATTTCTGTGCCATTTACGAGCTATGGAGAAAAAAAAAAGTTACTTAATGAATATTTAGACATACCTGTTACAGTAAACAAGGAGGTAGCATGACACTAATGAGCAACAATTAGAATTATCTTTCTTCAAGCATATATTAACATATAGTCTGGAATGTTTATTGCTACAGTGCACACATTAACATTTTTAGATTGCACAACACTGTACAACAGGGTAAGCATAAAATGCTGGGATGCATGGCGATGCCAGCTCAGTGGCGGGTATATACTCAACAAGGGAGTAAACAGACAAAATATTTGACTTACATTGGTTGTGAGTGGTGTGATTCTTGGACTTTGCCATGATCAATCCTGTTTAATAGAACATAAATAGCATTTAATAACTGAAACATGGAAATAAATCTATGAATTTGTATACAAGGCCAGATAGTTGCATGTATTAAGGAGAGGGACAGCAACACTACCAATGCTTGAAATGTCTTGGTTAAGTCACACATCCAATAAAGTGGACAGAAGATCCCAGCACCCACAGTAATGAGGTATAAAGAAACTCATCACTAAATGGTACTCCAGCAACATGATGTGATATGACATTATATACTATGGTACTGGCATAGCACATAAAGCCAATATACATCACCATGTATGCGCTACCAGTAACAGACAAGATTAAATTAAGTGGATATTTTTGTTCAGTTTATTTCTAAATATCATGGCCATTGCTTACCAATTCCTCAACTTCCACTGCAAACAAATCCCACATAGCTATAAACCCAAGGGGCAAAGGAAAGGGGGTAATAGCTGTGATGGCAGCAGCACTGAATACGTATTATATATCCTGATTAAATCACGTGTTTTATAATATAAACCAAAGCTAAAATACAGAATCCCCTATTTTAAAGGCAATAGGTTTGACGTTGCATTAACAATGTTATTTAACTCCAAAGTCCTGCTAAGGCCGCTACGTAAACTTGGGAGCTAGTATCTAAACTCTAATTTCAACCGTAGCTACCCCGATAAACCTGCAAACAAACCCGGTTTATAGACCCCCGGTGAGCTGGCACTGTACCGTCGGGAAACGTGTATTGTTAAACTTGTCAGAAAATAAGGATTGCATCGGATTAAAGAAAACATCCATTACAGCCGCCACTCACCGCTTCTCCTACAGCGAGATTCACAAACCGGAAGAGAAAGAAGCCTCCCAAAGCACGCCGGGATGTTACTCGCTTTAGTGCGCCGCATACACTTCCCACCTAGAACGGACCGCTGCGAACAAAGGTTCCGGGTTCTGAATTTGACAAATGACAGATGATCCATCACCCCGACCACTTGTATCACGATTATTATTACCGTATTTATATTTCAAAGGAGACTGCTGCAGTGGCAGCTTATATCATAAATATATTATTGTATTGTCTAATGCATCCGTTTAACTGTGTTGAAGATATTTGGAATGAAAGAAAGAAATTCATTTGCTTCATGGAGGCTGTAACAAAAAGGAGCAGCATTAGTGCATTAGTTAATTTTATATTCCATATGAACAACAGTAACTTAACAAGTTGGTACATATAATTAATGGGGATGGATAATTATGAAAATCCCGTGAAAAGGAGGTTAATATGTCTGCTCCCATGGTGTTCACCGTACCTGGGAACTCTCCGGGTCAAGACCCGAATCCTTTGGGTCGCGGGGTCTTCACACGCCCCGCTCCCCACCCATTTTTCCTTTAAATCCGCAGGAACTCCCACAACGTCAGCGGGACCGCCTCCGATGTCAGCAGGACCACCCCCTGACATCAACGGTAACTCCCATTAACCTCAGCGGGGCCGCCCACCAATATCAGCGGGACCTCCCATCGACGTCACCGGACCGCCCGCTGATATCAGTGTGAAGTCCTGGCCACATCCCAGAAGGGAAGGCTCCGGGTATGGTGTTCACGTAATATGGGGTTCTAATACCTAGACATGCCTCCCAGTTCCCGTTGTCACACTTTATATCTTAAGCGGCTGCGGCCCTCCGACAGGCTTTACTCCACATGAGTGCTTATGATTAAGCGCTCATATGCTAACTCGTTAAGCATGTACAGCTCTGTGTCCTTTTGGAGTGTCAACCGATACATGACAGAGATATATATTTTTATCACTGTTGTCAACTGGATTTTTAGTCCATGGATTTTGAGTGCCGCTTGCTTCTTGGGAGCGTGTGCCTTCCGTGGTGTTTCCTCAAAGGGCCAGACCCTCTTTTACATGTGTTTCCATATTGGGTGCATTATTTATTACTATATTATTATTATGATTATTATTTGAAATGCAGTACTCAATTACATATACCACATAGCTTTGACCTCACAGCCAACTCATTGTTATTTTTAGGGCACTGTCCTTCCAGGCAGGTCCTCCAGCCCACTTTTTCCGTCAGTGGGGATAACGGACTCGTTGGAGAGATCCTCTCGTCCCCCCTGACTAGCCTTCAAGCTGTGAAAGCGTTTGCAGTCAATGCTGTTGCAGCATCTCCCATGTGGATACCTCCCAACACTTTGAAGCCGAGATCCGTGAGGTAGTCTCTATCCCTGCCAACCAATTAATGTGTCCCAATATACATACTTTTTTATTTATTGGAAATAAAATGATAAAATATTTGGGAAAAGCAATGAATTCATTTAATAAAGGTACATGACATTTTGGTGAGTAGTAATTGTGACATATAAAGAACATTTTTGTGTTGACTGTAAATTGGAAATAGTTCTAACCACAAAAGGTATTTAGTGAAACGTTAAACTCTGTGTTATATTTATGTTACGAGTTGGGTAAGTTTAGAAATGTGGTAGCCTCATTAAGTACTAAAGTAACCTACCAAATCATCACCTCTAGTATTAAACTGATTTCACAATGGAATGTTGTTTTCATTAATCCAACTAATCTGTTATTTCTAAAATTAGGAAATGATTTTATTTGGAAATGAGGTGTCCGTGACACATGGTTAAAAATGTAATCTACAAATATAAACAGATGGAGCAAATAGCTGTACATTTTTTTTTAAATACAGCTTATGTCTCGCTTATTACTTTTACCAAGACCTTGACACACTTGCTAACATTCTGTCTCACACCGTCGGCAAGAATTTTACAGTGATATCATTAGCAGTAAGTAGAAGTTGTGTTCTTTACATCATACCCTGCCCACATTACTCACCCAGGCCATGTAAATAGCCAGTTTCACCACGATACAGATAATGACATGGAGTGCCAGTCTGTGGGGGTTTTGGACAGCTAGTCAGAGGTATATGAGCTCAGTTGTCATGACTGCCTCAACCGAATAAGGATAGTTGGTATTCAGATTTTAAGAAGCCTAATGTAAAATAAAACATTGAGTTATGATAAACAGGAACAGACATATGGATGGGAGATACATGAAGTAAGTTCCAAACAGGCCAGTAGCAAAGGATCAAGGATGGGAGGACTTTGGAAGAGGTCAAGAGAAATAGAAGAAATTCAAGTAGAAGTGATAGAGAAAAATGCCAGGTCTTTAGTAGATAAATGCCAAAAGCATTGGAAAAGTATTGCAGGTATAGTGTATCTTTTAGTGGTTTAAAAGTGCACCTTCTTAGTCAGAATCTGTAGGCTCTGTAGGTTTTTTGATTGTAAATATTTTTTCTCTCGGCTTAACTGAACATGCGACAAGCTGATCCATTTTTAAACTAAAAATCAGCTTGTAGAAGGTTTCATCAGCTCTTGTCTAAATAAAACATCTTCAGAAACATTTTTAACTTCCTCTGTTACATAACTTCCTTTTACAGTAATTGCAACAATACATTGACACATGAAATGAATTAAAATGTTATGTTACTATAGCCCGTCTGACCCAATAAACTGATTTCCACAAGAAGAACGGTAACAATTCTTTGGAATAACATTGGGATGTGTTAAATCCAGGGAGTGAATAAAAGAAGTGTTCTTCAAGAGATGACAAGAGATGAAGAATGTAGTTGATTAAAGCCTACTTATCAGGAAATGTGTCCTTGGCAAAAAATCATCATCTACGTAGAGAAGGACATAAACGTTGTCATAGTAAAGTTGGTTGCATGGCTCTGGTAAAAACAAAATGAGTGGCTGCCACTGAAGTTGGGCAATGGAACCACTTACCCACTTTGAGGCATCTCTGTAAATAAAGATACGGCATGAGGAGAGTTAGAAACCCATGCTTTATCCAGGTGTTCAAGGTCCACCTTTGCCCAGTACACACAAGGCAAGTACCTTATGACTGGTCCTTGATGCCACATTTATGTGTTCATTTATGGGACATGAGAATTTCCTTGTGTGGTTGGGACAATAGTGGAAATACCCAGGTCAATTTTATTCCCGGTCTGTCTTCAGGTAAGGGAGTTAATCTCACTACAGGTAAAACTAGAGTAGGTAGGCATGCATGTCTGGAATAGACACATAGTACCTATAAGGGGTTAGGCACCTCATGGTCCAGTTATTTGAGTGTGTCAGGTGACTTCTTGGCCAAAGCATTGCATTCATGGCCCATATGATCTGGTATCATGGAGCAGGATCATCAGGTAAGTGGGACCTAAGAGGAATTTTCTTCAGATGCATGGAAAATGCTTGATATGTGACTCTACATCTTTTTCTATGTTGGCCCTATAAAACGTATCAACTTCAACTAAAGACAATATTGTAAATTTAACAACAGCAATATTAATTTTATTAAAATGTAGAATGAAAAGTATTGGATCCAAAAGATTATGAAAGTGGATAATTGAGTGAATACTTAATAAAAGATTAAGCAGCTCACCTCACCAGATAGCTGGATCCACAGATCACAAATATAGTCTGCAAATATAGATTATGCAGCTCAGCACATAAAGAAGTTGGGTTTGGCTTTTAATCAAGCGCCACACAAAGTCAGATTCAAAATTGAAGCCCACCACTCCCAAGTAAAATATAATAAAATGCATATGTACGGTATATAGTATTTATGCAAAGATTTATCTGCTAGAGTGGACCATTCCATTCATTGTCATATAATGCCTATTGTCTCCATCTTAGGGCAATTAGCATATTTTATGTTAGGGTGAGGGTATTAAGCAGTATACCAGTCCTCACAGAGTAGACTGCTTATTTCATTAGCCAAAGGGATGTTTACCTTATGGTGGGGTATTGCATTAACTTAAGGGGTAGTACATTTTGAAACATACCGTTGCCTGTCCTCTCATCATGCACAGTGCTCAACTATTATGCAGGTAAATATTTAACCTTCTTGATTACCGGCATTGGGAAGTAAAAAACAAAAACAGAACTACATGATTAAAAATATACTTCTAGTCTAGAGGAAAGGAACAGATCCGGAAAGTAGATTGGGCAAGGGATCTTTTAATATGGGACAGAAGAACAAGCCAAAAGGAGGTGGTGGCTGGATGTGGGCCATTAAGTAAATAATGACTCTGTTTATATGGGAGGATGTACTTATTCTCATGTACGGTGGAATTTCATACAGAAACAGGTTGCTTCCTGTTGCCTAAGCGCAGGTATGGGTGGACTCTTGGGCACTAATTATAGACGTAGTTCATCATGCCTGCCTAATGTCCCTCTCTGGAGTGATTCTTAGATCTAAATCCCTCCTTTGTACCCTGGTGTCCTACTTTCCTCAGATCTCAGAATTTAAGGGTTGTTCACCGACTCCGGCACTTTTATAAATAAATGTAGCATTAGAAACAATTTCTAGTATTGTTGAAGGTCCAAACACCTTCCAGAAATAATTATTTCATCGTGAAAAACTTTGTCTCATTCATAAATGTTGATGGGAATGCCTGAATTGTCATGTGACACAAAGGTAGGAACTGAAAAATACATAAAATTGAATTTGTAAAAATACAGATCTTTAAAATGTATTTGTTGGAACAGCATCTATAAATGATAATAAAGGAACCCCAGTCTTGAAAAGGCCCGATCCAACTTGGACCAGCCCACTCTTAGAGGCTGTAGGGCAGTGGGGTGATGTAATGCAACATTATGTATGTTAACCACTAGAACGTATAAAACAATAATCTACAATCAACCATACAAATACTGTGTTATAAACTTATACTTGCTGAGTAGTAGCTAGCGGGTATTTGAGCTTTACTCCCCCTCACCTGACCACCATTGGTCACCATCAGCAGATGAAGATGACCAGGAAATGTTCTAAGCTGAGGCGCATGGAGCGTAAAACTTGCCAACGCTCTGCTGATTCCATAGCTGAAAAGTTCCAAACTTCCACTGGCGTTAATATCAATGCCTTGGCTGGATGCTGCACTAGGCCTGACCCAGCCATCCACCAGCCACCATCTGCTATGCTTAGTGATGGGATATAACCAGCTAAAGCAGTGTGCACAACTAGCCCTAGGAAAATTGGCATGTAGGGGAGCCTGATTATCCAATAGGGCAATTTGTCCCCGGTTACGTGACAGAGGGACTGCCGCCTTAGACCTAGTTGGCCTGGTTGAGACTATACCACTGGGTCTCATGACTTTGGTGGAACGACCCAGGGAAGCAGGAAACATTACTATGAGATAAACTATGGGCAGGGTTGCCAAGTGGCCGGTATATGACCAGCGTCACCAATTTCTTAAATGGTCACACTGGTTGCCAGTTGAATACTCTGACCAGCTCTATAGAGGGAGAATGCTGCTTCTAATAGCCTAGTGCCCCTTCTTAAAGTAGAAGCCGGATAGCTGTCTCTTTATTGTCAGACACAATGTAGCAACTTCCGCAGAGCAGAAAGCCTCCCCTCCCAGCAGACTGGATATAATGTAGCTGATACCTTAGAACTAAGACCCCCAGCACACCACTCATCCAACCTACAGTTTCCTTTCAGTGAATCCATGCATGTTGGTAACCTCTGATGTCAAAGTGCAAAACCTCTGTATGCATGTTGTTACATAATCTTTCCTTCCTATTTTCAACTGTTAGTTTCGCTATTAATGATTTATAAATATGTGACAAATGCTATTGCTTAGTAGTAGCAGGCTCAAGAAACAGTAAAGGGATAAAAACACATAAAACTAAATGCACTGCTTGCACATTTATTTATTCTAACCTACATTTTCTAAACGACATCTAATCTGTGGTACAGCCAAAATACTCAAATTTTTTTTCAGAAGGGCCAAACCAGTTGATTTCTAAAGACTAGGAGCATTTTCGAGATAATAATAGTCAACAAAAAGTTAACAATATGAACCGAAACAGAAATCAACCAATGGTATTACTACCGACATATATATGTCAGAATCAGACATACTTTACTCAACCTTTACAACAAAACCACTCAGCTTAATATATAATCCATGTACAAAGTCCATGCTTTGTTGCTATCAGCACATGGGTGTCTGCATTGTTAAACTGTTGTTTTGTTGGCATGACAATCTTTAATTAAATAAAAGGCAAAGGAGTTCCACTTGAAAGTATTTAATGTTGTGAAGAATTGTCCGAATGAATGAAAATCTAACGAGTTTTATTACATACAAGCTGATGTGCCTGGCTTAAAAACGGTAGGTGTCTATCCATTTTCAAATTAGTGTCCGATCAAATCTGCGTGGATCGGCTCTGTGCCTGTGCTTCCTTTCGGCTACACATCGGTGGCAGTAACTAGAGGACCAGTGGGATAAGACATCAAAATGTTAGTACGAGTATTTGTGTTCATTCAGCCAAAAGAATATTTGTGAGATCAGGTACCGATGTTGTAATAGAAGGCCTGGCTTACAATCGGTGGTCCAATTCATCCCAAAGGTGTTCAGTGGGGTTTGGGTCAGGGCTTTGTGCGGCCGGTCAAGTTCCTGCACACCGCTCATCCAACCATGTCTTTATGGACCTTGTTTTGTGCCTTGGGGCGCAGTCATGCTGGAACAGGAAAGAGTCTTCCCCAAACTATTCCCACAAAGCTGGAAGCAGAGCATTGTCCAAAATGTCTTTGTATGATGTATATTACCCTTCATTGTACTTGGTGATGTGAGACTTGCATACAGCTCCTCTGCCATCGAAGCCCATTCCATGAAGCTCCCGCCGCAGGTTTTGTGCTGATATAAATGCCAGAGAAAGTTTGGGACTCTTCAGCTATGGAATAAACAACTTTTACGTACCATGCGCCTCAGCACTCGGTGACCCCGCTCTGTGACTTTACGCGGTCTTTCGCTTTGTGGCTGCTGTTCCTAAAAGCTTCCACTTTCCAAAAATACTACTTACAGTGGACTGTGGAATATCTAGCAGGGATGAAACGTTACAAACTAACTTATTGCAAAGGTGGCATCCTATCACAGTACCACGCTGGAATTCACTGAGCTCTTCAGAACGACCCATATTTTTTCACGAATGTTTGTAAATGCAGATTGCATGGCCAGGTTCTTGATTTTATACATCTATGGCTATGGGTCTGATTGAAACACCCGAATTCAATAATTAAGAGGCGTGTCTCAATACTTTTGTCCATATAGAGTATCACTTACAATGGACTGGGGCAGACCTTGCAGAGCAGAAGTTTAACAAACTGACTTGTGGCCAAGGTGGCATCCCATGACAGTGCCATGTGTAAAGTCCATGAGCTCTTGGAGTTTGTCTATGGAGATAGCTGCCCATGTGCATGATATTTACAACTAGGTGCAGAACTCGGCTCTTGTAAAGCATTTTCTAAATTCTCAAACACAATTTTGGTACCAACAGAAAAATCAGTGTTTTACTTTTTTCTATTAAGGGTTTTTAGAGTAGAGTGGTGGATACACAAAAAAAACAAAAAATGAAATTCAGACACTACAATATTTTTTTTCTTTCCGTTTTTATATACAATTGCCCTTAGCAAACATGTTCATAAACCATAAAAGTGATTTTTAAAAAGCCTAATCTTAAAATATACAGTTGTCAAAAATATGTATTTAGATTTTTTTTTTTTACAAAGAACATTTGTGCAAAACATATTTGGCTCTTAAAAACAGAAAAATATACAGTGGATTTTTTCAACACGGAGAAAATATAAATTTGACAAAATATACAATTTCAATAGTTAGTACATAATAAACCGTTCATTCCCATCACCTCACATGGAAAGCATCATCTGACTATTTGTTTTCTGTCACCTGAATAGCAGGTAATACGGTGCCTTTTTTTTTTTTTAGAATGCTGTTTTTAGAAAAAAAAAATATATATATATATATATATATATATATAAAAACTCACTTTACATTATGTACTTTAACCCTTTAAGTGCTCTGTGGGTGGGCAGCTACTACTTGCTCGAAGCTTTGGAGGTTGAACCAGCCCTTCTCATTCACAATGATGTTGGCATATTTATTAAGGCTTTGGGATATAAGTTTCAGTGCTTTATTACCTAAACTGTGTTTACAATATGAAGGTGGACCTGCATCCCTATTAAAAGCACTGTTGGTGACCCCTTCATGCAAGGCTAATATACAAAATGCAAGAATAACATTTTTGAATTACAAATATATAATTTCATTCTGTAGTGCAATGATAGATTAGAATTATGAAAGTTTAGCCAGCAAATAAAAGAAGTCTTTGCTTGCTAAATGCTATGCTCAGTAATAAAATAACTTAGGGATACATTTAGCCCTGCTAGAAAAAAAAGTAGAATTTCTGCCATCGGCCCTAAACAGAAAAAGTAGATCAATGGTGAATGTTATGCTTGGCCCTATATATCAGCTACGGTCTACCGTTTGACCCTTAGTAAATATGCCACAATTAAAACAAGAGTAAAGCTGTAAATATTATTATGATTGTTACATGAGCAATTCTGGTTTAAACTAGGTTGGCACTTATTAGTTCTCTAATATATAACATAGTAAGCATGATCATAGTGGCAGACAATACATCTCTCATTGGGCGATGTCATTCAATGTTGCAATGTTTCATTCTTCTCCCAAACACTCAAAAAAATTTCAATCCACTAGCGCCGATCCTGTTGTTTCCAAGCGGTCCAGCATGGAAAAGGTTGTGATTAGTCGGTGTAGTGAAGAACAATTGGTTGGTTGGTGAGCGGATGTCGCAAGGACTTTTTATTCCCAGTGCCCTCTCGAAATCGAGCAACTGTCCCATGAAGTTAAAGTTTGGAGAAATATTTGACTTTTTCCTTTTCACAAAATCATAGGCATCATTCAGGGACAGGTTGAGCTTCTGCATAAGGTAGGCGACCGTGACCGTGACAGACCTGCTGATGCCCGCTAGACAGTGAACCAAAATCCCACATTTATTTGAACGAGCCTCATCTGCAAAGAAAAAAAAAAGGAGTCAATATGCTTGAACCCAATGAAACCATCAATATAAAAATTTTGACCACTAGTGCCCACTTATGCCACACATAATGCCAAGGCTATTCTTGACCATGTTCCCACAATGGATTGTGAGGCTCCAGAAAGGGTATCATGAGTATGAGTGCCCCTTTTTGAGAAGAATATAATTTTATTCTTTATATATATATCTTTTATATATATTTCCTTTTATTAATTTTTTGTTTGCATACAGACATGGAAACATTTTAACTTTGACACACTGAGTTACTGAAGTCCAATGCCAAAGTCCGCTGAACAAGATGGTTATCATCAAAATACACAGTACAGAACTTGAACTGAATTTATAATCCACGTGCATCTTAATAAGCGTTTGTGTTTTCATTAATAAATTAGAGCAGATACTTTCAACATTAGTCGTAAGTTATGCTAACTGCGTATTTACCTGGTCAGGTAAATGAAGCAATATAATTACATACAGCAAGTGTAATATTATGCAACCTTTGAATGCTTAGAAATTATGAGCAAAGTGCATTGCAGTGTTGATTTAATATGATTGCGCCCTTGCAAAATGTATTTTTAAAGGAACACAACCCTGTTTCAAGCATTTCCCATAAGTCTTGGCTTTAAAATGTCAGTCTATAGTATACCTTTAATATGGGTGATGGGCCACCACTTGGTTGGTTGGTTCCTCTGACTTGACCCCTGATAAAAATGGCTTAAGCTGGAACATATATCCGCATTTAGCTACACAAATCAATCACTGTATGATCCAACTACCCAGCAGCTGGCATTGTATGGACGTAAAACCTTAAAATTCAGTAATATTCTGTAAATAAATATATATATATTTTTTTATTATTATTATTATTATTTTTAATAAGTAGTAAACTCTGGCAACTGGCATTCTATGGACGTAAAACCTCTAAATTCACTAATATTTTGGATATAAATATATATATTTTTTTTAAGAGGTAGTAAACTCTAAAAATAATTTAGTTATGTACCAATATCCAATTTAGCCTAAATGTTTACTTCAAACTATAACACACTCTCTTTGTGTTAATTGCAAGATAATCACGTGACAAGTCTGTTTCCTCTCTCCTGAATAGTAAAACTTATAAAAGATATCTGACAGTTTATTCAAAAAGCTGCCAAACCAGCGTTCCATAACTTTATGAACAGAGATCAAATAAACTTGTAACTCCGAAAGTTCATTGATAATTTGGAATAATTTCACTCCTCGTCATGTCTTGCGGATTCTCTGTCTCTCTCCTTCTCTCTTCCTTTCCCTATCCTCTCCCCCTCTCGCTTTAATTTCTACGTTGGCACAATGTGCTTGTGCGAGGTCTAGAAAACATTATACTGTACCCTACAGGTCTTTAACAAAGAAAAGAGATGATCCATATGGGTGTTTTACACCGGACAACAAGAACATTATATCAGTTAGAAGAATTCTCTCTTTAAGTCAAAAATAAATTGATCTAACTGGTGTTATGAAGTCAGCCAACGCATTGTTTGCAATGTACTGGTCAGTGTAAGGTGTGCAAAGAGTTAACACCAAAACCTGGTGATCTGCCAGAAGCCATTTAAGTCAAGGACATCACACTTTGGCTTTTGGTAGTGTGTAGGAAACACAGCAGACAATCTTTGGCAACATTTATAAGGGCTTGAGGGTAAGTCATGGGTGATGGCGGAACTGATGGGATTATCCTTGAGTGGGAGGCTTTGTTATCAGCATATGAATTCTGAGAAGTACTGTTTAATAAAATTGTAAGCTATATCATGAAATATGTGACAGTGTAATAAACGCGTTAGGCTAGTATTTAAATGTCAGACAGGATTCAGCAGAAATATCATTTGTTGAGAAGCTCAAGAACCTGAACCAGTCAACAAGTTATATTTCTTTGGGTTCAATGGGGACGTGGATCGCAAACAGAAGATGGAACTCAATGGACGCTAATTCATATAAAGCATATTTATATAATATATGACCATCTCCTTTACATGTGCAGTGGAAAAACTTGGTCAATACACAAGGCACTCAAGGGGTTAAAAAACATAGAAGACTCGTATTTGGTGTTTCTTTCACAATCAGATGATTCATGTCGGTTGCAAAAGATCCCTTAGGGCTTGTGCATTGAAATGCTTCGTATCTCACTATGTCTATTGACACTTCCCCACTTAAGAGCAAGAAAAAAAAGGGCAGCAGCCGCTCAGTAACAGCACACCCTGTTGGAATTGTTCCATGTGACAGATCCAGAAAGCTTAACCTCTTCTGCGCCAGGAGATTGAGCAACGAACCAAAATCTAGAAACACGGTTTCCTTGCACAACCTTAGCCCACAAGACAGGCCGTTTTTTCCAGTGCGTAGTCACCTTAAATTCAGCTCGGGCGCATACTCATTTTGTGTCACTTCCTCAAAAATGACAATGCTGTACTTTGTCCTTTCCTAACATTTCCAAGTGAGATATATGAGAAGATAACTTTTTATAAGCCTCCACTTCCTGTGTCATAAAGATCGTCATGGTGTGGGCGGACGTCGTTAGTCCTTTGACATAAAAACCATAGAGTAAATTAAGCCTCACTGGGATTGGCAGTTTATCTCTGTGGTGTTTTTGGCCAGAAACCATCTCTACCAACTAGGACCGTGATTTATACATGATAAAAGTCACAGAAGCACCAACCAGGTGAGAGCTGCCAAAAAAAGCTAGGTATGCAAATATAACATATCAACTTAACAAGAGGAAGAAATGAATACCAAAAAGTCACTCTTTAAAAGCCACAATTAGTCATTTTCTGCACTTACTCCTATCCGTGCCTGGTAGGTCACAAAGATTTATGGACAGTATACAAATAAACACCGAACTGGACAATAGATAAGAACCATTCAGCCCATCCAGTTTATTTCTTCCTGCTGTAATGACTCAAACCTTTATCAGTTCTTGGCCTTATCTTCTCAGATTCATGATCATATGAACATTTACTTACCGCACTGTAATGACCTCTACCCATTCTGATGAGAGGCTGTTCCACTTACCTACCACCCTCTCAGTAAAGTAAAACTTCCTTACATTACATCGTAACATTCTAACATCCAACTTTCCTCCTCTTTTGGAATAAACTTCTCTCCTGTATTTTGTTAAGTATCTTTAACTATTTAAATACTTCTATTATATCTACTATCTTCTGTCCTTCAAGCATTACATATTGAGACCACTTAGTCTTTCGTGAAAATGTTTATCCTGCAAACCATTCACCATTTTAGTCGCCCTTTGCCGAGCTCTCTCAATTATCCTTCTGATGGGGTCTCCAGAATTTCCTTCCTTATCACAGGAAACATACCATAGAACACATTTATTGTAAATTAGATGGACCATAATACCTACCGATAAATGATATGGCCTCGGGGAAAAATTGTGAGAGATTTTGACTCCAATGATCAGAGATGGGAATTTGTTTGTATTTGAATTCTCCGTTGTGTTCAAACATGTTTGGTAAGTTAGGAGTCACATTGAGGATGTATTTGATATTATATTTCCCCAGTATATCTAAGTTGGCAGAATCTTTTGCACAGCCAAGGTACAAATAGGGTAATATCTGCACTGGGAAGGTTGAGTGGTTTGTGAGAATCGGACTTTCTTCGGGGTCGGTGGCACTGCTTGTCTCACGGTCCGATTCACCATCAGAACATTCTGAAGTTATCCTGAGACTTCCTAATCCAAGTACATGGCTTGGTAAAGGTTCACCGGGGCAAGAATTATCAAGGCCTGGCTCACAAAGCTCCGGATATTCCAACTGAAACGTATTGTATCCACCTAAAGAGAAGGAGAAGAAAATAAAATGGTAAAGAAGAAAATAAGGAGAAAGGAAAATCCAAAATACTGAAAAAAAATGATAAGCAATATACTTTAAGGTTCTGTTAAATTGTGTAATGTGTAACGTTACAACAAAACTATAGTTGGAAACTCTATATCAAATGAAGCGCAACAAAGATGCTGTCTGGGCAAGAATTAACCTACTGAGTGCCAGGGTTCAGAAAAGGTTTTTCCATCTGGGAATCATGGGCAATATTTCTGGTTTGGCAAAAGGTATATGTAGGTGACCACATTCTAAAAAGCCTACCCAGGGAAATTTATATTTTCAGGGCAAGTTAAGCAATTCATACTGCCCACTTTGCAAATATATCCAAGATATGTAGCCGTACATGCATGTAGTTTACACATGAGGGTACACAATATATATATTTATAAAAAATATGTGCTTTTTAAATGTATTTATAGATGAGGAATGGAGGCTTTGACAGATGTAGGGGTAGCATGTCACAACATGATGTCTGATGCTTGTATGTAAGCAGGGATCATCTTTTTCTGCATACTGGTAAGATGATTTATCCACAGATCAGCCGGCAACATGTAGGTTTTGGGGGTTTTTTTGTTAACATGGAAACCAGGTATGCAAAGCTGACAGTTTCTGTAAATCAACCCCTTGCCTACAGGTAACGATTGTAGGGTGTGTTTTAACATTTAAGAGAAGCTGACAATCGGTCACTGATCTATAAGCAGCTTTTCTCAGATAAAACCTTCACTTATATTATATATATTGTAGCAGACACATGCATTCACCCCCTCCTGGAATGTGTTACCACTTATGTCTAATCTATCGCTCAAGTCCTGTTTTCCTTTGGAGGTACCTATCCTCTAAACCCAAAACATTGCTTTCTATGACTCCTAACAGCAACTACAGTGCTGGAGCAACATAACTTGGGGAAACAGCTTCTTGATCCAAGAAGAGATCTGACGGCCATTCTGGGGCCAAGAAGGATTTTTTCCCCCTAATTTGTGCAAAATTGGAAAGAGCCACAACTGGGTTTTTTTGCCTTTTTTTGGATCAACAGCAAGAAACAAACAGATGTGGGAAAGGCTGAACTTGATGGACACGTCTTTTTTCATCTAACTATGTAACTATATAACTCAATAGAACAAAAATGTATACAAATTGTGGCAGAACAGATACAGAATGCACATATTTTCAGGTGTAATAAAGACCCCTCGATCAAATCAATACATGCATTTTAGGATCTTTGGCCCCTTTACTAAGCTGCAGCTATGAAACCCACACACTGTTATGCAATATTTTATTATTGTCCTTAAAAAAACTCTTATTATTGCACACTACTGCTCACTTATGATCTATGAAAAGGGATCCTGACAAATTTGTGACTATTTCCATTTACCAAAGTTGTGATCTATATATCGCTTAGTTTTTGTGAGTCAAAAGCACAAATACTAATGCTACCCTTTTTGTAGTGTTACTGTCCCTTTAACCGATCTCAGCTCAAGCTCTGGTTCAGCGATCATTACTCAATGCCGGAGGTAATAGCGGGGAGGGGCAGACAACCTATTCACAGAAAACTCCCAAAGGTGAAAGACTAGAGCCATACAGGCATGTATCAGCATGAATGGTTACCGTGCATGGCGTGTTCCACTATTTAGTAAATATTTATATCCATTCGCTTTCCTGTTTGCACATACTGTTGTCCTAATACAATATAGCAGTTCATCCATCTTGTTTCAAACCATACACATCCTAAAACATTTCGTGTAAATGCCTGGCTTAACTCTTTAGGTGCCAGGGGGGTATGTGTGTGCAAAATGTGGCCGCCAGACACAGGGTTGAAAGGTACAAACTGGGGAAGAAAGATAAAAATATATTTTCCTGGACAGCATCCAAATCTGTTGTTCTTAATCCAGAACTGCGTTCCCTCTGGAGAACAGAACACAGAATTTCTAGAGGAGGGGTTAAATTATGAACATGTATTTACAGATCTTTCGTGTTATACGAGAGAACAGCTGATGTTGAAGTAGAATTTATATTTTTGATAATGTAAAGAAATATACTTTGTATTTACTCTAGATTGTAAGATTGCTAGCAGTTCTCTCTTTACTTAATGTACCGGTTCTAGTTTTGTACTGTAAAGGGTTGGCTCTAAATAAATACGAGATAATAATATGCACCTTATATAAAGTTTAAACCTGTAGGTAAATATTATCAAGCTTGGGTGGTTTTATTGCTTTATTTTATTGCAGACGGGGCCGTCATTGTTTTCTCATGTGTACGTTTTCTGGTCAAGGACTAGCTGCTGCCTTCTGATTGGCTGAAAGTAACAGGGAGCCAATCAGAAGTGAGATTTTTTTCTTCTTCTAGGTCGCTATGCCACACGTATTACCCCCATATCTCACAGATGTAATAAATAGTCTCATAACTTTTTATATACCCCAGAGCCACCTTGAACTCTCATCCTCCCGTTTCATATGAAATCCATTTATCTTAAAGCGCTAGTTATTTTCTGTAATTTATGAGGTTTAAACCTTATAGGATGAACGCTGACATGAGGGCAAAGACACTAGAGAATGGTGGATTAAAATGAAAAAGGCATTTGATACGAAAATTTAAGAGATCCTAACTCAAGTACGACATGATTTGGCAAGTTTAAGAAAGGAAACCACTAACTGCACCTTGATTCTATATGGCCTATACTGGAATAAGAAGCATGCCTCCCACACAAGGTGTGTACACATTCTGACTAATCCTTAAAGTGCCAAAACACACCTTTTTTCCTCTGATAGTAAAATAAACCATGTGTCCCCATGTGCCACAATTTTTTGTATTGATGTCGTTTTTGTGTGTGTTATATTTTTTTGAAAGGTATGCCCCATGGTATACTTACTGCCAGTCAGCTCCAGTGCTGACGTAGTGAACATTGTGAGGAGATTTAACAAGACCTCCCCAAATTTTGTTGATTATTTACCTCTCCCACTTTCTCATTTACGCTCTCTCGCACTCTCATTCACTCTCTCATACTGCCTCTTGGAATATCTCCCTACCTTCTGTGCTGACTAATTATGTGCCCCTATCTCCGTTCCACGCAGCTCCACTTCTGATCTTGCATCTTCTTGTTCTTCTGTCTTCCTTGTTTCGGTATTCTCTTTTCTGTTTTCTCCCGATGCTCCAAAACGTCTTCATTCTTCATTCACTTCTCCATGGAAAACAGGACAGGGACATGACCTCCCTGTGAACTTCTGCAAAATGGGGATGAGGATGTGCCCGGAAGCTCCGCCATTTTGTGGTAGTTAATTGGAGATCATGTCCATGTCCTGTTGTCTAGGGAGAAGCAGACGAAGACAAAAGAAACAAGACGATGCAAGATAAGAAGCGTAGTTGCTGGGCACGGAGACAGGGGGACTGAAGCAGGGAAGGTAGGGACCCATTCTGAGAGAGCGTGAGAGAGTGTAAATTAGAGTGTGAGAGAGAGTAAAGAAGCATGAGAGAGTAAATGAGACTGAATAACAACAAATTTTCTTCAGAAACTAATTGGCAGGAAACTGAAATCGAATGGACCAAAAACGAAACAAAAAATTAGTCTAAATCATTTTTGGTCTGTTTGTACAAGTCTAGTGTAAAGAACTATTTCAAAGGGAATGCTTTCCTGGCACTGATTGGCTGCCTCAAGCAGCGAATCAGTGATGAGTACTTCAGACCACAAAGGAGGCATGGAACTACATCTAGGGAGCTGCAACTTCTACCCAGGGTACTTATTTCAATAATGCATATTAAGGTACTTAGAAAAAGAACTTTAATATGCAGTCTTATTTGTAATAGTTGCCTGGGACATTAAACCACCCCTGTAATAATATTCTACAACGCATTCGATCTGCACTCTATATGATTATATCAACGATCCTTAACATCCAGTCACAGGAAGAAAAGAACACATCTTATAATGTTATAACCGCACTGGATGTCAATGTGCTTTCAGTCATTTCCACATAAGGCTTTAATGAAGAAAAGTCAATATATCGATGACGTTTACAACAGTTAATCATATTTTTACACTCGAAAAAGCCAGAACACTCCCAAATTAACAGGAGACCGAGTAAGAAGGTATGTAAGATCACTAAGAAGGTGACCATTAAGTGAATTGGCTTGGCAATTAGTTTAAAAGCCTACAGGGTCATCTGCTTCTTCTCTTCAACATAATGCCCCCAAAACGTACCCTATTTGCTCGATTATAAGACGAGGTTTTTTCAGAGCAAATGCTCTGAAAAATACCCCTCGTCTTATAATCGAGGTCGTCTTCTAATCAGACCTCAAAATGTCCGCTGGGGCCAGGCTGCTTACCGGTGCTTTGGTCTCGAGCAGCAGGAGAACAGGAAGCTAGTAGAGTGTCACATAACTCTGCCTTCCCCCTCCTTCCTCTGGGGGCGGGGCCAGAGAAGTTGCTCGCACAGCCGGGCCCCTGCAGAAGTCTTCGAGTGAGAGATCTGCAGTTCAGGTAATGGGGTGGGGGAGGGTTTTTGAGCAAGTATGTGTGATTAATGGAATGAATGAGTATTTAAATGTTTGTGAATGAGTGTGTGTTAGTATGGATGTGTAAGGGGGGTAGTGGTGGTAGCATGGCATAGGGAGGCTGTACTCACACTCCTATCATCCCCAGGTTCCAGCATGTACTGGCTGCCTTGGCTTGATAGGAGTGTGATTGCTGTTAGCAATTATATATATATATACCTCCAGAAATGCCTTTTAACCCCCTATGTGCCACTTTGCCCCATGATATGCCTTTTAACCCCCTATATGCCACTCTGGCATATAGGGGATTAAAAGGCATATCATGGGGCAGAGTGGCATATAGGAGGGTATAAGACATTTCTGGAGGCAGAGTGGCATATAGAGGGTTAAAAGGCACATCATGGGGCAGAGTGGCAAATAGGGGGTATAAGGCATTTCTGGGGGCAGAGTGGCAAACCTGGGGGCAGATGTGCATAACTGGGGGGGCAGGTTGGCAAATAAAAGGAAATAAAAAATATATATTTTTCTCAATCATAGCTTCTATTAAATATGAAAATATTGTTTACATAAATTAATATTTACTAGTAAAACTTTTTTCCTATAGGGTCGTCTTATATTCAGGCTTTTTGGTTTTTTTCCTAAATTAATATTTAGATTTTGAGGGGGTCATCTTATAATCAGGGTCGTCTTATAATCAAGCAGATACGGTATTCATTACAGGTAAATGTATACTCCCCCAACCTTCTTTTAATGAAAGGGTTAACTACCAGTCATTGCCAAATGATATTGGGGGGGTTATTAAACAAAAGGTTAAATTCCAATAAGCACGAAGTTCAAAAATGATCACCTCCTCTGTCTTCACAGCAGTCCACATGACACTTATAGGGTTAACAGGACAATAAGGGTATTAAAAGTTAATAATAGGGTATTATTGATCCGGAAATGTTGACTGCGGTCCTGTAAGTACAGCTCCTTCCCTATACGGCTACATGTTATTAAGTTTGGCAACATAGTAACCTATGGCTATTTTATCGACTGCCTTAACGGCTATAATACCGATCTCGATAAGGACAGGTGGGCTGGCACTGCTTAATAGGGGTTGGCATCTGCAGAGGGCAGCAGTTTTAACCCCCCGCATGTGGCGGTCTATTGTACATCACAGATGTTTACCTTGAAGATAGTAGGCTTTGCAGCCGTCCTCCCGCAGTTTGTGAAGTAGAAGCGCCAGTACGGAGCTGGCCGAGTTATTCTCCTGCCAGTCCTGGGTGGACTCGTCGTACAGCAGCACGGTATCCGCCTTACATCGCCTGGCGAAGCGATCCTTGTCCCGATCGTTGGGGATGACGGAGCGGATGGACAGGTTACCCTTCTTCAGCCTCCGCAGCATCAGGCTGGGGATAGTGACGCTAATGGCCGCCTCGATGTGCGAGGACTGGTACCGCTCTTGGGGGCGACAGTCCAGCAGCAGCAAGGAGCTCCCCCCGGCGAGCAGCTCCTCCTGCAGCCACTCCGCGCTCTTCCACGGCCCCGCCATGCTCCCTGCAGGCATGGGGTGACGGTCGTCGCACCGAGCGAGAACGCGGAACCCTGCGGCTGTCACTTGTTGGGGCCACCTTCAGCCACGCTTCGGAGTCCGAAGTCCAGCCTCGCCTCCCACCGGACCAAAGGAGAGTGTGTGGCTGCAGGTTTATTAGAGCCAAGTCGCGTACTGGCCCCCGGACATCCTGGGATCCTGAGTTCCTTCTGGACTCTATCAGTCACTTCGTGTCTTTTTTATTTCTTTCCTCACTCCCTCTCCCCTCTGGAGGCGGCGCAGGCAACTAGTGGAAGTTACAACATCCCATTCGCGAACGCGCAAGGGCAGCCACAGCACAGTGTAACACTGGGGTCGGGAGCGCGCATGGCAGGCATCCCAGAGCTGCCGGGGAGAGGATCACATGCAGGGCTTTTAGTTTAATAAACACACTTGGACTTCCTGATCTGCCCTGTACATTATGCAGTTCTTTATGATTCATGCTTTCCATTGCATCCTCCTCTCTGATCTTGAGCACATTTGAACCTAAACTTATGAAAACTTTCTTTTTAGTTCCAAAACCAACTCATTGTATATTTTTTGGGGTGAAACAGAAGGTAACCCAACCTGTCGGGTGAGCCTATCACACACAGGCTGAGAAGTCTACTTGAGAACCGTAACCATGTCATTTTGGCCCCCAAAAAGTAATTTTTTAAGTATTTCACTGAAATACACCAGCTAAAGCTTCCATTGCATTCTCTAATATGCTAAATCTTTACACATCTGTCAATTTATTCGTTACATTGAATCGATTTAAAGCACCCAACTTGTAAGAAGCTTTTTTTCAGTTTCTGCTAAAACAACCTATTAGTGCCAGATTTTGTGTCACATGACAGTTAGGCATTCCCAGGAAAATATGAATGACTACATCCCGGCTAAATGACCTGATATTCATTCTGCTATTATGGGTGTTGGGGGACATCAGACTGGCCCTTTAACTTCAGCTAGCAAGTTCACTTATCTTGGGCATCTCCAAGAGTTAACCAGTTCTGTCTCCATGTGTTTAATCATATGTGCGCTACTAATATACAAATAAACATATATAATAAATATACAAATAAACAACTGATAATACGATATATTTTATTCTCAAAATGGTTTCCCAACCCAAATATGTCCTAAAATAAACCATTTATGTGGTCTGCAAATGTCAACTGGTCAATCATTATTACTTGACATTATATTTATTCATAGAACCCAACAGATTTCATAGGGTTGTTACAATAGGGGGAGAGAGAAATTTAACAACATTAAAATGGACCATATACAAAAAAAATGCCGGGGCCCCTCTGCTAGACTCAGTAAGGGCCCCCAAGCTCCTTCTACATGTGCACACACAATAACTCATACATGTGTGTGCTTACACACGCAGTAACATACAAACACACATAGAATGTGCATTTGAACAGCAAGCGCTCCCACTGACTTAAAAGGGAGCTCTTTCTTGCCACTGATTGGCTGCTTCAAGTAGCCAATCAGTAGCACAAACATTTGGTCTGCAGAGACATAGTATAAGACATTTATTTTCAGGTTAAAACAAGTCGGTTTGCAGTACTTGCTAAATACTTGAAAATATATTCTTTCTTAGGGATTCATGGCACACTTGTGTGTCCCTTTAATGGTTAATACAGCATGAGAAACATCTAATGAATTCCCTTGTAATGAAAAACCCCCAAACCCTTCATAGAAATAATTCTTTATTCATATCAAGTTTTTTGGGGGGGGCAAAAACAATTAGTTGTCTTGTGACACAAGATGCATTCATGGGTTGTTGCCATAGAAACTATATAAGATTCTTAAACATTTTGGTATTTTTAAGAGGAAATATGATGGATCTGCTGATTTTAATTGAATACTTTAAGTGCAATTAATCAAGTATTTTCCAAGTGAAACCACATCCGACCATATGCCCTAACCACAGCAATAGTTGTTTTTGGTTTTTTTACAAAATGTGTTATTTTGTTAGTGACTGTTTTCAGGGGACATCAACATGTTGAGGTTGTGGGTTGTCCCACATTTTGTCAAGCCACAAAACAACTGTAACTGAGTTTAAAAGGGTCCCTGACCCAATGCCCTGTGTGCTGTTGGGGCAGCGCATTAAGTCACACTTGACTTGAATGAATGGTGGGACTGTCTGGGCCAATGTTCTAGTCATGGTTAGGCTATTATCCTAGATACAGCGCAGTATTATGGAGCTCAGCTTTGGTCCCAGACACGTTAATGAATACCTGAAGGATGATTCCTAAACCCAAATGTTATCTCTTTCCGTGGGTTCTAGCTGAAAACAGCTCAGAATCATAATCTAGAGCAGGAACTGCCATAACGTAGGACGTCAGCTAGACGATGCAGCTAGAGGTCGGCCCTTTGCTCCATCATTATTTGGGATTGATACAGGAAGAAGCAGCATTAGCATTGATTGTTAGCCTTCTACATTTCGTTTTAGAAATCCCATATGCTGGAGCGTGAAATTCCATTGGCTGCCCAGTTTTATATTATTTTTGTAAGTGGTTTTAATGTCAGTCTGGATCAGATCACAGGGTGTGGTGAGATGTTGGTATTAATTACTCCCTATGGGACTTCCTCCACGAGACCTTACAATAATTTGCTCGCGTGGAACTCCTGCAGGTGGTGGTGCAATATAATCCCTATTAGGTTGGAATGTGAGGCTGTGTCCATCTCAAACATCCATACTAGGCTCTTCAAGTGTTTTAGTAAATATTAAGGGCATGATTCATCCCCGCTGTCTGTCCCCAATTTATAATTCCATTTATGTCAATGAGAAAAAGATCATTTTATCCTATTAAGCTTTATCTGAGAAAGAACTCGTTTCCACAAGTCAAGGTGTACTGACTATTAGTTACATTAGTTACAGTTACTGTTTAGCGTTTGGGTAATCTTGTTCTAGCCATTTTTACAGGTCGATCCATTCATTACACATCCAACACAGGAATTATGCAGGTGCTTAAACTATAAACCAAAAATAATATAGCTATGACTTCTTTAGGACTGCAGATTTTACACCATGAACCCTGACCTCCTGGCTTGGCGAGTTCTTGTGAATACTCTGCTTTAAAGTATAAATGAACAACCCCTCTACTTACCAACACTACACTACAATTGCTTGGGAATGGCTTCCTCTGTTTTCTTCATCTCGTGTGTTGGATTTATGCAACATCTTGTCTGTTTGTGACGCTGGTTTCTTTCTTAACCAGAACTTACACAATCTAGTCACGTCACAGTCAACAAACTCCAGAGAATTCATAGACAACCTTTCTGCATTCTCCTAATGGTCTTGACAAATCCTAATGTCAGCCGTGGCATATTAGTGACCAAAGAACACCGTTTATGGGGCAAAAAGTCTCTATTGGGGTATATTTTTCACCGTTTCCTAAGGGCTACTATCATGGGTTATGACCAAGTTAGAATACTTATTATTTTGCCATACTGATGCTCTACTGACCGTCTGGCCTACTTAGTTGAGATACTTGAGAACGGAGCAATGGGCACATCTGGAGAACCAGGGTCATGCCATGAGACTTTGGGAAAGAACACAACAGGACAAAGGGTGCTTTACAGAGAAAATAGAACCGTTTTCTACAGACATGGCACTATGAAGTTGCTTCCTTAATTGATAAGGGCTGGATGCTCTTTTAGCAAACATGAATATACATATAACGTGAATATAAATGCAGGTAAGTTTTGGACCTATTAAGAAATCTGGAATCAAGAAGGACTTGTTTCCACATTTTGGATCAAAAGCATGAAACAGGGATGTGTAATGAAGTCGGTGAACTTTAGGTCTGTATTCATCCTCAGTTAGTATGTTACTTTGAGAGAAATGGGTCTGGACCACAGATGGAGGAAAAAATAGGAATATGGCACAGGGAAAGGAAATGCATATGAAGAAGATGAAATTAACATGGGAAGCAAATCGGTCAATTGAACAAAGAAGAGAGATAATTCTAAAATAAAAGGGGTCATGAGAAAAACAAGAGGGGACAGCTCAAGAAAAGGCTAAAAGGCGATTGAAATGGCAAGTGGGGTAACTAAAGTGGATTTCTAGAGTTTGGATCCCAAGTTTCTAATGGTCCTGTTTATGACATTGTACTTGTCAATAGTGATGGTGTGGTTGGTTACGGTCCCAGTGGCCACCCATTCTAACAAATTCCTGTTCCATGGTACACCAACATTGTACATGCTCAGTATAGGCAAAATTAGTCTTTTCAATCACATTCTGTCCTGAAGGACTGTCATGGCATCATGCCAAAAAAGTTATTACTTCACCACCTCTAGGACAGATATAGAAACATGCAGAGGTTAGTCAAAAGGTCCAAGAATTGCCTCGGTGTTAACATTTTGGTTTACTTTTGGTTTTATGGTTAAATACACCCAGCTCTCAATATGAGAAGTGTCTGTCTTTCATTCTTCTTGATCTCATTGAACACAAAACTTGCTGATTTCCTTCGGAAGTAGCTGTAACAGAAATGCTTCTGCTTGCAGAGTAACTTCTCTATTAATGTTGCGAAACATAAAAATAAGGTTTTCGGCGTAAGTGTGAGGTTTTCATACACAGGAAAATGATGTTATTCTGAGAGGTTTGAGCCTTTGTAAGAGTCTAAAAACGTAATGTGCGGCCAAGTGTATAACGCCTGTGGCCACACTTACATCATTTGGCGTCCGTTGGCCTTAAAGCGACAGGGCGGCCTAGAAATCCTCAGTCTGGCCTTTTGTCTACTCTACTAGCAGACAACACATCAATGAAAAAAACAACATATAACTTTGATGAACCAAACAGATACAGGACCTTCTTGTTTTGGATGCCCCCATTGTTTCATCCCTCCTCATTCCTATACCTATATTTATCAACAGATTCTAACAACATTCTGATCTTAGTTTCCTAGACACTTGCCTCTAGGACTACTTATAGAGGGAGGTGAAAGGTAAGTACTCCATGGTTATCAATACCACATCAATTTTGTCCAAGGTACACAAATATCACTCTTGGCCAACAGTGGACAGGTTAGTCAGGTTACATTTACAAGCATTGTTACAAGAGCTAAAATCTATTACAAAAACCATGGTAGCCATAATAAGCGTTTTTTGTGTACAACAAATTTGGGACATCATTCTGCTATCAGCACCAGGTATAGGGGTTCCATCAAAAAGTTAAAATCACTTTTTGTACTATATTTATAGAAGTCCCCTTTGACACATAAACATTAAAGAGAACCAGTAAGGATGGCCATATTTATTAGGAGATCAGCTATTGGCCTTCTCCTGTGCAACAAGGGTAATGAGGTGGGCTGAGGGGCACTCCAGGGCTGAGGGGTTCTCCAATGCAATGTTATGGAAGCAGAGGACTAAAAAGATTCTTGCTGTTAAACAAATGTATTATTTGTGATCAGTGTGGCAATTCACATTTAGAGTAAAATCTTTATTGAATTTCAAACTGGCTGTTTGTGACTGTAAAATTACTAAAATACATGTAATACCGTACAAAAATGTAGGCCATTGCTAAAGGACACCCTGATCATTTTATTCTAGCTTTGCCTTCTAAAAAGTTTCCCTTCCTTTACTTTTCACATCTGCCATGGGAAACTTAACAAACCAAATTAGAAAAGTTTGACTTGCTTTTAAACTTTTTTAGCCTCCAACGAGACAGAACACATAAAGTTTCTAGATTTTCATGGTATATAATCGTCAATGAAGCATTTGAAACAAGAACAACGAATGCTCAAGCCTGAACATGTGAGACTGCTGGCTTTGCCTCATTCATCTGGGTCATTGGGGCATGATGGGTGTTAGCAGCGTACAAGGGAGGGTGAGAGACTTTCTGTGAGTCATTGCAGGTAGTAGAAAACAAAAACTAGAGACTTCCACGTGTGCTCATAGTCACCATCTCTATCGGGGTTGGGTAAACTAATGGTTATTATTTATAAGCTGCCATCACGTTTCGCAGTTCTTTAGAAATTAAAACCAAGTTGGCGGAGGTTAATATTACAGAAAAGTTAAGGAGGTGCCTGCTTGCCTTCTTAATGGAGTTCGGCAGGTTAGATTATTTAAACTGCCCTCATGTTAACCAAACAACATTGCCCAAAGTATCACACTACCTCCGCCAGCTTGCCTTTTTCCCAGAGTGCATCCTGGTGCCATGTGTTCTACAGGTAAGTGACGCACACCTGGCCATCCACGTGATGTAAAAGAAAATGTGATTCATCAGACCAGGTCACCATCTTCCATTGCTCCGTGGTCCAGTTCTTATCCTCCTGTGCCCATTGTAGGCATTTTTCGGCAGTGGACAGGAGTCAGCATGGGCACCCTGACTGGTCTGAGGCTACACAGCCCCATACACAACAAACTCCCATGCAGTGTGTGTTCTGACTTGTTTCTATCAGAACCAGCATTAACTTTTTCAGCAACTTGAGCTCCAGTAGCTCGTCTGTTGGATTTGATCACACAGGCCAGCCTCCGCCCCCCACGTGCATCGGTGCTTTTACTTCCTTGGACCACTTTTTGTTAGGTACTGACCACTGCAGACCAGGAACAACCCACAAAAGCTGCAGGTTTGGAGATACTCTGATCCAGTCATCTAGCCATCACAATTCAGCCCTTGTCAAAGTCACTCAGATCCTTAAGCTTGCCCATTTTTCCTGCCTCTAACACATCAACCTTGAGGACGAAATGTTCACCAGCTGCCTAATACATGCCACCCACTGACAGGGGCCATGATAAAAGATTATCAGTGTTATTCACTTTTCACTTCACCTGTCAGTGGTAATACTGTTATGGCTGATCGGTGTATCTGGTACTGGGTGCATATGGGGGGAAAAATAGTTAATCTAATTATGGTTTTAATGGGCAGCTGCAGTAGGTTTAAATGAACAGACATGCTCAATTTTTTAGCATTCTTTTTCTTCAATGATAATATAAGAGAATCCATAGCATTTGCTGTGGCAACATCTAGCGAATCTATTACAATGCTTTGTAGGTAGCCTGCCCAGGTTAGCATGATAATTGAATGGACAGAATTCCATTGTGTTCAATACTGAATGCAACAGGAATGTGTGAAATAATTGCTTCTTTGATTATGCGTGCACCAGGTAAGTTACCTGGTTACTTCAGTGTTTCTGAACCGAATACCACATTATTATTAAACTCAGAGGAACCAAAAGTGTTAAAAGGACCAAATAAGTATCCCCCGCCCCCCGACTTCACAAGCAACAAGTCCTACAGTGCCAGCTTTGACCCCAAGCAGCTTGTTTGTGCAGTCTTTGCCTCAAATTGCCTGCCTGTGCCATTGTTACCCCAAACAGCCTGATCTCTGCATTCATTCACCCACTTATTCACTCATTCATTTACTTACTAATTCACTTACTACATCTCCCTCTTGCACCCTTTTACCTCACCTGCAGCTTCCTCTGTGGCCTGGGTGGGGAAAGGTTGCTCACACAGCATGCAAGCGCCACAGCGGTAAGTGGTGGTGACCCCAGTGACCGTGGTTGTTAACCCAGTGCTGTTTCACCAGCCCCTGGACGGACAGCCCACCGGGCAGTTTTTTGGTTTCCCGGTAGGCCAGTCCAGCCCTGTAAATGATTTACTGATTACATCATACAGGGGCATAACTTTAAAAGCAATGTAACAGAAGAACACAAACTAAATTTAAAAAAAAAATGTACAATATGATTTTCCACTATCATCAGAGAGTAACATACTAAATAAAAAGCAGCTAGCAGCCAATATAGAGAACATATCAGTTCACTGGGGTCATCTTTAGTGTCTTTTAAGATATTTTCCATGAACCCAAAGTAGTAATAGTAATGTCGTCCAGGGATTCTTCAAATATCCCAAATATCTAAAGTGAGGGTATTTAGTGACAAGCAGCTGAATATAATATATCATATATATACTGTGTATATATCTATATATATCTATATCTATATATATATATATATATATATATATATACAGTAATTGTTGAAGGTAATAAAGGTTCTTGTGGTAGAACAGACACAGCATGTAAATCATTTATGTTCTGGAATTAACAAGTTTGATATGTATAATAACATAAGCCAGATGCAGAACAGAAAAGATATTTGGCAGATGTAGTAAAGCAACGTATGTGTTAAGACAGGCTCAGTGGGATATTTATTTAGGCCAAAAATATTGGCTACTGACTTGCATATGTCATTTCTCCAAGGAGGCTATTCTTGCCAGCTTCTTGCACAGCTTACTAGCAGCTGGATTCCTAAAATAACTTAGTCTGATTGTTTTACAAATCATATTAACCCACTGAGGTCAATGGAATGTAGTCATCATGGCTAAGGAGTCAATTCAACAGACTGGCCTGTTGAGATGGCTTCTCTACTGAGAAGATGGTAAGGTTAATCCACTGAAACTACCGGTATATATTATTGTGATCTAGTTCCTCTTCTCTGAAAATTGCACTTCCACCAATGCTTATATGTTGAATGTTATCTAGAAAAAACAGCGGTAGATTAAACCTACAGAGATCATTTTCACAAAACCGTTTCATGAGCGTGCATAGACCAGCACTGTTTTACTTTAGGTTGTCCACTATAGCGGACTATGGTTCTCAAATCCTATTAATCTGTAGTGCACAGACAAATCTCTAGAGACCGTTTAATAATCCATACAGAATGCAGAAGAGCTGAAGGTGATTGAGTGCACTTAAGGTTTCTGAGATCTTGGTCAGGATCTACAGCAGAGCGAAGAGGACTTCAGGAGTCCTGAGTTTGAAGAAGGTGCCTTCACGGTGAAGGAGATCCTAAATTAATACAGGACTAAACGTAGGTCAGTGGTGATGTTTATTTTTGCTTACACAAGGTGGTAATTTGCTTGACTTTTGGTAGCATTCATTAATGTTTAGTATGTGCATTAAAAGCTGCTTTAAAAGCAATTGGTTACTTCCACCATGTTGTCCTCAGTCTATATGTACTGCCTTGGGGGAACTCATACGTTCGATTGATTGTATCTGCAAAAGTAATAATCTATGGGGTATTTTCCTTGTACGTCACAATACTGATTTTTATATACTAATGTTGGTTTTAAAACAACTCTACTGAGACCCAAAATGTTCAAGTAATAATAAAGACATTGCTTAAGAAAATAGATGTTATAATCCCTCCATTTGCTATCTCACTCTAAGCATGGCTGGAACTGATCTCCCAGAACCGGTCTAACAGAATCATTTATCTGCTACAGAGTAAAAGGCTGTATTACTAGTTACATTGCAAAAAACTACAGTTCTATTGTTTTCAAATATCTTAGAATATATTTTTATTGTCTTGTTGGAGCTGGACATATGCAGTATTATCCATCCTTCTCCAATTTAAATGGTTATGAATAGCCAATTGTTTGCTTGAAATTGGAATGTATTTTTTATATGTTGTTACAAGGTTTCATTATGTTTAGCAAGTCAGAGAGCTGTAGTCTCTTGACCAGGAGTTAAAGGGACACTCCAGACATTATATGCACTTTAATAAATATGATAGTTGGGTGGTCCCTTTGCATTTTTGAGGTTTCCCTTTTGCAAATTCAGAGGGAGATTCTGCAGAATCCCCTCATATACATTTGACCCTTTCCCTGCCCCCAACTATTTTCCAAGTACTTTAATATGCATTATTCCTTAGTGGGTTTTGTAGTGACCTGGGCCAGACTGTTGATCATGAGCGGCCCGGACCCTTTAAGTCCAGCGGCCGGCTGATTTGCTGAAGTAGCGTGCAGCCGGGAATATCTAGCTGCTGGCCATATGGCTCTGATGGCGAGGGGCCCACCAGGCTTTTGCTCTGTCTGTCAAATGCCCAGTCCGGGCCTGGTAGGGACAGTATACTCATCAAATAACAAGAGAGGTGAACATTTTGCATTTCTGGCAGGGTCTATTTGCTCAGAACACTAGAGGCTACACCTGGTATTTTGTCTAAGTAGAACAGCACCTTTATCAAGGGCCAAATCAGTCAATCCAGAAGAAGGATATCAGCGCAGTTGTCACTTCACATGAATTGAAATGTTCTGCTCTTCTACAAGCTCACAAACTGTACAAATGGGGAAAAAAAAGGAACAAACAGAAGCAGACATAACCTATATGGTTTTGGAGCCAAATAGCAGAAGGGTAATGGGGGCTAAAAGAAGTGGAAGGAGGAATGGCTAAGATGAGTTGTTCATGTCATAAATTAGACGTTCCATCTGCATGAGAAGCGCGCTTAGGTCCTGTGGCAATTCTTTATTAGAATACCAAAGGGTGTGGGATCTTTCGGTAGTAGGAAATGCAGCCATAAAAAGATCCCAAGTTCCTCAAGGATATACATATGGAGCTTTTGAGAAAGGTCATTAGTTTGTCCAGGAGAAACATGTGCCAAATGTTGGCTTTAATCTATACATGTGGGATTTTCCATCTATATAAAGTCTGGTCCCTGTCTGATTGGTTTTAATTAATGTGTATTCCAATTCTTCAGACGGCACACTTACACATATTTTGGATTCCTGTGTCACATGGCTATTACCAAATACAAACGTGTGGCTCATACTTGACATAGATGCAAAGAATAAACTGATGTCTCAATAACCCACACACAATTAACCAAGACAGTGATAATGATTTAGCAAGAATACTTTTGTGAATTAAAAAATATCAGATGTAAGGTATTGCTGCATAGAAACTGATTGTGATCAAAAGGAATATCATTCTTGAAATGTTTCATACGTATGCAACTCTTGATACTATAGTTCAGCAGGTAAAACATTTTATGTGCTTCCATTTTCTGTATAACCGGCAACTGTAGGTCTTGTCTGCCCCAATTACGGACACACAAAGACCATAGAGAGGCACAAGAACTGTATAGTCCCAGAAATAGTAGATCTTTGTGGTTTCTCTGCATTTTTGTAAAGAATGGCATAAAAAATAACTTGGCCGACTATTAAAGAGAAAGTGAACACGCATTTAAGAAAATAAATTATAAAGGTCCCCTAGTTAAATAAAAAAGCATTATAAAAGATTGTTAGATTTTCACTTAATTTCCATCTACTTCCAAAATATTTCGCTTTCTTTTATTGATTCATAGTTTTCTTTCTTAGTTATGTTTACAAGATCCTTATCCCACATTAGTATACAAAAAAAACAAAATCGCTTGGTCAGTACACGAACCATTCTAATTTAAATGGCGTTTACAGATATAAAATAAGCAATACACATATTGGAAACCCATTATATACACTACCGTTCACAAGTTTGGGGTCACTTAGAAATATCCTTGTTTTTGAAAGGAACGCAATTTATATCTATTAAAATATTAAATGGGTCAGAAATACAGTGTTAATGTTTTAAATGACTATTGTAGCTGGAAACGGCTACAGCTATGGAATATCTTTACGGGCGTACACAGGACTTTTATCACTCCCATCACTCCTGTGCTCCAATGGCACATTGTGTTAGCTAATCCAAGTTAAAATGCTAATTGATTATTAGAAAACCCCTTTGCAATTTTGTGACAGCTAGAAATGCCCATGTTTTGCATGAAAACAAGTGACCCAAAAGTTTTGAATGGCTGTATATATATTATATATACACACACACAAAACCAATAATATGCTATTGCACTCCAAACCAATTCTGTAGTAGCCTGGTGCTAGGTAAAGTAATATACACACAGTCTATGGATAGTTACCAGGTCTTTTTCCAATAAATACAGATTCCTCTTTTGCAGGTCAACGTTTCAGTCTTTATTTGACTTTCATCAGGAATGTAATAATTATATTAACGTTTCTCTATATAGGGCAAACAATTTGCACAGTGCTTCTTACAATACATACATTCAAAGGGTATAACAAAAGTAGAACTGACAGACTAACAAAAACTGATACATTATGTTAGAAGGGCACTGCTCGCAAGGTTGTACAGACTGTGCTGGCAGTAGTTCCCCTTTTAAAAAGTTCCCCTTTTAAAGACCACTAAGTCTTGATGTTTTTTGCAAGATGGCATGTCATTGTGTTCAGTACTCGCATGATTTTACTCATGTATCTCATGCTGGGGTACATACATGGGAAACATCTGGGACCTGGAGTCTTCTGGTGAAGCATTGCTTCTCCTGGGTCTCCAGGTTACTTTCCTCTCCAGGCAGGGGCAATGTTGTTTAGTCACCTAATTTATCTCCAACGCAAGCCAGTGTGGCACTAGCCTACCCCTATGTGCCCTGCCTAAACAGCTGATTAACCCTGTCCCTAGTGAAGCCATTTCAAGATGAAATTATATCGTAGACTAAAAAAAAAAAATACAAATTTTTAGACAAACATTCAAATTTTATTAAAATACAAAATTTATAAATATACAGTAATTTTTCCACAATTCAACTACGGCTTCTTTGAATCCCTGTGGCTCTGGGAAAAAGCAACCTGCTGCTTCTCAATGCATTCCTTTACTTTGTCTTCTGTTAGGGAAAGTCGCTGTTCCAAAACGGCTACAGTCTGTGGGGAAGGAAGAAGAAAAAAAAAACCTCAAATGAGTACTTCTCAAAAGCAACACCATGAATTATCCTCTATTATTTGTACATAAGGTACACTTTAACAAATGGTTACTTGGAAAGGCCACCAGAATATTCCACACAGGCAGAAACCAAGACTGTAATATCCACATTTTACAGACTACAACCAATTTTTACAGCAATATGAGTGATATTTATTAAACTGATAGCATAAATAAGCTTACATTAGTAAAATCAGCAGTGATCACAGAGCCAGGTATACAAGAAAACTGCCACCATAGGAGAGCAGCCGTCCCATAAAAAAGTTCCGTACCTAAGGAGCCAGATGCTGAGAAACGTATAAAAATCCTAAAAATTTAATTAAAGCTGCTTTTCCACACTAACAGGAATCTCTACACTTATCAGCTCCATATCACACCGATTGGTATAGTGATTCCCACAAGATTAATGACACTATGGAGATTGGACATTATAAAATTGCAAGACAGTTTTTTTTTTTGTTAAAAAACATACTTTAAGCAATCTGTATCTCCTTGTCCCATTTGGAATTTAAATTATTATATTATACCATTATATGGGCCCATTGGTTCCCGGGACAGACACACAGCTACGCTCTGTTCCAAGCAATAGTTCCCTGTATTGATGCAATTGACACTTTTACTCAAGCTTGTTATAGGAGCAAATATTTTCATAGTACTTGTGAATTACACTTGGCAAATCCCACGTGGCCGGGCAACTAAAAACAAATGAAGGCTACCTGACAAATGTTTTCGATTCTGTCTTTAGGACTTTATGCTGGTATACAACCTAAATGTGTGACGTCAACAGGGACGTTCCAAATCTTTCCATTGTGGAACTTAAAACACAATTATTGTTTATAAAGACTTCCCAATGTCCACAAAAAAAAGGAAAAAACCCTGTTGCATATTACCTTTTATGCAGGTTTCACTTATGAGAGGGTCCTTGTATTATATTTTTAGATCATTCCCCATAATTTGTTTAACTTTACCTGGGTTAGGATATCTAGTTGTCCAACAATATGTTCCAGGGTGTTTGTAATGTTGTGGAGATTACCCGCATCTCCTGAGTTTTTCTGGTACTCGGGGGCATAGGACTTTAATGTAGTAGCACCTTGTAATGTAGTAGGACCTCTTTCTTCAACGATGGAATGAGTGTCTAGAGACCTTAGGTCAGCAGACTGTTGGGAAAACATGGTCAATGTTAAAGCAGTTCAAAATGAGCCAAAAGTTAGACCTAAAAATAACTTCCTTATTCAACTACATAAATATTTTTACGTGGTTTTATTAAAAGCAAAGTCAAATCTGCCCAATAAAATAAGGGAAAAACCACCATAACACCTGACCTCACATATGTCTTCATTTGTGATTGATTGCCGAGCTTCTTTCAGCTGACCCACTGGTTTGCTATCTGATCCGCTAACAAATATATTGTGTTGCTTGTGGCTGAGTAAGTCTGTATAGCTGGTTGAATCAAAATTGGTTTTCCAAACCATTACCTGTAAATGAAAAAGAACATTTGTTAAGATGGAGAAGGGCAACCGAGTTTTATTTATTAATAAACAAAATGGGTAATTAGGTAAAATATTGACCTTAGCTATAAAAAATATAATAATATTTTTTCTCTTGTGATTGTTTTTAAATAAAAAATATAAGTGGGGAGAGAGAGAAAATATTGAAATTTTATGTATTTAATATAAGCAGCGATGATCTGTTCTGTTCCCCATCTTTTTTGTTGCTGTCCCTTTAAGCTCCCCATGTCATTACGGAATGCCATGTTTATTTAGGGTTTATAAGCCATGTGCCACAAAGTAACCTGGGTGTTCCATGTTGACACAGAATCTCTGAGGCCCAGATTGTGACGACAGCCAGGAATGTTGGCCGTCCTTAATTAATTATAAACGTGCTATTCAATTATTTAAAATTAGATTGCGACAAAAGACCGTGCAGCCCTCAATCACTAGGTTAGAATGAAACTTTAGTAATCTCCGTTGTATCTCACGCCCGAGGCAACATATAGCTTTTACAATCTCCGCACAGCACTCGTATGGAAACGGCATATTATATATAATCTGCGCTGGCTAAAGAGCGTGCTCCGAAATATATTACATATTGCACAGTGGATTCGGAGAAAAGCAATTTGAGACGTTAAGGGCAATTAACTACAAGGACACCGTTTGTCAGGTTCATAAACAGACTGCATCAGGTTACCCGAACACACAAAATGTCCCACGATTATCTTATTTGTAGAAAACGAGACAAAACACTGATAAAACGGCTAATAGATTCCAACTAATTTATTTCTGAGAATCATTGGGCCCCGTTTTTAAAAATAAAATAGGCAGAAAATAATTTAAAGGTGTAAATATAAAAAAAATATTGTTAACGACCCATAAATCACACAAAAATACAGTACACTTCAGGATGTGGCACACAGTGGGTTAAACCGCCAGTTTCCGTGGTGAAGAACCACGAACCAACTTGAAAATTAGCAAACCAGTCCAGTATTTCCGACATGTATGTTAATGGAAAACAACATTATTCCTTCTATTAACCCATTCACCCCAAAAGAGTAAGGGATATTATATTAAAACCATCTAAAGCTACCAATTCTAATTACATACCCCACATACATATTTTTATGTTCTAGATGGCCACATACATCTCTTACATTGTACACTGTAGGGTACTATTTTGAATACTTTTGGCTTTAGGGATTTGGGGGTATTAAATGGGGGGAGATTATACTTTTTAAATGTAGTGCTAGGGTAGAATTAGTGCTTTTTTCTGTAAAGTTACTAGTGCAATATGCATAGGGACTACAATGCCACCGTTTATTTTTTTTGTTTAATATATATATATATATATATATATTATTTTTTTTTACTTTTTCCCTTGTGGAAAGAGGGAAAAACACTTCTCTCTCTGTTCCATCTATCTTCCCTGTATTGATCACACTGTGATCAGCAAGCAGGGCTCCACAGACTTGCATTGTGTGCGATCAGCCAGCAGGGGGCGCAACCGGTGATCCCTGCAGGGCATTGACAGACCCTGCTGGGTCTCGACTGTCCTTCAGTGACCTTTCGGCAGGTGTCAGGCATTCTATTTGTGACAGCGTACTCTTGCTTGTGCCGAGCACCGTTAAACACAATTGGCCGGCCTGCTCTGCTGACAGGGGGAGTCTGATCTCCTGATCTGCTGTGCATTGGCAGGGAGATGTCCCTGCAACAAAATCAGTACATCCTAATGGGCCTTCTTAGCAAGGGTTGCCTGGATGTACTGGTACGCCCATAAGGGGTTCATTTGGATTTATAATGTGTGATGTTTATGTATTCCATCTATTTACTAAAATATTTTAAGAATTAACTGCCCCTCAACATTAAACCACAAAAGTGGCATATTTTGGGCTAGGCCGACTATGGTTGACAGCCTCTATAGTTCATTCCCGGCCTGGGTAGCTGGAGCCAGAGTTCCCAGGTATGCACATAGGCCTAGGGCAGCCCCTAAGGTAAATGTGCCGCTGCACCGCAGCACTTGTAGTCCACTAGAGATTTCAGATATTAGTGAGAAGCCCTGGAGAACCATAAACTTTCCCCCACCGCAGTGACCATCAGGAGATAAGAAGATACTAGACGGGGTGTGGGAGCGTCTCATGCGGTTACTTAACATCGTGAACAACAGCTTGTAAACCGAGAGCTGCTATTACGTTTGAGACAATGCCACATCATGGAAAATTACTCATTAGATACCTAGAAAGAAACACACACACACACACATATATATATATATATTAAATGAGTATATATTAAATGAGTTTATTTTGCTGAGTGTAACCATTTACTGTGTCTTTAAACACAAGTTACCAGCAAAGTAACAACTTACTTGTTCGTCCGACCCACCAGAGGCAAAAAAGTCTCCTTCTCTTGAAAACTTGACACAACTAACTGCACCCTGTAAGCAATGAAAAAAATATTTATTTTTTTTCACACGCAAAAACAAAAGATTAACATATTACACAACAAAAATTATTTTTTAAATAGAACAGCAGCAGCACGGGCAGAGCTACTAGTAATCAATGGAATATTTTACGCAAATTAAACCTACTGCCCAAACTACCTCATTAGTGAAGAATGAAGAACATATTAAAGAGTTTAGTGCTTATATATATATATATATATATCATTTTTTTTTAATTTTTTTTTTTTACTTGCAAGAAGAAAACTGTTAATACGGCAAAATAAAAACAGGAGCAGCAAAAAAAGTGCATAATATAAACAAAAGGGAGAGTTGGCAAAAGAGTTATGGTTTGAACATCTGAAAATGTATTTTCTGAGCCTTGCAGATATAGCTATATATTACACAGGGCCAGCCAAGCTCACAGGGGTTGGAGCTTCATAATGGATAGTGAAGTCAAGGAGCTGAAAACCTTCGTCACCGTCTTGATAACTTTCTTTAGTGAATAGACCGCTTTACCCCACGCGAACATTCTCGCCCCACGGAGTGTCTACTTCAAGCAACAAATCAGTGGCAAGACTCGTGTGACCAAAGAGGACGACGTCAGCTGGAATTTCTACCTCAGGTAAGTGTGTGTGTTTTTTGGGGGTTTTTTTTTTTTTAAATTATGCACATTGGTGAGGGTGGGCGAGGAAAGGGGACAAAACTTCAGGACAGATTAGAGTGATACAAAACGAAGGCGCACAAAGGAAGGTCGTAAAGGAAAGTTAAGGATAAAAAATAAACAAGCCTTTTTATAAATTCTTCTACGACTTTTACAGTATGTAGCAAAGGGGTTAATGAGTTGCGGTGTCCTTACTACATGTGAATAGGCACGTACGAGCAGCCCTGCATACTGACGTTATGTATGGAAACTATACACGCAGGCAGCTCTGTATAGCGGTTAAAAATATCTGTGGATGTACAAATATTGAAATCTGGACTTATAAGGACACATTGGCGTGAGAAAAACGTTAAGAAAGGAGAACAAAAACAAACTGGCGGGTGTCAAATATTGGTTATTTCAACCCGTTAGCTTTACACAATGGTAATGTATGCACTAATACACACACATCATATATATATATATATATATATATATATATATATATATATATATCAAATAACAGATGGAATAAGTATCTTGTGATAATACCTATTTTATTGGACTAACAGAAAGCTTGTCATTCCAAAATTCTGTTAGTCCAATAAAAAAGGTATTATCACAAGATACTTATTCCATCTGTTATTTGATATTGACACCACTGGACTAATACGGCTACAACCTCTACTCTCTCTCTAATATATATATATATATATATATATATATATATTATTTATACCTCATTCCTATTTAGTTGTGTGAAAATATATACCGTATGTACATATACAGTAACAAGAAAAGCTTCCTAATTTGTTTTGTCTGTATTTTCATGAAATGATCCCAAAGTCGTGTCTACAGATTGACACGCGTGTAACGTGACTGTGACCACAGTAGAAATCTTGGGAAGCTATACAGAACTATTTGCAAAGTTATGGGAAAACTGTTATTACTGGAGTACAAACAAGAATTAGAGCCTCGTAAAAGGAAGAGGAATGAAAGGGGAAAAACCCTAGATGTCTAAAGCAACAATTTTTTAGACATCCGTTTCTCCTTGAAGCCCCATCTATTCGGCCCCGCACCTTCTGAACCAATGGCACATTAGTATGTGCAGGGGGCCAACATGCCATTGTCACAAACAGAGCTCAATCCTGGACCTTACAGCAATGGATTGGAAGCCCCCACCCCCAATAGTTTATTGCCAGTGAAACGTTCTCCATGACCTACTAAGGCAGGGGGCATCCAACCTGTCGCCATCCAACCTGCTGCAGGACAACATCTCCCATACTCCTCAGCCAGCCCCTGAGCTGAAAGAGCATTATGGGAGATGGGAAGGTTTGTTTTTCGGGCAACCATTATGGCTTACCCTTGGGGTTGTCAGCCATCCCAAAATGGTTTGATCTAGAAGGACCTGTGGTCCCTAAACCCATTGAAAACAATGCATTTTGTCATTAAGGGGTTAAGGGTCTCCGAAAATTGGTCACTTTAGTACGCAGACAACGGTTTCCATTCTTTATAGCCTTTCAATTGTCTTTACACTACAAAAAGATTTGTTGGCTTGAAGTGAGAATAGGATTCCATTTAAAGGGGCAGTCATGCCCACATTCTCCACGGATCTGTAAAGTGAAACCCAAGCAGCCTGTTCACTTATCTGTCAGCCGACTGCAGCGTACAAAGGCAGAGGTAAAAGATAAAAAGTAGGACAGCTCTTTAGGACTTTTTCTTCTGCAACGTTATACAGTATGAAAATAATCACTATATATACATATAATAATGTGAGGCAAAGCACCCCCCTCACCTGATGGCCGTGAAGTGTATATAGTAATCGACCCTCCAGTAAATCAAGAATCTTAAGGGTTGAGTCATTTGAAGAGGTGATGAGGTAGTTTCCAGATGGATGAAAGGATAAGGAGTTTACCACTCCGCTGTGCACTGCGAATACAACAACAAAAGTCAAACGGAACATTCAACACCGAGCACTCTTTCTGTCTGCGCATTACACATGGTGACCCGCTGGACAAAGACCTCCATAGCGTTACCAGCCCATTGAGTGACGGCGCATCGGATGTCCATTTGCCCAGAAGGCCCATCTCTGCCCAGTTTTGCAGCAGATGGGGCAGCTGTTTGAAGCCAGAGTACACAGTTGGTGAAAGGGTTAAATGTTTTAGCCCAGGGGTGTCCAACCTGCGGCCCTCCAGCTGCTGCAGGACTACATCTCCCATCCTTCTCAGCCAGCCCCTGAGCTCAAAGAGCATTATGGGAGATGTACTCCTGCACCAGCTAGAGGGCTGCAGGTTGGACACCCCTGTTTTAGCCAGTAATTCATTGAACAAACATCTTAGCTCAGGGAATGGGATTATAGGGTTTATTCACTAAGGCACGAGAGCACATAGTTTATGAACGGCCAGCCCCAGTTATCTTTTCTTGCAACGTCACTGGGTTAGCCCTGTAAAATGCATAGTTAAATCAGTAGGATTTCCAAAGAGTAGACCCGCCAATTGACCTACACATTCTCGCAAGATAAGCTTGCCTGGGTTGGCACTCCACAATGTGACTGGTGGATGAGTGGTTTAAGAGATAAGAATATGTTATTTGGGCTAAAATATTCTGGTTCAAATAGTTTTGAGGGGTGGTAGATAAGTGGAAACATCTCCCAGCAGAAGTAGCAGAGGTTAATACAGTTCTAAGGCAAACAAAGGACAATAAGAACATTAACTAAAAGTTATCCTTTAATTAAACAATTAGAATGAATCAATTCCCCAAAAAAGCATTAAACTAGCACCACTCACTAGTGAAGGGTTGGAGGAACTGTAAAGGTAAAGAGAAATAAACTCAGGATAAAGCATAGGGTAGGATGAGCATGATATAGTATGGTTTGCATTCAACCCCATTGAAGTCCTGCCTAAAAAGCGATAATTATATGTGTGGTTACACTGCTATGAAGTATTGCGGATAGCGTAACCAGTTATCGCAATCACCAGTGAGGCATCAGTTCCTAAACGGAGTGAGCCGCCCTATTCTTTAATAAGTACAAAGCAGAAAAACCTGACGCGTTTCGCTAGCAAGATGCTTCCCCTGAGAAAGTTGGCGTCTTGCCAGCGAAACGCGTGTCGGATTTTTCTTATTTTCTTTTGTTTAGTTTAGAATTGTTTGGGATTTAATTCCAGCCCCATATTAATGAGGCATTGGCTGTCAGTATTTCAGTGTTTCTTAGAGGCTAATATAGTGAAGGAACTGAACCGAAGACTTTGGAGTAGAGGACTGCATTGCGAGGAGGGTCCCGCGGGTCCCGCCATGAAAGTTGCGGGCGCGGGCAGTCAGGCACTGTACCTGCGGGTCCCGGTAATCCCGCAAGGCTGCCTTCTCACTGCTCCCTTACAGCGTCTCCTCTCTTGCTCCACCCAGGAACAAAACGGAGTCACGTGATGTGACGTCACTTCCCGTGACTCCGCCTTGTTCCTGGGCGGAGCAAGAGAAGAGATGCTGTGAGGGAACAACTCGAGGGCAGCCTTGCGGGACTGCGTGGGAAATCTGCAGTTCAGGTAAGGAGGTGGGCGGGAGCCGGCGGGATTGGCCACAAATGTGGCGGGAGCGGAACACCCACATTGCGGGAGCGGGCGGGATTAAAAAAGCAGTCCCACGCAGGGCTCTACTTTGGAGTCTTTACATTAGGAGAAATGGCAGACTGGATGGGCCAAATGGTTCTTATCTGCCGACAAACATTATGGTGAGCTGGAATTCAATGTATCCCAATGGACTTCAAGCTCTGTATAGTATTACCAGGTCTCTAGTAAAGGATATGAATGAGGCATTGATGCGGTTCAGAACAAGCAATGTACACGGAACATAATAATTAGTGCCTTTGTGAACAAACATAATGAAGGCCAAACAGAAGTGGAGTCAGGCAGTTCATTTTATACGCATCATACCTTGGTAATGCTGGATTAATTTATTCATCCGAATATCCCACACCTTCACGGTGTTGTCTGTTGCCGCAGCAGCTATGCAGGTACCACTCGGATGAAAATCAACATAATTCACAAACCTGCAATTCAAAAGGTAGGGTGAAATGCCTGGCCGCTTTATAATCCGGTAGGGGGATGCCTGCGGATGCCCATAAACATTATGATTCACTGCAATATTTACTTTTTAAAACAACAACAAAAAAAATAGTGTTTTGAAAATAGGTTACATATTTATAAAATACATTAAAAAATCATAATAGCAATAATCTGATATGAATGAAAACATTTTTTTTGCAGTGATTCCAATTTTCTCCCAGGCTGCTCCCTGTGCAAATGAAAAATAATTAAACATAATTCCGTACCCTCCATGTTCGCAGAAAGAATGTATGCATTCCCTGCTGGTTTTGTCCCACAGTTTTATGGTCTTGTCATCACTTGCGGACACGATGAGTCTTCCATCTGGAGAAAACCTAACAGGGAGAACAAAAATCATGGAATTATATAGGCGTTGGTGTGATTTCACATATATTGATATGATTTAGCCTTTTTATGTACAGTGGCAAAGGCTATAGAGAATTAAGTACTTAATACCTATTTAAATCCATTGTAAAACCTACAATATACCTACCATAGAACATAATATAGCTAACACACAAAAATGCTGTTCTCTCCCCAAAATTCTGTATCAGTAACAAATGACAATACAATAAAAATAAAAAATGAACCAATCATGAAAAGGAGTGGAGTCTATTCCAAGTTGTAGGTAAAATACAGCGAGTTAAAAAAAAATAATAATAATAAAAAATAAAAATCGGTAAGTAAGTATATGAAGAGGAGATTTTATGTATCCACACTGATGCATATAATAGCTGAGGTCCCTTTAAATCTTCATGGTGTCCCCCTTTTAAATGCGTGGGGGGAATGCTGCAGAATCCCCCCATATCTGTTAGCCCCGTTCCCTACACCCCAGCTACTTTGCTGTGGAGGAGGTGTACTTGGCCGAACACATCTCCTTACACATGATATACTTATCGCCAGTCGATTATAACGAGACCCCTGTGCACATGCTTGGTAAACATTCCCCTTGATTTCAGTAGGACCACTTTCCTGCCACCGACTGGCAACCACGGAGGATATAGGGAGCTGCAGCTTCTCCCTAAGCTAAGCATTTTTCTATTTATTTTTGTAGGTCAATAGAAGGCATATGAAAATACTTACAAAGTCATTGTTTGGGGGGGGGCTCCCTGGGACCCTGTTTAAAATCTTAAACGCTATTGAACCAGTTTGATTTTTTTCTATTATTATTGTGACCCAGCTTTTTATGCTATAGTTATAAGGGTTTGATGGAATCCATGCATCTTTACCCATAACGCCAACAGCTGTGTGGAAACATGTCGGCTCACGAGCCACATGTGTGGTAGGATATAATTACAGCCCAGGAGTATTTGGCTATAATTATTTGGGAAGGGGTGGAACTGAATGTTTCAGTAATTGCTACTTACTGCAACGTTCAAGAGCTAGATGTTTTCTTTTACAATTTATGTAAATATCTGAAGTTACTTTATCTGGTTTTCCTGGAAATTGGTTAGTATACAAAAAAAATGTCAGATATGAGAAGGGCAGACTGGCATGCTGGCAGCTGCAAATGCTGATCAAAGAGGGAGATGTACACATCTTACACCAATCTGATGTTCATAGTCACTTCAATGACCTTGGCAAGGTTAGCTGGGTCAAGACAAATACACTGAATCAGAAAGCCATTGGTTCTAAGGCACAGTTCTTCACCAACATCCCTTGGCCAGACAAACCTTCAAAGGTTGTCCATACAGCCATCCTAGCTAAAAACACCTAGGGGCTGTTTGACCACGTCAGTTTAGGACCCACTTACAACCCACACTACGCTCCACAAGATAATGGGTTAAAATTCAAGGAAAAACTAGAATCACTGCTAAATCCAGAAAGGTAGTTACGTTGCGTCAGTATTGGTTCTCCGGAGCGGAGCCAACTCAAACTCCATTGTAACTATGAGCTTTTAGCCACTTTAACTTGCAGAAATAGTGTGCTTCTAGACATACAATGTTCAATAATTTATGTGGGGATGGTGCACATGTGTGACCTCAGAATACGTGGGATTTGTTCAAAAGAAAACCCAATAACCAGAAACTGCACCTCTGTTAGCAAAATGCACAAATCAGACAATAAGCTCTGTTGTAAAGGCATGGAGGGATCATCGAAATCCTCCTTTGTTCATTTGCCTTCTTCCCCAGGCTCTCGGCCCCTTGACTTGTAGTAGAAACATTTAGTAGAAGACATCTCTATTCTCTCTGCTAGCCATGCCCCAGTGATGGTTGCACCAAAGGGGCTAACAAGGACCCTACCTTACAAGACTTCATTTTAAAAATACTTAGAAAGTACTTTCATTTGCATTCTTTAATTGTGGGGCTACGTGGGGCACTGTAGCTTCCCTTTCATTCCAGATAAGTCTAGCCACGATACATGGAACATGGTTATAGCCTCTCATACGTACTTGGCACAGCGCACCCAGTTTATATGCTGGTTCAGAGAGAACAGAAACTTTTGTCTGTGGACAGTCCACACTTTCACCGTTTTGTCATCAGAAGCAGTAACCAAGGATTGGCCATCGCTGGAGAAACTAACACTTCGGACGGTTCCTGTGTGGGCTTTGAACACCGTGGATTCTCCTTTTCTAGAAAAAAAAAAAAAAAAAGATACAACTGCTGTTAAACTCAGGACCAGAAAATGATCCGACTATCTTCTGCCTGTTTATACAATCAACTGTGATAAGGTTCTTATGCATAAGAAAGATAACCATTAGTCTACTTTTCAAGGAATTTAGGGCACGTCAAAGTGACTAATCAATAACCAAAGCAAGAAAGTAACTGATGTCTACAAACTCTTTAAGGTCTGTTGTTTGGCTACACGTTGGGGCATCTGGGGCCCTCAAGATGTTCTCTAACCATTCCCCAACTGGGAAGGTGCTCCACTTAAAGTGTCATTTTTTTGTGATGATAATGATAAAAAAAAATATTTTCATCTGTAAAAATTTCTCTGTTCTAGGTGGAGTCATGCATCAGAGAAAAAGTTTACCAATTGGGCGTACTGATGTTTCCATAGAATGGACACATGACTACATTTCCTAGAGCCACATCTTAGAGAAAGAAGACATGTGAATTCAATTTTAGGGCGAAACAATTGGTTAGCGATTATACCGCTGCCAACTTATCATGTGTCGGCCCATGTCTGTTTATCTCTGTTAAAAATGAGATTTGCTTAAACGGTTTCCTTTCATAAGAGATTTTACTCAGTTGAGTTCAGCAAAACTAGCAATCATGTAGCACTTAGGCTGTTCAACTACCTTTCCAATGATCCTCAGCCTGTATGAGCCCAACCAATTACTGGCTGAGGATAGTGACAGTTGTAGTTTAGCATCAGCTGCAGTGAAGACTTAAAGAAGAGCTGTTATAATATCAATATCAAGGTTGTTTTACTCTAATATTAAAGATAAAATAAGAAGGGAACGTGTGTTAGTGTCCTTTAAAACAGAAGAAGGAAGAATAGGTTATTTTGGTAAAGTAGAGGAATTAAACACGTATTATACTTACACACTAGGAACCCACAAACGGACCGTTTTATCTCGGGATGCAGAGGCTACGAGGTGCCCTGAAGGTGAGAACTCCACGGACAGGATGGCATCTTTATGGCCAACGAAGCGATACGCTCGCATCTGAGGTTTCATGTTCCAGATCATCAAACAGGAATCCATAGAACCACTTGCTATAAAAAGAGGAGAAATAATAGAACTAAAACACAGGACAATCTCACATTTTAATGAATTCCAGATCGTCCTGGTAGAACATGTGCTGTGTCGTGAAAGCCTCTAAACTTACCAAGTTGCTTCATGTTTGGATTAAAATCCACACTGGTGACTGTATCTCTGTGGCCCTTAAAATGCCTTTCCAGGGAAGGATCATCCTAAAAGATATGTGGAAAAAAATTTAAATAACAAAAATACGTTTTTAAGTAAATAGTGCAAAATTTGGAACTTTTCTATCTAGCTGTACATTAGAGTGCTAATAAAAACTGAAGCACATATCACTTTTTGTATGCTTGGAATACACAATCACGCTTCTGGTGACTCTAGAACAAGAACAATGTGAGTTTTTACAGTATTACTTCATAAAACTTTAGCACTCCCGCACAATGGATGGCTAAGATTAGCCGACCATTTATTATCCGCCGGCGTAACTATATACAGGATATTTCGGATGGATGCCAGTTTGAAATCCTTACTGCTCCATGGCGCCCTCCTGTGACACTATAGATACTGCAAGTTAAACAGTGACACTACAGACGTATATTTCCTATATGGGCTCTTAAACTTTGAATAACGTCATTGTAGGTGACGTTTCTGATGTGGTCCACCACGTGTGAAGTCAGGATGATAAATAATGCAGTGCAGGGGATATCATAAATGTTTCTGCCTGAATCGGTTCTTCTAGAACCTATATGTAGATGTTCCAGTTGGTGTAGAAATAATCATTAATGGATACAACTGTATTAACCCAGTTGAAGTTATCATTTATTGAGCCAATGTGGCTGTAGGATCAGACCTCGTATAGAATCTGGCGGTGTAAAGGAAGCCATTGTACCCCTTGGTGTAGTGGGAGATCAGTTCTATGGCGGCACAACCTACGGTAATGAGTTATTTTTCCGCATATAGACCAGGAATACTAACTGAGGAACACATCTCACGACATCAACCCCTAAAATTTGGTCACCGGTGCTTGTGGTCCGATGTATAAAGTTGGTGAATTTTCCCAACACATCTGGGGTCGATTCAATAAACAGTGATCTGGGGTGCGATGTGAGATTTGTTTCTAGAGCTTGGAATTATTATGGGCAGATTTGGCATATTGTAAAGTGATATTTTTCTTTGTGCAACAGATCACGGTCTAGATGAGTCAATAAAGATGTAAAGTTACATGGGCTTCTGAAGAAGAGACCTCAGGGGTCCCAAAAGCTTGTGACTCCACATCTGTTTCTATGTTGGCCCAATAAGAGCTCTCACCTTTCACTAAAGACTGACTTCTCCTGGACCAATCTGTCCACTATAAAGACGATGTACCAAATCTCTCCAATCAGACGGTGTTTACAAAATACTACACGCCTGTAAACAATTCTCTAAATGTTTACGTCTCCCAACAAACATTGTTTATATTTACCGGATAAATAAATCACACTCGCTTATTTTGTTATTCCTCCGGACCCCTCCCTCCCCTGAGTATTTTATGAACAGATTGCGACCAATTATTTAACGGAATCACACAAAGGCGACCTATTATATTACACACTAGCCCGCGAGCGTTGAAAATTTCTAAGCCATTTTATGTCTCATCATCAGCTTAAAAACATATCAGCGCAGGCACATATGATATGTGCTGTTTATTAAATAATGGGATCCATTTTGTGATCCTTCTATTCTCCCCATTTGCACAATTTCCGTTATTTTCAGACATTGGCGGCCATTCCAAAATGTTCAAAATACTGATATATTGAAGACCTGCATAGTTACCATTATAACCCATCCTTCTCGATAACCAGCAGCTCATTGCCCGCTGATAAATGCAACTCCCAAGAGCCTCAGCCAGTAAATACCAATGGTTGGCTGAGAAACGTGGGAGTTGTAGGTCACTAACAGTTGGGTAACCTGCGTGCCTACTAATAAATGCTTTAGAGACTACAGGAAGCAGTCCAGCAGCAGCCAACGAACTACACTCCCATCACTTGTAGCCAGATGCAGCGGTATTTCATTTAATCCACTTTGTGAGCATAACTAAAGCTATAGTTGCTAACAACTGGACAGCTGCACAGTGGCCTCCACCTATGGCGTGCAAGAAATAGCAAAACAGGAAACACAGGGTTAACTGCACATTAATATTAAAAAAAGTTACAAAGTAATAAAATAATTACAATACAGTAAAAATAATAATAATACAGAATTAAATGATGAGTGACTTACCGGCTGCCCCATCATGGTGGAAGATAGATCAATAGGCGAGTGAATGTGCGATCAGCTGCTGGCCGGTGTCCCCTCCGTAGCCTGGCTGACCACTTCCCTTAGTTACCAGCCCGCAGCCCTATCCGAATCTGCCGCCGTTGGTCTGTTAACCCTTTCGTAGGCACAACGTACGGGTGAAACTATCGCTAGAAGCGATTAACGCTGCGCCCCGTCCAGGAAGGGGTTAATGACGTCAACGCGCTTCTCTCGGCGCTCGAAGTAACTGCTAGAAAAGGCCGTAGGCGGTGTCTGGACTGTGGGCGGGGATATGTAGGGAAGCAGGCATGCACTGAAGGGGCGTGTTCTTGGTTGCTAAGAAGGGAGGTGGGTTGTCATGTTGGGACGTCGCGATTAAAGGGACAGTGTTCTGCGTAGTGTAGTGTGGGGTGTTTAGTTAACCCTCCATGACCCAATGAGTAAACAGTGTATTTCATTAGACCACCCTAATTTACACTATAGGGAAGCCCTCTAAGGTTATGTCCCTCTTTTATTTTAGCCCTAAAAGACACAATAATGTATAGAGAAACAATAAAATACATTTGCGTAAATAAAATACACTGTTCTGTTATGAAAATAGCTATTAATAAATCATAACAAAACTGCAAAAAGTCTCCATAAACTCTTCTCTCACCACCAAGGTTTTAACCACATTTCCTAAAACCAAACAGCAATTTAAACTGTTGCGCAATATGAATGGGTCTTGGGCATGTTTAGAAAGGCATTACATAGTATTTTTTAAATCAATGCGCATATATGAACGAGATAAAATGTAGAGGTGCAGTAGCTGGCCCACGGTGCAGAGTTTGAGCCAGGCCTCAGCCCAGTTTGCTGAGTGTCCCTTCTAAAGTTGAGCTAGGCTCGCTCTCCAGGTTAGGTTCAGGGGCATACCTAGAGTATGTGGCACCCACCCACACTTTAAAATGTAAGGACACCTACAAAAAAATGAATGTCGACAAGAATATTTATTGCACAAATTTGTGAACTGTCAACTGGAAAAAAATAGAAATCTGAAAAATAAAACTTCAAAATAAATTAAATAAGTTTAAATAAATATCATTTATTTAACAGATATGGTACAGCATAACTCCTATCACTATATACTAAGCCAGACATTGACTGTGGTAAAGCATAACTGCCATCACTATATACTAAGACAGACATTGATGGTGGTACAGAATAGCTCCTAACAATATATACTGAGTCAGACACTGATGGTGGTACAGCATAATTCCTATCACTATTCACTGTGCCAAAGATTGACGGTAGTGTAACATAACCACCATCACTATATACTAAGGCAGACATTAATATGGTAGGCTCAGTATAAAGTGAAAGGAGTTTAGTTTTACAACTGTTAATGTCTTAATCAGTATATAGTGATAGAAGTTATGCTGTGCCACTGTTAATGTATGTCTCAGTATATAGTGATGGGAGTTATGCTCTACAGTAGAGCATAACTCCCATCACTAAATACTGAGCCAGACATTACATAAATTTATATAGCGCCAGCAGATTCCGTAGACTGTTACAGTCAGTAGAAATTAAAAATCACATAGGAGAATAGGGCCCTGGCTCTTGCGAGTTTACAATCTACTAATGCAGACCTCCGATCCTAATCCTTTGCTATCCATGCTAGCAATTGGGATTTGATGTCATATGCCGGCACATAGCAATGAAGCCGCGCCCACAGTCTGTGTGAACTGCCCAGAGACAGTGACAGAAGACTTAGAAAGAGTGTGAAAAGGCATTATTAAGTATGTGAGAGTAATGGGAGTTATGCTGTATCATTGTCAAAGTTTGGTTAGCTTAACCATGTTAGCCGCGCTTTTCCTGGACACACATAAGTTTCACTTATTGCTGAGCCGTTGCTCCTTAAGTATGTGGGATAAACTCATGAAAGAAACCAGTTACCCAGTTATAGATCTCACACATTGCACGTTACCTGTGCCGATCAGCCATGTGTAGAACTGTATGTCATGGAACACATGGCCGGCGAGGTTAACCTACTGCAGGTACACAGGTCCCAGCAACTATCCTTAACGGGAAATGAGTTTTAGCCAGTTAATGTATGGACAGTTATAGTACCTGAAGATCTCTAGCAGGTGATATTCCTGAGTAACAAATGTAGAGGAGGTGGTGTTGGACTATTTGATTGGTACTCGGTGTTAGCAATAAAATGACATGGTAGAGGGCGCTCTGTCACCACAAGTGAAGACATGGGCTCTGCATTTATTAGAATAAAATATTACCATTGCTAAGCATTCTTTAGTTTAAAAACCATTGAGAGCTGCATATTCAGGTTATGATGTTATGATTTTTCTCTCCATATTAATGTTTTGTTGCTTTTTTTAAACTGAAGATACATCCTTTTAAAGAGCCACTAAGTATCAATATTTTTTTTTTCTGTTCTTGCATGTTCTTTTTTTCTTTCGCTGTATTGTACAGATAACAGGCATTTTGGCTGTAAACTGTGTAAAAGCTCTGTTACTAAGGATTGATGTGGCTTTTAGTACAGACTAGGGGATAGACCTAATTTCTTGACATGGTCTTCATAAGATCCGGGGCTAGAGCCCATGGCAGATTTGATAGCAGTGGAGTCCACTTTGGGAGTGGAGACTCCATTCGGGGCTATGAGGTTGAGATTCAGCCCCAGTAGCCCTCACTAGCGATGCCACTGTTTCTCTCTAGGGTCCATCTCTACATTAGTAAATGCGGTAGAAGTATCATGTATACCCACCCAAGGGTGGTAGCCAAGCTTTTCAGTTGAAAGCATAGCTATTAATTCATGGGAACGTATACAGTTAAAGTAGTGTCATACTCATGGAATCTATAGGTAACCCCCACATACACAGTCTTAAAAGACATTTGCTAAAATCTAGGGGCCAGAGGCCCCTCTCTGATAAGTTTGATACAAATGTTTCCTTCATGTAAGCAGCCTTGTTTCTTGTGTTATTATGTATCAATCAGTTCACTTTATTTGTTGAATGCAGGTCATTTTCATAAACAATTTGAACAATATAGAGTTAAGAAGAAAAGATAATTATTTATTTAGCTCCCACTTTCAGCAAGGACAAGTCAGTCTAGCAACCCTGTTCCCTTTAGAAAATCAGTAATATTTGAGCTATAAGCAAATGATTCAGTTCATCATGCTGGATAGTAGAATACGATATTTTGCATATTTTAACAAATACATTGATCTCTGGCTTCAGCTTATATATTTTTATCATTTTACAGGACATTGTTGGGATGTGTTTCTGAATAAGTCTGCATTATGCAAGAAGAGAGGTCAAATGTTGGGTGTGCCTTACAAATATGTAGTCATTTACCAAAGCCCGTCCTTTACTTCCGGATCCACCAGACATGGATAATTCTAAATGCTTCCTACACTGATGGGCACATCATTCATTTGAATGTGAAATCTTCCGGACTTTATGTCATACACATAATTGTCGTGAACCCATACATGGCTCTTTCATCCTTTTGTAGATGGTGCCATGTTGAATAAATCCCTGATACCAGTCACCAGGTAGATGACCTTAATACACTTAAATAGGGAAAGGCCCTGATATAAAAGCAACCATTATATATGCTCTTGGCAAACCCCGAAAGGCAATTAATGGGTGGCACAGCCAATTGGAGTACCCCACCTTTGCTAATAACAAACATAATTATGAATTATGGTAAAGAAACGCAGCCTGATTAGCATATGAAGAACTTTCTTAATGGGGATTTTAAAAAGATGGTTTTGAAATAGCAGTTAGTAACTGCTTGTACTTATTGCCCTATAACTACAGTACAATCTCAGTACAAATCTCACCTATTTTCCAATTAGTCTATGTAAATGAGTAAAAGATTTTTTAAATAAAAGTCAAAAAATGTATTTTCATTTTTTTTTTAAATAGTAATTTAGATGAGCTGATCAAGATAATGGTATCTAAAGAAAGCCCCTCTTGTCCTGAAAAAAATGGGGGTTCCAAAATGGGGTTAAAAAAAAGTGTTTAACATTGGTCCTTATGGAAACCTTGACTTGTCATTATTTAAGGATATACTTAACTGAGTCAACTACATTAAAGCAGGAATAATAACCAAAACAAAGCAAAGACACCAGTTTGGGGTCTTAGATATGATCACACCTGGGTAAAATGGGATGGACCCTGAGTGCATCCACAAGTACTCAGGCATGGAATGGTAGAACTTTTTGCAGGACATTTTTAATTGTTTTTGTATGATTCCAAGCTGATTTGGGCTTGTTTTGCAGCCACAGGACCTGGGAACCTTGCAGTCATTGAGTCGACCATAAAGTCCTCTGTATCGCTAAGTATTCTAGAGTCAGATGTGCAGCAGCTAGAGCTTGGCAGAACTTGCAACAGTGATCCCAAGCACATGAGCAAATCTACAATAGAATGGCTGAAAAAGAAAACAAGGTGTTGCACTAAGCCTGGTCAAAGTACAGAACTCAACACAATTAAAACACTGTGGGGAGCCCTTAAGAGAGCTGTGCATAAACAAATGTCCGGAAATGTTAATGAACTGAGGCAACGGTGTAAAGAACAGTGAGCCAAAATGTTTCAACAACGATGCAAGAGTCTGATAAAGTCATACAGAAAACAATTTGCTGCTAAAAGTGGTCCTACGAATTATTGAATCATAAGGTATACTTAGTTTTTCACACATGGCTTCTATATTTTGGCTTTATGTTTGTTGAATAAATCATGAAACAGTGTAATCATCTGAGGTTATTTGTACACCTGCTAAGGAGCAGATTGGTATTATGTCCTGATATATAAAACCAAAGAATTCAAGGAGAGTTTACTTTATTTTTCACACAACTATACATGGCAGAATGTACAGTGGAAGCAGAAGTAAACATTTTTTTTTCTGAAATACACACACACACCATAAACGAATAACTTATATTTAGTATCCCCATTGTTACTTTTTAAGGGGAGTATTTAATAAAACAAATTTGGTTATAGTGCCACAGACTATGGCAAACACCCTTTATGGCATTAAAAGATAAAAAAATAAGCAAAACAAGCTAATTACTCTTGAAATCCAATCCTCTTAAGTCTAAGGTAAGTTCAAGGTAAGCAAAAGGATTTGAACGAACATTTGGTTGTGTGTGGGGGGAGGGTGATTAGTGTCACTGTACCCTGAAAATGGGGAAATCATCTTGTACAGCACCCCATTATATACACTATCCACATGTTTGAAGTTTTTCGGTATATACAGATCATTCTATACACAAAGCTGATCTAACGATCCTTTGGATGATTAAATTAAGTTGAAGCCATCCCCCACTGCATAACCTAATTATTTAAATTCTACATGGACCATATTTAATGGGACTGGCTTTTTACAGAGCACAGAGCTAAAAACATCTGGCTGCAGTCATTGGAAATTAGTTTTCTTAAATGGCACCAGCCAGAAAAACAGAAAGCTTGATCGGGTCTAGCAGAAGCATTCTATCGTTTATTTATTAAAATATTACATTGTACCAGCATTTGTGTTAATTAAAGTGACTGAGAAAAATGAAAAAAAAAGATGGCCAAAAGTGTCATATGTGTTCCTAGTGAGGTACATTAACATAGTTATAAAACAATGTGCCCAAGTGCCATTAAAAACTTCTCATGAAGTCATGATGCAATAAGGGGTAATACATTTAAGATACACTAAGCATAGTTGGGGCATTTCGCTTATGCAAAACAAGCAGTTGCTCTTGATGGGTACAAAAACATGGCACTGGAGCAGCAGGAACGGCGTACAGAAGAGCAAGGCAGAATCTTTGTTAAGGCAGGCCGAGGTCAGTATACTGGAGCAGGACTCGAGACAAGAGGGGTAAGGTATGAATGAAGGACCAGCTAAATACCAGTAGCACAGCAAGGCAAGGTGAGAATAATGAGAACACCCCCTCCCCCCCGTACCCGCCACTAGTGCTTTTGTGAGCAGTACCAGAGCAGTGGAGACCTGGGGATGGGCATGACATCTAGACTTTGTAGGTCTGTCTGTCTGAATTTTGTACAAAACGATGAGAACGAAAAAATTTTTTTTCAAAGTTTCAAATTCTTTTTGGTCCATGTGTCTAACTAGCATTTAGTTACAAAAGTGGAACTGCACCTTTAAGTCCACATTATAATAAACATTTTCTGCTCATTAATTTATAATAATATAAATGTTAGGCTTATATTTTGCCAAGTACTGTATACTTTTCCCCCAAGTTTTATGTGACGAGAAACGTTTAACATTATTAACAAAAAGTAATGGTTTAGAAGACCCATAATGGGTTGTGTTTTCTTGAGATCCATGCAAGACTGATCAAGAACATCAAAGGCCCGAAATAAAACCTGTAATTCATTACCTCTTTTTGTTTATTGTAACCCAATAATTACAATAATCTCATAGGTCCTATGTTGAATTACAGAATGAAGAAATAGTTACAAATAAAGACTTCTAAAGAAAATAGTTAGGTAAGTGTTGATTAGGTAAGACCATTGAAGAAAGGAAACTGTTTTATTAAAAGGCAGTGTTGGGTTCCAGAAATGAGTAATAATAAGACCAGTATAACAATTTAAGTGGCTAAAATGCGATTTTGGCATTGATTGATACAGGATAACATGTTTTATTTATTTTAAAGGGTGCATCATGCCATTTTTTTAATTTTATTTAAATTTCAAGAAAATATGCAGCCTTTATACACATGGAGCGTGACAGTCACTTTAAAAGAACGTTAAGTGCTACTCACCATTCAACCAGAGAAAGGCGCTGAAAAGGGTCTATTGATTCACTTATTCCCATGGCAACAGTTGATAAAGGCATCTGTCGAAACATCAGGGGAGCTTGAGGCTGCCATCCCGTGAGCCTCATTTTTCTGTGTTTTTTACATATTTTTGTTTATGCTTTATTTGTATTTTTTGGCTTTGTTTTCTTTCTTTTGCATTTATTTTGGAGCTTCAAGTTTCTATGTTTTCAATAAAGTATTTCATTTTTAAACATGTCAAGTACACAGAGGGTATATTTCCATTTGATCTGTGCTAGCGTGGAGTTGCTGGCTCTCCTTTTTGAACCCCCTATTGCTATTTAAACAGAATCCTTTTCCTTCTTTATTGCAGACAATAATTAACCAATCAATGACTGTTGTTTTCAGTTAAATTTCAGTAGAAACGGGTTTGCAGAATTTAAACAAGAGTGACTTTATCTTTAGGTTTATTGAATAGACCGATATACTGTAGATCATTTTTTCAGAAACCCGTAGCTGGTGGACAGGAATTGTCACGTATCTATGAGAAGTTTTGGACTAGGTAGCACCCCTAACCCCGAGGAGCAATTTATGAGTCGTCGCCCCCCCAATTTACTCTGTGGATGGGGCTCATCTAGTACTTCTTTCTCACGCTGTGCATCTTCTTTGGCAAAACACTGCTTTCCCGGGGCTAAGTGTTACAGACTTTAATCTCCAAGTATTAGAGTGACATTTGGTTACGGCCACTTCTGCCATTTTCCTGCCAACATGTAGGTTAAATTTGCCCCATAATGTGCACACTCCATCCTGCCTACTCCGATAGGACTTCGCCCTAATAGTTTATATGGGAGACCTCTGATCTCTGGAACCAGCCAACTGAGCTATGGCTAAACCGCTCTCTATAAAGAAGGGCAGGGGCTGTTGCTTCCTATTTCTGCCACCTCAGAGCTAAACCAGATTATACCGCAGCAGGGTGCCTATAACGTCCCCGGATGCTCTCTGTTTAATGCATATGGTTGATACCTCGTTGTGAACGGATCACGTGTGCTGATTAGGTAATAAAAGTGGTTCACATGTTGCTCTCTAATGACCCAGGATTGCTGAAGTATTATGCAAACTGAAGAGTACACAGCAGTGATGCAGGGAAAGACATTGGCGTATTTCAAATACAACCCTTGCCAAGTCGTCCTTAGAGACAGGTTGTCCGCAAAAGGTTCACGCTTTTCACCTTGCTGTGACCCTGTTGAAAATCAGCCCTGGTGGTACACCAAGTCTTAGAGCTGTCAGTATTATCTGCTTCTTTTATGAATGCCGCAACATAAACTGATAAATATTGTAATCTTGGACAGGAAGGCACCAGTAAATATTGCTTCATCCAAGTACTTTTGGTACGTTAGCTGCTGGGAGGGGGTTGCTGCATTCAATAATTATTATAATTATTGCCAGTTTCCTTTTTTTTGGATAATACTGGCAGCACACAAATATTATATGATACTGGGCAACACCTTTGCATTGCTGTGTGGACCAAAGGTTTCTCTAACAGAATTAACCCTTTTGGTGACAGTTTCACCAGAAACTTGCACATGAAGACGGAGCAGGGGATCTTGAGCACCCCAATCAGTAGCCCAGCAATAAGTTCTTCAGTATTCTCCAAAGCCAAGACATGGCGCCTCTTATGCCAAAATATTACCAAAGAGAAGAACTTGAGGCATCATGTTCAATATCACCATAGTCTATTCTAGAACTTTGTTTTATTATCTGTTTAGTTATACCCTGTTTGTACAGTGTGTGTAATTTATTGATCGTTGTGCTAGTCACGCTAATTTGCTGGCTTCCGGGAGTACAGTCACATGACCCTTTGAGTCTGTATAAAGTTATTAACTGCTTCTGCACATCATGCTTCTATTTTGTGAACATTCCACCTGAAAAAATCCAAACTCTAGAATATGTTGTAACCATCAAAGTGGAACATCTACCTGTAGCAAGTCCTACTATTTCCGGTTTAATTCTCAATATGCACGTAGTTTTATTTTATGGTTACTGGATTATGATTGATGAGATTCATTGGAAACTCATAATGCTTTAAGCAGTCATCTGTGCAACATGCAAGCCATATTGAAAGTAATGTACAGGTCAAAGAGTACAAGTTAGTGTTACTTTGGGTATGTTACTGTGGTTGTGGATTGGTGGCAGAACAAGGTGGCATGGACAGGGCAGCAGTTATATTTCTGGGTTACAACCAGCAGTTTTTCTTTATCTTATATGATACACATTGACCTGTGAAAAACGTTTATTGTGCATTTGCTCTCCCAGCTTTTATATTATTTTGATAGCTTTATCACACTTTTTTATTGTTTCTAATAAAATAAGTGTTCACAAAGACTTGGATGATGCAAACTGCAAATCCACCCACAAAAATAAATAGCGATAAAGTGCCAATTTCATGAAATAAAATGTTACCACCAGTATGGTGGTCGATGTCATATGGATTGAAGATGCTTTACACTAGACTAAAAGGAACACTTTTTTATCCAGGTTGTCTAGTGTGAGAAAGCAGATACATATGTGTCTGTCTCTATTCCCCTGTGGCCAATGTTATTGTCTTGAACCCGGCCACCAGATATGATGTCATATCAAGGTGCCTTAATTTGCCCCCATGTAAACAGGGCCTACTTTAATGTATTGGCTTGTGTTCGTCTGGCATTCTTTGTCATACCCTGTGAATGTATGTACTGTACAAAGTGCTGCGCAAACTGTTGGTGCTAAATAAATAAAATAGAATTATAATTGGAGGCACATATCTTCCTTCAACCTCACACCAATCAACTAGACCACACAGCAATCAATCAAGTATACTCCTTCCACCATGAATTCTTTGGGTTGATCCCTGAGTGGGGGAGATGTGTAAGGCTCTGACTACTAACTGCACCAGCTTTATCCAGTCTCCTTGCCACCGTGGTGCTAGTCTCACCCCCACATCCCATGTGTAGCAGGAGCTCTGGGGTAGCAGTCCTGGGATGTTACCAGCAATGCACATAGTTCATTTCTATGGGCAATTGGTTTTAAGGGACTCTCCATTGTACTATAAGGAGTAGCGGTCTGTGAGGCTCAGAACTGTTGCCCCATTAAAGACTCTGGTCACAATTGCACCCTTTGCTCTTACAGTCTGAATACCATCTATTCTGTGGGTCTCAAGCTGGACCAGTTTCTTAAGTTACCTCATCTTAATCAAATAACATTTTCATAACAACCAGGCTTTGAGACAACTAACATTCAGTATCTGTGCTGTGTGTCCTCAGCTGGGTACTTGTCAGCAGGAACATAACTTCAGCTGCCCCACTGTTGAGCTACCTAACAGTAATGCCCTTGTCCCCTCTTCAGCTTCCAGAAGTCAATGTGACAACAACTTGAGGTGGGGCCCCTGCCTCATGAGCCCTTGTAACTTCTCTGCAGAGAAAGACAAAGTCTCCTTGCAAGGACATTGGCAGTAGCGTACCTAGCGGGGGCCGGGAGGGGAGGTCCGCACCGGGTTCCGCTCATCAGGGGGGTGCCAACTTGCCGGCACCCCTCCAGAGACGGACAGTAATGTCCGCCGGTGGAGGAGCAAGCTCGCAAGGGAGCGGTATCGGAGGTCTTTAACAGACCTCCGGCTCCCTTGAGTGATTTTAAGCCGGGTTCAACCCTTGAACCTGGCTTAAAATTACTCAAAGGAGCCGGAGGTCTGTTTAACACCTCCGATATCGCTCCCTTGCGATCCGTGCGGCAACAGCTGCTGTGCGCCGGGATTTGTTGTCAGATCCCGGCGCACAACACTGAAACCGCGCCCACTGAACCGGAAGACAGAAGAACTGAAGAAGAGGAGCGCAGAGGAGGAAAAGAAGCTGTAAGGAGAAAAGAGGAAAGGTAGGAAAGCATTCAGTGAGTGAGAGTGGATTGGTATATTTGTGGATTGGTATGTGTGGATTGGTATATGTGTGGATTGGTATGTGTGGATTGGTATGTGTGGATTGGTATGTGTGGATTAGTATGTGTGGATTGGTATGTGTGGATTTATATGTGTGGATTGGTATATATGTGGATTGGTATATATGTGGATTGGTATGTGTGGATTGATATATGTGTGGATTGGTATATGTGTGGATTGGTATATGTCTGGATTGGTGTATGTGTGGATTGGTATGTGTGTGGATTGGTATGTGTGTGGATTGGTATATGTGTGGATTGGTATGTGTGGATTAGTATGTGTGGATTGGTATATATGTGGATTGGTATATGTGTGGATTAGTGTATGTGTGGATTGGTGTAGGTCTGGATTGGTGTGTGTGTGGATTGGTGTGTGTGTGTGTGGATTGGTGTGTGTGTGGATTGGTATGTGTGTAGATTGGTATGTGTGTGGATTGGTATATGTGTGGATTGGTATATGTGCGGATTGGTAAGTGTGTGAGAGTGATAGGTGTTATGCTGTACCATTTCCAATGTATTTTTCATTATATAATTATGCTCTAGTACATCATAACTCCCATCACTCTATACTGTTCCATACAGTGGCAGAGCTGGAAGACAGAGGCCTTGCACCCCCTCCGCTGTACCACCATCAATGTGTGCCTCAGTATATAGTGATAGGTGTTATGTTGTACCACCGTCATTGTCTGCCTCAGTATATAGTGATAGGTGTTATGCTGTACCACCGTCAATGTCTGCCTCAGTATATAATGATAACAGTAAGTGTTATGCTGTACCACCTTCAGTGTCTGCGCCGGTATATAACGGTAGAAGCTATGCAGGTGTGTGTGTGGGGGGTGCCACATACAGGATCCGCCCCAGGTGCCAAATACTCAAGGTACGCCCCTGGACATTGGTGTACATTTCAAGGGTTACGGAAAGCAGTGGTGCCTGTGAAACATTCAGGGCCACTATCAGAAATCTTAGGACCCAGTACAGGATTAATGCCTAGGCCCAATCCCCCTCCCACCAGTCCACCCTATGTCCATCCCATTGTCCAGTCTATTGCTCCAACCTTCACTCCACTCTTCCAATTAGCACACCTTACAGAACCAAAAATGCCAGGTCGTCCCTGAGAGACGTACAGTTGGGAACCCCATGTGCCTCCTACACACACTAACATACTCACACACACAGTAAAATGCACACACTAAGATACTTAAAAATACAGTAAAACACACACACACTAACATACTGTATGATACAGTGTAATATGTTATGTGTTGTTGTTGTTGATCTGAGGATGTATTTACCTAACTTTTAGACCAGCTAAGGAAGATGATTGTTATTAGGTCCTCATATGAAAAACTATATAATTCAATGAAGGTGTACTTTCTTTTTCACACAGCTGTACACACACTAACATACATCCACAGACTAACATACTTACACACACTGACATACACATATACCATAATAAACCTACAGCCACAGTAACATAATTACACACATTTACTAACATGCAATAACAAACTTATTTAGACTTTTACACACACACACACAGCTTACCTTGTTGGCTCAAGAGGGGTAGGCCCGTGCCAACATTTCTGCTCCCTCAAATTCCTAACATGCTACGTCTGCGTGCCAGGAAATATCTGTCATATGATGTCATATCCCAGCGCCCACACTTAGCGTGTTTGGCAGCCTGCACGTATGACTGGTAGTTTGGTGGAGTTAGTTTTGGGGACCCGCGTGGGCCATCATTATGCAAGTGTCTCCATTACCGCGGGGTTGTGTTACTGGCCGCCTTGGGGCCATGCACCTGCGGCCCAGGTGAGAGAGAAGGGAGACCAGGCCAGTGGGGCTTCGAGACTAACTTTTAACCTAACCCAGATGCGCAGGGAGAGATGTAACCACGTATTTGTAGTGTCTACATATTATTTCCTCATTCCCTAAGAAATTCAGGACACCAATAAGGAGCAATAGGGTGGAAAAACTCCCATCTGAATATCAAGTGTGCTGGGGTAAGGACATCCATCCTCGGTTAATCCATATATCAGATTTGAAATATTCAGCACACTTTCCATAGACTGGGTCAGTTATTTAAAGAGCTAGTTTGTCCTAACAACTATAACAATATCCTATTTTCTGAGTCTCTCTATGACCCACTTTCTGCCCACAGTTTACTGCGTTATGTAGCTGCATCAGATTACTAACAGAAGAAAACCGGAATAAAGGTTATTTGTTATTCATCAAGATACAAAAAAGAGAAAATTTGTATATTGAAGCATGTTTAGCATTAAATCAGTGAGTGCCAAAGTCTGAGACATGCATGGCTAACCATTGTCTTTTCCTTCTGGAACACATCTGGTTAAAAGGGATGATTCATATAATTTTGCTTTTGCTTTTATACTATAATTTCTTATCACTCAAATGGTCTTTTTAGATTTTACCTTAGCCCTATTAGCCAAGCAGCTCTGAGGGTGTTTCACGTAGAAATGAAACTGGTAGCCATTATTAAAATTGACATCACTGTTCCTTAGTTTCACTATAGGAGTGAGCTTAGGGTTACTGATGCCTCGCATTGGCCTTGAGGTGAATTGTTCTCTTGACAACTGATTTTGTTGACTTTGGTTAAGTATAGCAAAACATGACAATATATCTTCGGAAGAGCCTGTCCTGATGAAAAAAAAATATATTTTTATCTCTCACATCATATTCCCATGACCTTTTTTTATTTTTGTTTGCCTTATCTCATTTATTTTTAAAACCTTCAAATGGTCATACTTGGCAGAACATCTAGGAGAAATGGAAAAAGGAGAAGATAAACAGGAAAAATACGACCACCTCCCTGATGGATTTTCTTTGGTGGTCTTGTAGGTTAGCTGAAGGCCACAGGCACAAAATATGCCTGAAATTATATGTTTATATAATGTTTAACACAATGATAGGTGTATACCAAATTACCAACCCTTATACAAATTTTTGTTGCAGCTGTGACACTGCCACAGCTGTTGGCAGTTAGTTTTGCCAACATTTATACATGGAGTGTACACCACTGTTTATGATGTGATTGTGTGCATTATGTCCACAAATTTTGTTAAAAAAACATTCATTTGACCCTTTTCAGTTTTTCTCTTTTCCTTGCCAGTAACATGCTATAGAAATTACCCCAGTGTTTCCCCTCTTGCACTTAGTGTAATTTCCTGAAGGCATTCTTGTTCAATAATGCCCAATTATGTTTAGGTGAAAGAATGAGAAAGTGTGATCATTACCTTCACAGGGGCCCCGCCTAACTCATTATATCTCAGAGCTTTCAGGAAACAAATGACTATGAAAGTTACGAGAATAAAACTTTTACATTCGGTCCAGATGAAAATTGATGAATTACATCCTCTATGGACTATACTGGTCACATAAATGGTTCTGGAGAGGTTGACATCTCATTCATTAACCATTTTTGAAATTGTAGAACTGATCATTTAGGACAGGCGTGTGGAACCTTTTTTTTGCCAAGGCCATTTGGATATTTATAACATCATACGCAGGCCATACAAAATTATTAACTTTAAAATTAGCCCCACAATGTATATTTATCCCACCAGACAGCCCCACATTGTGTATTTATCCCACCAGACAGCCCTCCCTTTCCTGTTGATTTATGTAATGCCCCATTGCCTCCCACACCCTTATGCACAGTGTGCAAGCAACGCACAGGTAAGCAGCGGGCCCTTGCAAAAGTGATCGCCCAGGGTCCCTAGACTGGCGGGCCCAGTCACAGTTGCGACCACGATCGCTGCCCCCTTTTGCCTCGCATTAAAGATGGCATGGGTGGTCGTGTGGATGCCTGTGGTTGCCTTGGCAGGGCAAGAACAAATGATTTCCCAGGCCAGACGTTCCCCATCCCTGATAGGATATCAGTTGGGCTGTTTTTTTTTGTGCGATGGAAAATGTGTGAAGAAAATGTTGTATAACCCACCACAGAGGAAGCACTTCAAGACTCAAGACAGAATCGTATTGCATCAAACAGAAATGTAAAGGTTATTATAAAGCATACTGGCATATTAAAATTAAAAATAATCCAGGGTATTTCCCAGGGGAAGGAATGTTCCATTGCTCGCCAACGTTTGGCCAAAAGCATCTGATGTCATACTATACGTTCCTTTGTGGTTTTAATAAGAGGTACTTATCCTGCCAAAAAAAGCTGAAATATGCATGGATCTGTGAAGACAAATGTGTTCTTGCAAACAAGTATGTAATTTAAATGCATTTGATAGCCAGCATGCAATTAGCATAAATAAAAAGCACGTGTCTAGCACAGGTGTCAGTGTTCAAAAATAGAACTGATCTAGAAAATGCTTTAAATGTCCTTCGAGGTGATACAGCGTCCATCTTTACGGCACCCCTGCTGGGCCGTAATTAGTTTGGACATATTTTTCGATTTGTTTTTGGCACATTTGTTTTCAGGCAACAAATCTTATTCTCTGTTCATTCAGTTCGGCCAAAAATTACGGGGCATTTTAAATTCGGGGACAACATTTTTTACCCAGTGCCCACATTCACTCTCTTACACTGTCACTCACTCACTCTCTCTCTAAATGTTTCCATACCTTCTCTGCCGACCACATCTTCTCTACTTTATTCTATGGTATCTTCAATCCTTAATCTGGTATCTTCTTTCTTGGCCGTACTGCGGTGACGTCCTCTCCGACCCTCCAAACGAAGGAAAAGGGCGTCGCCAAAAGCGCCAGCTGAGGGTAATATGGCGCTGCTAGTGGTGCCATCCTCTCCTGATCCTCCAATCGGGGGAGAGGACATCACTGACATTCACTGATACCAGATAAAGGATTTAGGATAGAACAGAGAAGGGAGAAGATGAAGAAGATGCGTAAAGAAGGTATGGAAACATTCAGAGAGCGCCAGAAAGAGAGTGAATGAGAAAATGTGAGCTTTTTGCTTCATTTTCGGCCAATTTGTGGCGAGTCTGTCCTCGTTTTCGGGGCTTCATTGGAATCCCTGAATTTACCAAAATTCTGTATATTTGCAATTCGTACGAATGCACAAATCTATTAGTTTCTGTAACAATATTGCTGACATCAGAAAGCCAGAATAAAAACAGCACATAAATGTTGCAATTTTTAATACAAGAATAAATGCAAGAATTTAAGTTAGATTACACAAAGGCAAGAGAGCCTTACTTTATTTGTGCTCACAATAATAAGAATATCATAGTGGCCAAATGTTTGAAATTATTTGGGACAGTCCTAACAGCAGCATCACACCACCAATGCAATGTGACCTCATTGGCCATTTTTTTTCCAGGATATGTTCTCATATTGCTGTCTAGTGTATGTGGTCTGTCTCAACTCAGTCGCTCAGTTATGCATCCAACATACTGGACAATGCTGAGAAACACCACTACATAAAGTGATACAAAAAAGTTACATTCATGTCTGAAGTTTCTTCCTTAGCAAATTGGGTATGTGTATAGTACAAATATCCAAATTGCATGGTCATCTACTCCAATATGAAACAATAAAACAAAAAAAAAAAGGGACCTAAAACATTGGTGCATCTCGATGAATTAAAAACTTACTATGCAAGTTCCATTTATCCAGGGCCGGCCCGACAATGGAGCCGAGTGGAGCAACCGCTCCAGGCGGCACTCTTGAAGGGGCGGCACTTCGCCGCCCCTTTTTCTTTTTTTTTTTAAAGAGAAAGAGAGAGAAAGGGGCGCCGCTGTCAGTACCGCTCGGCGCCCCTCGCTCTCTCCTCTGCAGCGAGTCTCCCTGTTCGGTCTCGGTGCTGGCTTGTAATACTGAGTGCCGGAAGATTTCTGGCGCTCAGCATTACAAGCCGGCACCGAGACCGAACAGGGAGACTCGCCGCAGGACTGCTGAAAGGTAAGTACAAGAAGGGGGGGGGGGCGGCGGGGGGGGGAAGGGTAGATAAGGGGGGGCGGCAGGGACGGAGGTAGAGGAAGGGTAGATAAGGAGGGGGCGGCAAGGTCGGAGGGAGAGGAAGGGTAGATAAGGGGGGGGCAGCATTTTAAAATTCGCCCCAGGCGGCATTTTGCCTTGGGCCGGCCCTGCATTTATCCTGAGCTGAGTCAACTCTGGAGTTATGTTTAGGGAAAAATGCCCTAGCATGAGTAAACCAGCCTTAGCGTGACACAAGGAGGCTGGAGCCGAGCCACATCTGGGTGCATGGGGTGAACCAACACTCTCTGGAGGCCGAGGCCACGTGCGTGTCCTAAAGATGCCACATGATTGTAAGCTTGCGAGCCGAGCTCTCTCCACCTAATGTATCGGTTTGTCTTAGTCTGTCAATTCTTGTCTTGTCATGCCCCTTGAATATATGTATTGTATTAAGCGCTGCGTAAACTGTTGGCGCTATATAAATAAAAGATGATAATAATAATAATAATAATGCACTGAATTGGGAATGGAACTCTTAACCCCTTAAGGACCAGGCTGTTTTTTTTACCCTTTGGGACCGAGGCTGTTTTAACACTTTTGTGGTGCTCATGTTTTAGATGTAATTTCCTCCTCACTCATTTTGCGTACCCACACAAGTTATATATTGTTTTTTTCAGGACAAAAAGGGCTTTCTTCGGATACCATTTTTTCATATTATCTAATTTCCTATAAAAAAAAAACTAAAATATATGATGAAAAATTAAAAAAAAAAACTTTTTCTCGCTTTTATTTGAAAAATCTTTTACTAATCCAAAAAAGCTAATGAAAAAACCTGATAAATAGATTCTACTATTTGTTTAGAAATACCCAATGTTTTTATGGGTTTTTTTGTTGCTTTTTGCTGCAAGTTATTGGGCAATAAGTACAAGTAGCCTTTTGCTATTTCAAAACCATTTTTTTCTCCAAATCTGGTCATTCTGCCCCATTTCGGGTGTCTTTAGAGCTGCAATGCAATTTACCCCATCAAGCCATATATTTTTGAACACTAGACACCTCCAGGTATTGAAAATGAAAGTATTTTAACCCTTTCCATGCACTAACTCTACTACCACCCTCTGTCAAACTTTGTGGTAGTAATTTATGTTGTGTTTTTTTATCACTAAAATTGAGTTTCAGGTATGGATTTATATCTGCTGTACACGTCACTTTCAAAAAAGACCCCAATATGTGTTCAGCAATATATCCCGAGTACAGTGATACCCCCTATGCATTGGGTTTGTTGGGTTGTTTGGGAGGCAAAACGCCACATTTAGGAAGTGAGCAGTTTTTAACTTGGAACTTTTACATCTGGTCCTACTGCCCCCGTGTCCTAATAGGGCCATTTTTGAAGCCGGCTAATTCAATTGACCCGATCAAACCATATATTTTTGAAAACTAGACACCCCAAGGTTTTTCAAACGCTAGTACTTTAACCCTTTCCATGCACTAATTCTACCACCAGCCTTTGCCAAAGTTTGCGGTAGTAATTTATTTTTTTCACACTCTTTTAAAATGGGTGTCCGCCGCCATACAGTGTATGGCAGATGTTGACACCGCGGGGAGGGGCCAGACATGGCCCCTGATGCCGATCTCGGTGTTGCCAATTGCCTCGACATCGAGGCATTACAGCATAACCTTTTAAGCGAAGAAACCGATCGTAGATCACTTTCTAAGCTTGTTTCATGAAATGACGTGCCAGGCACGTCATTGGTCGTCACCTCTTTTTGCGTGACATGCCTTACCCATCAATGGACGTTAAGGGGTTAAGACAGGTCCAATTCCACTTCTTTCTACTCCTGGATCCTCCACATGCAGAACAAAGAACTTGTATAGGTGGTTGAGTTTCTCCTGATCTGAACTACTCAAAGCTTTGTTTATTGACCTTGGCAGATGTTTGGAATCGAGTAGACCTTGCCAAGTGTACTGTAGCCCTCATGTTAACCAGAGGAAAATGAAAAGAAAATATAAGGTGTAAATTATCGGATTTCCAGACACCACTGTTTGAGGTTACACCCGGGGGGTTGTGAAAACCCTTTGGAGAGAATGGAAAAGGTTTGTAGCCCAATAACAAATACCAAAACAAACTAAATATATGTTCCATGATAGGTGAATGCCACAAAAATGTCTCATCAGCAGGGTGTGCATAAAATGTGTTAATTGGGTGTTGTGCTTTTGACTATACAATTTAACCCCTTCCATACACACACTTGTATCCGAGAGTCCATTTGTAACAATCAGTGACATTTAAAGGCACCGATTACCGTCCCATGCAGCCCCACCGACTTGCGACCAGAATACGATTTGATTTGTTTTCTGTCAGGTAACCTAAATGATCCCATGGTACAAGCATCCCTTGGTGGCAACGTGCGCATACAGCCAGGTAGCAATAACCTCTTCCATACACAGACCTAAAGTACTTACCTGTAGCAGAAGCTGCAGCATCAGAGCTGAAACACACTGCCTCCTCCGCAGTCCGAGCTTCTTACAACTTTTGGCAAGTTCCTATAGCCTTTTATTGCCCCTTTAAGCATTCGAATATGTGGTACTATTAATACTTTTGTAGCTCGCCTTTAGCGGACACATATAATTAGAATGAATACCGGATTATCAAGGTTTATTAAAATTCTATATTTCTAACACAGCTGACTAAATATCAGTTAGGATCGGTCTGTCTCGCGTGCATTTGTTCGGAAGGTGAGCCATAAGTCTGTGGTAGTAACTCAGGCTCTTGGCACCTGGGACTCACTCAGAGATCCAGTCCTGCAACTCTATCAAAGGAATCGGGGGGCCACGCAGGGGCACTGTTGCCAGGCAGATTGCAGTGCCACAGGCATCTATCCCTCTTGCCCCAAAGATGTCAGTAATGCCAACGTTTCCACCCCCCTACATCCTCCACACCTACTATACTCCGTAGCAGGGCTGGACCCTCTACGTCTTGGGTGCGTCAAAATAGGTCAAGAATTCTGTGTCCTTGCCCTAAAACTCCCCTTGGCCCCTGGGTACATTACACCAAGGCATTGCTACAACAAGAGGCTGGCATTTGAAGAGCCCTTCCTCAATCAGGGTCCTCAGACGCTACCGGGTCTTTAACCCCCCTCTTCCAGTACGTGTGGGAAGGAGAGGGGGGCGTGGACAGGGGGACTCAATGACGTCTCCAATCGCGTGCATAACTCAGAAAAAAAATGGTCACTGGTAAATGGGCGGGATCACCTCGTTTCGCAACAGCAGAGAGCCTCAGGATTGGCCGGTTACGAGGGAAGGACTTTCATTGTAGCCAATAGAGGGACAGAGCCTTTCAACCGTCTGGGAAGACATCGGCCGGAAGACCTTTCATTACCAGGTGACATTGCCGTGAGCTCGGGCAGTACTGAGATCGGACCGGAGGACCAACGTTCAGTTACATCAGCTGGCTGTCATCACCTTTGCGAGTAAGTTTCTCCGGGATGTACGGCAGGGGAAGCACAACTATATACCGTCCTGTGTGAGGGCGCTGAGCAATTCGCATTAATAATAAGACAAGTTATGTGTATTAGTAGTGTGTCTATAAGTGTTCATAATAATAATAATTTTATTCTGAACAAGTCAGTATATAACTATATATATATATATATATATATATATATAAAAGGAACTTTCCATTTTTCTCCCCACTTTTCTTTTTACAGACTTTTTTAGAAATATATATATGTTCACAATTTCCACCTGTGTAGAAGGACTAAATATTATTTACATACATTGTAAGGGCAAGTCAGGTGACTTTGCCAATATTACATACTATAATTATTATTTTCCGGAATAAAAATGTAATCGTTAGTTAAATGGCAGTATGTTAAGTCTTGATCCATTATTATCGTTTCACAAAGTACTGAAATTGTTGATTTGAGTGACTAGTAATCTGTCACCGAGTCGGTATAACCCCCCCCCCATGTCCTCTTAAGGCCTGATACATTTTGTAATACGCAGTTTTCCTCTCTTTTGTTACAGAAACTTGTTGGATCAGAATGGAGACCATCGTCCGTCGCTGTCCTTTCCTCGCCAGGGTTTCTCAGACCTTCCTGCAGAAAGCTGGCAAGTCGCTGACTACGTACGCACAGAACTGCCCTGTGATGATGAGTTCCAAGCCATTGTCAAGTGCCCCGTTGAGCACCTCCGCTGTACATCGCCAGGAGGTCAAGGAGACGTCTTCCGATGCCAAGAGTAAGGTTTTGATCTGTACTCCATTCTGGAAGTTTCTCTCTACTAATATTGTATGACCATATTTTCCTTCCTGTAGTGCTTTGGATAGCTTAAACTGCCCCCACACATATATCTCTGTTATCATTCTCTAATCCTTCTTTCCTCCGCCTATTACTAACCAGAATCTATACGGGTGAAATGCATGTGGCGCGCGCTTTCAGCCTCCTTTCACCCGCTAATGAGTTTATTTTCTTTTTGAAAATATTTTTATTTAAAATATCCAATATTGTTGTAGTGCAACTACAACCCCCCCCCCCCCCCCCCGAGTGCTTCTGCAATGCTAATGGGACCTTGGAATGTTTTATAGAGAGGGATCTATAGAGTAGCCTGCCTGTCTATTACATGATTTTAGGGTTGTTGTTTATTTTAATATTTAATAAAAGTTATCGCCTGGTGTCTTAAGCTCTTAAAGGACAAAGGTTGTTTTTGATCCTCACCTATTGCTACATTAGGGAACTCCTCTTTGACAGCGTCACGCAAGAAAATTGGGGGAGTTAATCCAGAAACGAGTAATGATAATGGAATTTTACACACAGAGATGAACAAATATATTGTGCAACAATTAACCTTTAGTGATCCTTTCAGTGCATATTCTGTACTAAAGCCTCTCTCAAGATGATCACAGATAAATGAATCATTTTGGGTACTGCTTCAAAGTGATTGTGAAAGTTATAGGGACCTGCTGATGGACTCTGGGATTTCACCGAAAGACCTACTAGAGTTCTGGGCCCACAGGCTGGCAATCGCTTTTGGGCATTGAAAGAATAGCTGGTATCACTAACAGATAGGAGAATAAGTATCCTGATTGCTTGCGATTTATCATCATGGAGCCATAATAAAAATGACAGGAAATTGTTTTGCTTTCCAGTAACTTTTTTTTTCTGTTGCCCTTTCGACGTTGAGCCTTGGACCGTTCTGTAAATTACTGATAGCTTCTCATCCTGTAGGGAATGTTCTCGTTCATTCGCAGGCATGCTTTATCTACGTTGGGACTGCAACTCCCACTATCCACTAGAATCGTTGACTTTTAACTTTTGTGGACAGCTGGGGTGTGAAAATGACCCTGACTTTGTACAATCAATTCTGTGTTTATCTTTGATTTTCAAAACCCAAAGCCTTGAACTTTTCATGTTCTGCTCTGTAAAGTACAGATTAGATCAACCTTGGGTTATTTTGAATTGGATTAATAACTGTTAAGACAGAGATAATACTGTTTTTATAGCCTCTGCTGCAAATGTATTGGGTAGGAGGGTTCTAGCTACAGAACGAAAAACATTTGTAGCTGTTTCAATAGGACAGATGTTTGCAGGTTCAAGATAGTAACATAGTAATTCGGGTTGAAAAAAGACCTATGCCCATCAAGTTCAACCCTACTACCCATCTTTCCAAAAGAAGGCAAAACCCCCCAATTATTGTTAGAATTTTGCCCCAAGACATTACCAGTCTAGTGTATTGTTTCAGTAAAGCACCAATTGCCTTAAAATATTTAATAGAATGGCTTATGAATAAAAGCACAAAAAAACTTTTCAATCCAAGTCAATCGTCTGCGTTCCAGAATGAAGGTGAACAGACTGCTGGGAAAAAAAGATACGGCTTAATTCGTGAATAAAACACCCAATGATTTATTACTAATCAATTATTATATGTGAAGAAATACATTTTTATAATTACCAACCATATAAAGGGAGGAAATTTGAACTTTAAAGATGGATAACAACCAATATAGAGCAAAGCGGCTAATCCTGAAAATAGAAAACTCCTTAAGAGATGCGAAGAACCTATAAAAGCAAAACAAAAAAATGTAAAAATAAATAATTTTAATGTTTATAAAAAAACCACATACATAATACAATAAACTGATTACAAAGAAGTAAATAGACACAGAATAATGATACACAAAACAATATATATATATATATATATATAACATCCAAAAATAGTTACCGGCACTCCAGGGACTTCTTTAAATAATCACTCCAGAAACTGCAGTTTTCCAATCAACGTTTCAGTCTATTTATTAGACTTTCATCAGGACATTTGGACATTATATTTTGGGCATTATATATATATATATATATATATATATATATATATATATATATTCAAATAATTATAATAATGAATATAGGATAAAAATAATCCAAATAATTGAAGAAAAACTGCTAAAAAGACACTCCTTTAGTACAAATTAGGAGTAGCAGACAAGCGAATAGTTACATTATTCTGTGTCTAATATTATTATTATTATTATTATTATTTCCTTTTTTTGTAATCAGTTTATTGTGTTATGTATGTGGGTTTTGTTTGTATATATAAAAATTATTTATTGTTACATGTATTTATTTTATCGGTACTAAAAGAAGATTTGGTAAAATGTTTTATTTCATAACCAAAGGTAAAAACTGCAAATCTGGGGCAAAGTTTGAAGAGTAAAATTATTGCCACAGCAACCGGTGGAATTGTCCAATCAGCAGGTCCGTTTCATTGGTTAAATGAATCGGGTGCTGGGGACATTGGGAATAAACCGTTAAGAGGACCGGTTTGATGGCGCCTGTATCGTGTTGATGTGAAATGTCTCTGTAGAGGTCTGATTCCAACCTTGCAAGGTCACTTGTGTTTTCTGAGAGGTGAATCGAGTTCCGTAGAGAATAAAACCCTTGAAACTAGAGGAAAGGTGAGGGCTCAGCTCATTTTACACCCAGCGAGGTGTGGCTGAAAGCAGCCTCTCAGGGCAATTAGTTACCCTTTAACTCTTCCTCTACCAGGATACCAACTCTGTTGCCCATCCAGTGCTTCGTTCCGTTCTTATCCAGATTATCTAACCAGACGAATGGGCTTATCATTTTCAATAGCTGTGCCAACTCGATTTCTGAACTTTACCCGTAACAAATAAAACCCTTGAGCTCTAATAAAGTAAACAGGGAGACTGCTGAGTCAACGTGACGAAGCTTCAGGTCAACCCAGTTTTTTGACTTGGAATAATTAACAGATTATATTTATTTAATAAAATAGAGAAAACGTCTGCAATGAATACGTGCTGATCCGCCTCGTCTCTGATCTATTCTAATGAAAGTTTAGACGGGTGAGATAATATAACAGACGTGTTGCAGAGGGAGAAGTACAATTGGGGAGGAAATTGGGATTTTAAAACCTAGTTATGGACTGTGGTGACTGCCGTTAACGACATTATGATACCGCAGCACAAACAGATTTCAGTTAGAAGGAACATATTGCAAGCTGTATATTGGAGCAACGTCAATGTTGTAATCCAAGTATAGAGACTGTTACTTGTGTTAAAAAAAAAATAAAAAAATTACAATATTTGGGAAATGTGGCTTTCCACGTGACCCTTGTTTGCAAAATCTTTTAAATTATGCCTTCCCTTGTTTATTCTGACGTTATACATGTTATTTTGTCTGTAATCACAATACAGGATGTGTACATATTTGTATAAACATAGATATCATACTGTCCTACTCATATTTAAATATCGAAGAGGCCTCCCTTTTGGGGCAAAATATTTGCTTTTGCTAAAACGGCAAAAGCTTTTGATTTTATAAATCCGACGCTGTATACGCAGACGTGCGCGGCTCCTATAAACGTATCGCTTTGTGCTTTGGTTGCTTTCACTAAACGTGGCGTGCTAACAAAAGAAACAAATTATTCTTTCAGAGCTGCCTAATGCCAACATCCAGCCGCCAGCAGATCACGCGGGACCCGCGAGCGCCCAGGCCGCGTCTAAGTGCCCTTTTCTAGCAGCGGAGATGGGCCACGAAAAAAGCAGCGTCTTCCGGAAGGCCAGCCTTGCGTTACAAGAGGATGTGCGTGAAATGCAGACGATGAGGAAAGGTATGTTGTGTACTGTAAATAATAGGTTGGTTGGAGATTTTTAAATGAAATCCACATGTTGGTGGAGCTGTTGGTCAGGCAAAACTTTAATCGGTGGAGCGTAAATTTTATTCTGGTCAGCATTTTGCAAAACTGTTCAGCTGTGCTGTTTGATAAAGGTCTTCCACCTAGACAAATCATCACTCGAGTCTCACTCCATTCATGGTTTTTAAATGTATAGGAGCAACATAAACCCTACAGCAACCACCTCTTGGGCTCCAATGTGTTGGGTCCACTAAAGGGCGAGTTGGCTGGAGAGCTTGCTGGAGAGTTATGTTCTTAACTTACTATGCATTATGAAGGGCCAAAACTGATGCGTTTATCCAGCAAGAAGGACTGAGCTGGTCAGTGGGTGAGGTACACTGAGGAAATCTTATAATCCGGCCCTTCATAATCCTAAATGAAGTCTTCAAGTTTAACCAAAACTCTCTTGCAAACTCCTTTCCCTTTAGTGAATAAACCTTTGAGTCACTTGAAATAATATAGATCAACAAAGGTGATGGCTAAAAATGTTCTTAGTAAGCTTTGAGCATTTTAAGTCATCAGTGGTAAGTTCAACAGAGTAAGTGGAACATCTCATTTACTTGACTCTAGCTCTTAGAACCCAGCGTCACATATACCCGGCATCTGCTTTCGGATTCGTTGCTACGTGTCTTCATCCTAAGGCCTGTATTTTACAGTCTTAAGATCTTTATGTCCTTTAGAGGAGGTGGTAAAAAAAACACGATCGCTTCAAGGTAAAGACACGACTAATGTGATGGGGCAGATTACAGGCTTTCTTGTGATAATATTTTAAGAACCCAAATTATATTTTAGTCTAAGGAGGATACAGAAAGTCTATTGTGTGTTACAACATGTTACACGTATCCTAGGTTGAATCACTCCTTTGTTACAAGGAAATTGTGACACAGGTTCTCAATAAATTAACATTGCATCGGCGCTTCCTGTTTACAGGCCAATAAAATGCATTAAACTTGTTTTTTTTTTTAAAAACTTATTTTTGAATTTATAAGCAAATTTATTGTGAGGATATGGGGAGAGCTAGGTGTTTTTGTGTCTTGTGGTTATATCGGTTTGTTTTTACTAGCTGTTAATGCCGTATAAATAGACCACGAGATCCCTGGATTTTATATAGGTGATATTTAGTTATACAAACGGCGTCCTATAAAAGTGTTTGTTTGTTTTTGCTTGTTCCTTAGATTTCGGCGATCCGGCACAAGAGTCTGGAGCAGGGACGGCCAACGTGCATAAGAAGATTAACGTGCTGGAGAAATTCCAAGAGAAGGTGCTTAGTCAGAAACCAGAGCTGGTCTCCCACCTTCTTCAGGATAACATGCCCAAATGTAAATATTACATATCTTATATTCTGTCTACTAAAGGGCGTTTACGCCTCGTGCGTTGCCTCACTGCTTCGGTAATTAATTAATGTCAATGAAACCTGACTGTAATTAGATGGAAGTCTGTAATTAAATATTCCAGATTTTCCTATCTTACTGGGTCATCCTTCCCTACTGGCTTTGCTTGCTTGTACCTAATTAAGCTGTCCTAATGATGTGGAAGCTTGCATGTCTTGAGTGCTTCTCATCTTACATGTCTTCGGTGCTTCTAGAGGAAAAAAAGAAAAAGGGTCGTGTTCTTAGGGTATCTCCAGAAACGTTCACTCTGCAACTTCCAACTAACCGTCTCTTGTCGCGTTTAGTTATCTTTAGTGACGTTAAATACTTAAGGTGACTCTTGCTTTTGTGATTCATAATACTTATTTTTCCCCCCGTATTCCAGCTGTACGCACGTTCCAGTATGACAAGTTCTTCGAGAAGAAAATCGAAGAGAAAAAAAGTGACCATACATACAGGGTCTTCAAAACTGTGAATCGACGCGCGCAGGTCTTTCCGATGGCTGACGACTATTCTGACACTTTGACTAGTAAGAAAACCGTCTCCGTCTGGTGTTCCAATGACTACCTTGGAATGAGCCGGCACCCTAAAGTTGTCGAAGCTGTTATGTAAGTGTTTCATGGTCTGTAACAGTGTAACTTCTTGCGTTTGTGATTATTATTTTTTTTATATATAATCTGTTTGTCTAGGGCAACAAAGCAAACGTAACCTTTGTTACTTAGCTACATGTTTTATTCGCTAAGCAGGACAGCGCCAAATATTCCATTTACATTGTTTAGTGGCTACCAGTTCCAGAGGCTTAGTGTGATCTTTTGCATTCTCGTGATTAACGGTGTTAACATTGTGTATGAGTGAACTTGACATGACGGCAGCATTATTTTCTGACCTAAATGTAGTCCTTTCAGTCCACGTGAGTAATGGAATAGGTGGCCTAATTCTACAAAGCATGGCCTTTCACTATGAGATTTGCTTTGTAATCTCGGTCACTGCTTTGCCGACGTTCTCTCAATGCCCTCTCATACTTCAACTCGTTTGAAACACTATGTGGCTTCCTATTAAAACCAGTTCTGATTAAATCAGAATGAGAAGGGGTGCAGGTTTAGCCCCTACAGACTTGCGTACAGGAACAACTAGGGTGATGGAGAAACCCAAGCAGTATTTTTTTCCCCTTTTGTTTTAATTTATATTGTCTGACACAAAGAAAGTTTAAAAGAAAGACGTGTGTTGAAAATATAATTGCAAATATAAATGTTTTTGTGTAGGGAAACACTAAAGAACCATGGAGCAGGAGCTGGTGGAACCAGGAACATCTCCGGGACAAGTAAATTTCATGTGGATCTAGAACGTGAATTGGCCGATCTTCATGGGAAAGATGCAGCCTTGTTGTTTTCTTCATGCTTTGTGGCAAACGATTCCACACTTTTCACTCTGGCCAAAATGTTACCAGGTAATAAAAAAAAAAAAAAAAAAAAAAAAAAAAAGATCTCTTGATCAAAACGAATCATAATTATCGGGTCAGTTAAGGACTGGGTTGTTAGAGCCAACTAGAAACTGTAGGCAGTTTAACATAGTGGGTACATATGTTACATTGGTTTTAGTTGCTACACTTCACAAGGTGTGTCTCTTATTACATATGGGGCCAATGTTATGTAAATACTCAGTATTGGTAAATTTGCTTGCGGAACAAGGAAGAAAGAAAATTACAAGTTTGAAGTTCCCTGTTGTGTTCTGCTATTTTTAGTTATTTAATTTAATTTTCCTTATTTGTCAACTGCGGTGCTTTCCATTTTATTCTCTACCTACATATCATAAATTGATTTCCTTGTTTCCGCATCCTGGTTCAAAAGAACTCAGATCTTCGGGGTGTATTTGTATGTCTTCTATAACTTTTTTCTCGACATTCCAGAAAGTGAATGCATATAGCTTTGTGGTCTTCAAGATCTAATCTAAGGGGGCAGGGGCCGGGTAATAAAAAAAAAAAAAAAAAAAAAAAAAAAAAAAAAGCTGTAGAATTGAAATTTGGAATTGAATTTACTATACTCGCCCTCGCACACACAGATCCCTTTACTTAATGATTGATAACCCAATATTAGTGACATATTACCAAGACACTGCTACTTAGCTTTCTTCTTAATGGGTGCAAGGGGCATCTTTAACCCCTTAAGGACAATGGGCGGTCGTTAAGGGGTTAAATATAATTTATACCTGGGATGAAGATATATGGAAATAATTCATAGTAAGTCTGCTTTATATAAAGTGTTCTCTAAAGCTTTACTGCAACATGTTTTGTAATAAATGAGCTTTTTTTTTTTTAATCATCGCATTGTCTTCTTGACCTACTAAATGCAGGATGTGAGATATACTCTGATGCTGGGAACCATGCCTCAATGATTCAAGGGATCCGCAACAGCAAGGTGCCCAAATATGTCTTTCGTCACAATGATGTGGGCCATCTCCGTGACCTTCTGAAGAACTCTAATCCGTCCACCCCCAAGATTGTGGCCTTCGAAACAGTCCATTCCATGGATGGTAAGGGCTTTTTCTTAAGCAAGAAGAAGGAAAAGAAAATACAATAATATCTGTTACAAAGATTTGTAGATCAAGTTCAGATAAGCTAGAACATGTTGGTTTCCCATAATCTAATACAACATTACAGTCTGAATGTCTGTTCTCTTTGCAAGTACCCTTATTAACATTAATTAACATTAATTACATGAAGTATTAAAAGACTCAGTAGTTCCAAGCTCCATGATTTAAGGGGCTAAAAAAAACCCAAAAAACAACCCTCGGTAAATTTCATGGAATCCAAAATTTATGAAAAGATTTTGTGTTAGTGAGGGAGATAAAAATTGCATGTTCTTAATATCCCAACTACTTCACAGTTTTAAAAGTCAGAATACGTGAGGCGTGGACTGTAGGTTTTAAACAATGCCTTCTGTTCTATTGTTGTGTACACCCACCTTGCCATCTTTATTTGATTACTTGAGTATATTGCTTCATTGCACAATAAAAACGTCTGCACTGTTACCTTTTACAGGTGCCGTCTGTCCTCTGGAGGAAATGTGCGACGTGGCCCACGAATACGGAGCGATTACATTTGTTGATGAAGTTCACGCTGTCGGGTTATATGGTGCAAGAGGGGGTGGGATAGGAGATCGAGATGGTGTCATGAGTAAAATGGACATAATTTCAGGCACTCTAGGTATGAGCAAACCTTAACCTAGTCAATTAAAACTGTGTGACTTGTTCGGTATATGTGTACTTTTTGGGGCTTGTTGAAGGAGCTGCTCTGCTGAGAATTCCATCCATAGATAATGATGATTGCATTCAATGTATGTTGGCAGGAGAGCGTTTAATCCAATTACAGAATCTCATTTCCTCTGCATATGTGAAAGAATGAAATTTGAATGTGTCATACACATTTTAGCGCTGTCCATCTTTTTACCTTGGCACTACTCCATACTCCATCCCTTGAGGGCCACATACACGCAAGACTTTCAGAATGATCTTTAGCACATTGCTGCATGTATTAATGCACACATTAACAGTTTCGGAGTATACTAAAGTTCCTTTCTGCTTTTACCAGGGAAGGCATTCGGCTGCGTTGGGGGATACGTTGCAAGCACCAATGGTTTGATAGACACTGTGCGATCCTATGCCGCGGGCTTCATCTTCACCACGTCCTTACCACCCATGCTTCTTTCTGGTGCCATTGCATCTGTGAAGACCTTGAAGAGCGAAGAAGGTCAGGCTCTCCGTCGGCAGCACCAGCGGAACGTTAAACTGCTGAGACAGATGCTTATGGATGCTGGTCTCCCGGTGGTGCACTGTCCAAGCCACATAATCCCAATCAGAGTAAGTTTGTTTTCTCAAGCTCCTTACGTAAAAAGTTCCACTTTAGATCTGTCAATAACAAGGCAAAATCGGTCATTCCATCCAGTGCCCAATTCAGGTGTTAAGATCAATGAAAGAAATGTAATTGTTGGTAAGTGTGTAGAATTCTATCACAAATACCCACTTTTTATGGCAGCTGGTGTTGACCCTCCAATTATGTAGATAATTCTGTTGCGTGGGACATGTGTATGTTAAAGGGCTGAAATGGATAAAAGCAAATATTTAGGCCTTTACACACAAACTCTCCGATATCCAAGTAGTGGCGTGTTTGTAATGTTTAGCTTTTTCTTCTAGGTTGCAGATGCTGCCAAAAATACCGAAATCTGTGATAAATTGATGAGCAAATATGATATATATGTTCAAGCCATTAACTATCCCACCGTTCCACGTGGAGAAGAACTTTTAAGGATTGCACCCACCCCTCACCACAACCCTCAAATGATGGCCTATTTCCTGGGTAAGATTTCTTTCCCCTCCGAGCATTAAAACTGATTGTGGTTTGATTCTGTATCCATTTTCAGTAAATCGTGCACGTAGACCTATGGGAACGGTCAGTTGTCAATTTTGGTAATTCCCCAAATATAGAAAAAGTGCAGGGGTGGGTTTTTTTGTAGTCAATCAACATCTAGAAGCTTAAACCATTTATTTACCCTTAAACCTGTACTCTGTCATGTAGTTACAAGGTACTCCTTGACATCACTGTATATTATGATGGTCCAACCCTGGTGAGCACCTGCTGCAAGAAGAACTTGGCTGGCCCTGTACGATCTATACTTAAATCGCCAAGGCTTCTCCAAGGTCTATTAACCTTTGAACTATACTTTATGTGAGGCTAGCTCTGCCCTTCTTGCTGGAGAAACCTGCCTGTGTTGGTCCTTCATAATGAATAGTGCAACAAGGAAGCTGAAACCACAGCGCTCCCTGTTGTGTTTACACCTGATTGTGTAAGCATGATAACGGATCTGGCTTCCTCATTCCTAAACTATCGGCGAATGAACCACAAATGCTTTTTGTAATCGTCTATTTCTCCAGAATACTTCCTGTCCCTAAACGTCCCATGATAGCAATCTAGGTCTGATACAGCCCTTCAACTCGCGTATGTTGATGTACTGCTTTTGTTCACTATACTAACGTTTTAAAATATCTATCTTCATGCAGAGAAGCTTCTGATCACCTGGAAGGAGGTCGGCTTGGAATTAAAACCTCATTCTACCGCAGAATGTAACTTCTGCAGACAGCCGCTGCACTTTGAGGTTATGAGCGAAAGGGAGAAATCCTATTTTTCGGGTTTAAGTAAAGTGGTATCTGCACGTGCCTGACGATACCTAGATCTTAATTAGTCAAAAAAAAAAGAATGTATTTACACATTTATATAGTACACAAGCAGATGGGCTACGTAATTTCACTTTACCCTTTCTGTGGAGATATTATTATTATCGTATCTTTCATTCTAAATGTTGTATTAGAAAACCACTATTTGTCAATAAACCCGGTCGCTCTAGTCTTATGGTTGTGACGTATTCTTTTAAATAAACATTTCACAAATGAAGCATTGGTTTAAAAAGGGAAACGGACCCCAATGAGGTGTTTAGGGGCTGTTGTCTGGTGTATAAATAAATACTATGTTCTCCATGTCATCCACATCCAATATGTTATATCTGTTTAATGCTTTGTAATGTACAACTACGTAGGTAAGGGGAATTCTTGACTATATTCAGATTACCTTAGGTTAGGTGGTTTAAAAAAAAGCTTTAATGGCACCTTCCGTGAATACATGTTTAAAGGGACACTCCAGCCATCCTATGTATTGTTAATGCCTATGAAAGCTGAGAAATCCTTTTAAATTTCTGTTGTGTCCCTTCTGCTCATGCATGAGGGGATTATTCATTTGCCCCTTTGCCCACCCCCTTCTATTTTTTATGCACATGATGATAAACTTCTGGCCGGTCAGTCCCAGCGCTGGCTTGGTAAGCACTTTGGGAGGGGGTCCATTCAGACCCCCTTGCGGAAAGCATTTCAATTGCGTTTACTGGCTGCTCTTTCCTGCCAATGATTGGCTGCTTGAAGCAGCCAATCAGTGGCAAGACGTGTACCTCACATAAGTACTGACAAAATACTTTGATATGCAAATAGACATCTACGCTGGTGCTTCATCGAACACGATCCTGCCACGCTACTAGTCTGGTCCCGTGTCACAGAATATGAACATAGAATACGACCCAAACCAAAGATTTCCTGAGGGTCGTTGGGTTCACAGTACACGGCATGAAATGTACTCTTCTTAAATGCATGTTCAGTCAACCTGTATGTATTTCAAACAGCTCCGTTTATTAAACATATGTGTTACATGCAGTGCTTTGTAAATTGTAGGGAGGTTAACTATGGTGTTCACAGTATAGTTCACGAGCGTTATAAAACCGAAAGGTAATTCCAAACATATCGAAAGCATTTTAATCCATCAGATGTTCTTAACACTAATCCCAGCCGGAGTATATGATTGCATGGTTCCCACACCCTGTTCCCATGGAATATAATCCACGAGATTTCTGTACGATTGTATTTCAGTCTCATGAGTCAATTATTAGGGTTACAAGGTTTGCTGCTAACCTTAATAATATTCTACACTTGGCGATGCATACATCCTTCACTAAATCTATTAATTACATATTGAAACCATATCGCAGACGGAATTTTAGACAAAAATTGGAATTTATTTTTATTCAGATTTTGTAGGTAGGATCAATGGGGCAAACTGACACCTACTGGCCAAAAGTGATATAGACTGCTGAAATTCTGCGGGCAACTGAAGGAGACTCCTAGAAGGCCTTGAGAGTTTATTAAACATATTGTTCTAAAATTCTGCTGGACAAACGCATCAAAGTTTTCCTATCCAAAGTTAATGGAATCATAGGGTTGTATGCGCTAAATCTGGAGTTAAACATATTGTCTATGTCACCGCAATACATTTGAAGGGCCTAGCCCAGTGGGCTTTTTCTGTAAGAAGTTGTCGGCTGCCAGTCGAGGCTTTTGTTTCAAAGAGCGTTGCTAGGGTTTTACCGATGCTTTGTATGTAAATTTGTTAGAATAATGTGTTTAGTTTTACACAATTCAATGTGTAACACATTTTCTGCTGTTTATATACACAGTATTGTGCCTTTTAGGGATGCATTATCACTGTGATACTCTCATACCCTGTTTAGAGAGCTTTGGGTTATAAAGAGGGACTTCCCCTCTGGAGCAGGCATAGTTGGGAGGTATGAAATTGCTAAAATCTATATATATATATATATATATATATATATAATCCAATCTTTTGTCTTCTGTTCACTGATGGCCATTAATAAGAAATTAGAATAAAGCATAGTGAAAACCAAACATTACTGCAGTTACAAATCCATGAAAATGATGGATAACATAAACTGGAAAGCTTATATTAGATGTACTCTTGCTGCCCAACTCAAAGATGGCCTCTCTCTATATGTAGCGTTGGCAGTGTCCGGTTCAAAGATGGCTCCTGTCACGTCATGAGTGCGCGACCATGCGCCTTGCCCGAATCAAAGATGACGCTCAGTGTATCACTACCGGGGCTGAGCTGGTAATGTCACCGGCTTCACACGCCCAGTAGGCGGCTCCACAGTGCTCATTCACCTCCTTCCCCTTACAGTCCAGCTGATACCGTGCGAAGACGGGCAGATAATGGCCAGCCAGGAGGACCCCGTGCAGAGGGAGATCCATCAGGACTGGGCCAACCGGGAGTACATCGAGGTGATCACCAGCAGCATTAAGAAGATCGCCGATTTCCTCAACTCCTTCGGTGAGGATGGCGTGAAATCAGGGTGGGAGGGGCCGGGGTAATAGTGTAAATAGCAGGATGTGGGGCCTATAGGGTGTGCAGTCGCAGAGGAAGCAGGAACCGTGTTATTGATTTGGAATGAAACATTGTAACATTACGGGAATGGCAGCCAGTCTATAGGGGAGTCTATAGGACTGTAGCGCAGCCAATAGGTTTGCATTTTGTCCAAAGATCAATAACTGTGTATGTGTTACAAATAAAACTGATTGAAACGAGCACAAGAGCTGACACTCACTGGCTATAGTGGTTAAAGCGCGAGAGTAAACGTGCCGCCCAAACCGCCAGTGACTGCTTAGCAGGTATTTAGTGTTTTAGTAGAATTAGTCGCCTCCTCCATCGTGTTTTAGTTTAGTGATTTAGAATAATTTGGCGTACTGAGAATGTGGATATATGTGACGTGTCCCCGTACTCTTTGGGGCTTATTTACTAAAGGGAGAGTTGGATATCATCTCTGTGATATCACGTAACGTGGGAAGAGCTGGGACGGCCCTGTATAATGTATAGGTAAATCAGTGAGAAGTAGGCGCACCCGTGAAATTATACTTTATACAGGGCCAGTTCAGCCCTTCACACCGACGAAACCTGCCCGCTACGGCCCTTCTTAATGAATAGTGAAGGAGCTGAAACCACAACTCTCCCTTTAACAAATAAATCCTTTTTTCGTCCTCCAAAACATCAGATATCCATAAAGCACAAACGCTTATGTCATAGATCCCCATTTTATTCGAATAGTCAACTTCCTAGGTACCTAATCATTCTGCTAACATCCAGAGTCGCTTCTTACTGCATGCTGCAGGTTATCCAACAGTACCGGTCACAGGTTTGGGGTCACTTAGCGGGTTTCCTGGAAAACAAGAAAACACTTCAAGCTGCAACATAATTTCAAAGCTATTCCATTAAAATTAGCCGTTTCCAGCTACAATAGTCATTCACAACATTAACCCCGGCCGTTAACCCCTAATATTTTTAACCGATTTCATTTTTTTTTTTAACTCCTTAAAACCTTCACGGTGTTCTATGAGCGTACCCTCACACCAGAGGTCGTCACCGGGAATCGCCATTCATGATCCCCACGGCGGAAGTCTTGTGCGATCACGCGTGACTTCCATTAGGACATTAGGGAAAAATAAAAAAGGAGAATCATGGTTAAGGAAAAATGCTGAAAAAGTGTAAGAATTTTGGGCACAGAACACCCTCAGTAAAGAAAGTGTGAATGGCCAAAATTAGTGTTTTTTTTATTATTATTATTATTATTATACAGGAAATTTCTAAGTGACCCCAAACGTTTGAACTGTGTATATTGCGGTGAATAAATATTTCACATGCCAAGTCCCATCAGAGCTTGATTTAAATAGTGGTTATTTTCAGCACTGAATTGAAGGGACAGCACCAACCGCAAATAAAATGTTATTATTTATTGGGTAACTTCATTTATAGCTGCGTGCATCCCCCCTGCTACCCGGCGATTCTCCGGGTCTGAGATATGCTTAGCCGAACACAACCCCTGCCTGTGATATACTCGGCTCTAGCAGCGCTGCAGACATACACTTCATGGTTATCGCTTCCATTGATTTCCACTTTCCTGGCACTAACTGGCTGGGCGAACATTCTTGGAGGGGGTTGTCTAACAAGACCCCCCCATGCGGAAAGTGCTCCTATTTACTGAACTGATTGGCTGCCGATCAGGGTACAAAACGCCGGACCATGGAGGCGGCATTCTGTTGTAGCTCTGCTGCTGCAGCTTTTCCCTAAGGTAAGTATTTTCCTTCTTTTTTTGTGCCGGTTAAATGAATGCAGATCAAAACTACTTTCATATACATTCCTTGCTCAGGGGGCTTCCTGGGACACTGGAGGGTCTCTTTATTACAATGCATTTTAATCTATACTTCCATAAAATGTTCCTATCCCTTCTGAGTCTAAAAATGTTATATATGTGTACTGTACTTCCTTTAAGATATGTCCTGTCGTTCACGGTTGGCAACCTTAAATGAAAAGCTGACAGCCTTGGAAAGACGAATCGAGTACATAGAAGCAAGGGTATGTCATGAATTTTTATCTTTTTAATATCTTTATTTTATATAAAAATATTTTCTGTTAAACTGTAGTTTAATGCTATTGGATGATCGGACTGGTAGTCTTCATAAGACTACACACCTGGAAGCTTCATCTAACCGTTGCCGTTTGATGTTGTGTTCCAGTCTGGTGTAACTAATCCCACAAGTGACTCCTATTTCCCCATCTGCCATCCAGGGGGCTTTTCTTTTGGACCAGGAACCTGTGTAATTTTATAACGCTTGAGCTGGTCTCGAGCCAATTTTTTTGATCATAATAAGTCATATTCTGATGTTTAACTTTGATACGCTATCCCTGTGCTATGTAGTCTTTTCTGCTCTTCTTCCATATGGCCACCCAAGTCTTATGAAGACTACCAGTCCTATCATCCAACAGCATTGTGGGTATCTTCAGTTTTCAACTACACCAAATCTAATAAACAGTTGCTTTAACCTATATATAGTTGAACCACTGCCCTCTCATCTTATTCCTCACATGATAATTGCATGTTTTTTGCCATTTTTACATTTATTTTGTTTTTTTTAACACAGTTCCTTTTTCTACTTTGCTGCATGATTTGAAGTATTTTTTTTTTGACCTTTTTACTTAAGCGATCCCGTATTTCATTGGCATTTCATTATCAAGAGACACCGAATTCTGCATCTCAATGTCTTTATTTATGGTCTAGGATAATGCTCATTTAATAATCACATTAAATTACCAGTATATATTGCTATTTTTTTTTAAAATAGGGATATAAATAAGGGATATTATCATGTAAATAGAATTGAAAATAATGAAATTCTATGTTATGAACGTATCTTGAGTTTGTTCTTGATATGGAAAAGGTATGGATGCACTTTATGGTTCGGAGTCCCTGGGTTATCTTGGGGTTTTTTGTTTTATTTTCGTTTTACCTTTGAATTTAAGACCAGGCAAGGACTTCTTAGACTATGTCACTGTATCTGCTAGGCTATGTCCAATAGAATTCCGTCATTTATTCCATAATCTAGCCTTCCAGGAAGAGACAATTGTCTTTTCGCTGAAGTTAACTCAACTAAACCACCTCGAACAGCAGTGTGTCGAGTCAAAGAATTTGAGAAGGACTTTGTGAACTACTGTCTCATGCAAGCAGGTCATCAAGTCTGGCCATGCTTTTGGATTTGATGGAGTTCTGGGTCACCTTGTGTTCTCCTGGGAAGTTGAGTTGTAGTTTGCAAGTTGACTCGCATTTGACTGTACCTGAATTTGCAGGTTTCTTTGCTCCATTACAACTTTACTTGGGTCACTTCTGAACATCTCACACTTCTTTGTTAAGTTGACATTCCTGAAGTAGGGTATTCTGGTTCAAGTGTCACAGGCTTACCTCACAAACCCTTGTTCACTCAACATGTAGCGTGTGTAATCCCAGAGCATGTACACATGAGCACATGGAGATACCTGAACCGCCTGGTGAGCTGTCACAGGGCAGCGGACAGTTGAGGATCCAAACAGAGCCCTGTTAGAAGCTCCAGTTTGCCTCCCTGATCTCCAGATTTAACTGCTCCATCAAGCTGAGGATCAGTAACCACTGACTAAAATTATACCGTGCAATTCCATGCAAAAGCCCTAAGTACTGTATTATTTATAACAGGAAGAACCTTTACCCCTAGATTTGGCTCTGCTTGTGCCTCCCACCTCTTAATATTTACCAAACATAAAAATGCTGCTTGCAAATATTGTTTGCTTTTAACAGTTGATGTCACAGTTGGGTGTATTCTCTAATCGAAGGAGGCTTGACTGTTTCAGCTCCTGTTATTGGCTGTGTATTATACAGAGACAACCGGAGAAGCCCAGCTAGGTTGGCCTTTTTAACACTGTGACATCAGAATAGGGAACTTAATTATTTTTTCGACTGTGCAAATCAGACCGTTTGGCCCATGGATGATACAAGGAAACAAGATATAACCGAACAGACGTTAGACATTGGTGCCAGCCGCGTGAATCACTTTCGAAAGGCGTCCTTTACTTTTACTATATTGCAATTTAATATTTGCATAATAATTTCCCTTTTAAAGTATAAAAATGACTAGGCCTAGGCAAATATCTGTATGATCTTTCTGAGGATATAATCTTCTTTGCATGTACGAATAGTTGTTGGTGTTTCACAGAACTGCCCTCAGACTCTTACATTCTTTTCCTCTTTATTTTATGCTTTCCCTCTGGAATGGTGACTTGCAGAATAATTGTTGTGCTGCATGAGTGTTATATGCATGATGTCATATTAAATCTGCTAAGAAGACATGTTGCCAGCTAAGGCCTGAGTCCTTTCAAGTTGTATTATAAGTGTTGTAAACCGTAGGGTTTGTCCATTAAAATTTGATTGTACGCTAACACGTTGTGATCTAGCCTTCATTTATCCTATGAATGTAGTACCTGTCCAAACTCTCTTCTTATGGTTTACGTTTTCATCTCCATTTTTAACCCCTTAATGACAAAGCCCGTACATGTACAGGCTCAAAATGCATTGTTTTCAATGGGTTTAGGGACCGCCCATTGTCCTTAAGGGGTTAAAGTACCTATGTGACATAGCGTGACTTTAGAGGGTAAATAATGCGACCTATACATCACGCTGGTCACTTTGGTAGGTGTGTGTGAGCCGACACCTGGGGTCTGGTGGGATGCAGACATGGGCAGTATGACCAGCATGGTCCTCGTACCATAGATCAGTCAGGTTTGGGTAAGGTAAGATCTTTGGAAAATGAGGGTTACCTTTTTACTGTTTATACTGACAAAGTATCACTCTATGAAGAAGACAATGAGTAAGGTAATGATTCGTATTCATCGGGGTCTATTGATTAAAGGAAACGTTGGCAGGAGAACTTGTAAGAGAGACACGGTTCCAACTTCTTGAGCTCACTATTCGTTATGGACGCCAAACCCCAGTGAGCTTCTGCTGCAGGAAGAGCTTGGCTGGCCCTGGGCAATACAAAGTTAATGCGTCTCCTCACCTATTGAATTATGTTGTATACAGGGTCAGCCCAACCCTTCTTGCTGGAGAAACCTGCTCTCCCTTTGGTGAATAGACCCGGGTTTGCCGTTAGTTTCTGCATTCTTTTTAGTACCGATATAAAAGAAATGTAGATCCCAGCTTTTCAGGGACAGCGGCTCTCTGTTCTGTTCTACAGTCTTGCATATCTATTGATTCAGATCCTACGCCTGTGCATCGTAGGATGACGGATAACTATGATTGTTTATTTTCACATTACATCGGTTGTTTTTTGAATATTGTATGGTTTCAAATAAAAATGCCATTGGGAAATACAGCTTGTTCGCTTACCTGGTGGCTGCTGAGTCACATTTATCAGCTGGCAATGTTGGTGCTTCAGCAAAGACTCTTTAAAAACTCTTCCATAGCAGCTGCCCTTGGTATTGAACCCAGTGATCCATCCTTGCCTTTGGATCACTAGCCTGGTAGACAGAAGACTAAACAGGACGCGTCCTAGATATCCATCAAATACCACAGAGTGGTAGATTAAAACGGGGAGAACTTGCAGAACTGTTCCTTTAATGATAACCCCCTTTAACGATCATATATAGTACAATATTATATGCTACACATTTCTTATACAAACCGAGTACGTTATCATGGCTGTGCTATACAGGTTGAGGGGCTTTCCAAAAGTTGGATATGTCACTTTCACATTGACAATAACAATAGTGTTTGTGATAATTAAACTTATAATCATCCGGATTCTATTACCGCAAAATAAAATGACTTGTGTTTCATGTTGTTTCCCATCTTATTAACACACAGAGCGCTATAGGAATGCTTGCATCTCTCCCAGCACACAATATGTTCAATTTAGAATTTGAATTTTTTTTTAATTTTTATTTATGCCCCATCCCACTATACTGTATAGTAAATAGCGATACGTTTTCATCTAGATGGTCATATCTGGTTGTCCATTTGGGTTCTGCATGTGCATGCGCCACGCTGCTACCGACTGTTCGTCCATTGTCTTGTTTCATTCGTCAGATTCTTTCCAAAAATATATAAAAAAGCACCCCTCGTTTGACTTGTATATATAATGGCTGCAGTAACCACTTTTTTTTGTGTGTGGGGGGGGTCCTAGCATACTTTCACGTTAAATGTACTGTATGGCACTAACGTTCCTTGTTCGTCTTTTCTTTCTTTATGTCCCTTTAAAAAAAAAAAAAAAAAACCTAACCAGAATTTCGTTTTTCTTTTTCAGGTCACCAAAGGCGAAACTCTTACATAGAACTTAAGACGATGCCGCAACGGCCGCAATCCTCACACTGAAATATTTTATATAAAATATGTTGTGGACAGTTTTTGTCCCCACCTAGGCCTAAAAAAAAAAATCTTTAACTTACTGTGGACTTCACTTTCATTCCTTTACAATGAGAAAGTACGTCATGTTCTCAAGTATTTGTAATCTAGGTTCTGCTTGTTCATTCCTGAATTCTATCATTTTGATTTATGAGCCGAATTCCACTGTATAGAGAGAATGTAACCCACAGCTTTATCTGTTCTGTACAATATTCTGCAGCTTTTTATTAGTAAAACAGAATTGACTTTTGGAACATGAAAACGATGGACTGATAAATGTGCCAATTATATACCTTTTTTTTTTTCCATTGCATCAGTGTTTAAAGATTTCTCAATTGTGTTGAAATTAAAAAAAAAAATAAAAAATTGAATCTGTACTTTTCCGGTTTCACATTTAGTTTTGTAAGACCCATAGCTAAAGGGAGAGGGAAGAGCGGAAGTTAATATTCCTAATGCAAAGGATCAAACCACACAGTCTTAATGTGACGTCCAGAAGGTAAATAGTGTGGCTGAAGGAAGACATATTGGAAATTCTGCTGTTTAGCAAAAGATCATAATCAAATAATTATCGCATATATAAAAAGGTTCACTCAAAATAACTTAGTTCTTTTGGGGATAAAACCAGAATTGCTGAAAGATTTAAATAAAAAAAAAAACTAAGACACAACCAATAATTAAAATGGAAAATGATCCACAGATATAGTTTTTGGTTTTATTTGCTATCCCTGTGCTCTCAGTATCCACCTTCTTTATTTGCCACAGGAGGCAGATACCGCTTTTATATGAAAGTAATTTAGAGCCTCTATAACAATGACGTGGAGGAGGCTGATCTTCTGGTTGTTGTTTCACCTGGGCAGTGTCCTGTAGTAAATTCCCTGTTTATAATGGTTTCCGTTTTACTTACTGCATGACCCGGTGTCTGGTGAACCTTAGCTGTTTGGTCCTTAAAATATTGTTTTACGATGACCCTGCCTCCATTCCCAACAAAAAGGTGTCATGTGGTTAACAGTTACAATACCCAGGACACCTGTCTTAAAGATTCCTTGCAAATAGTGGAGTAAGATATTTTAGTGGTGTAACATAGCTTGTTAAATTACGCCCAACATTTACAATATGAAATGGTTTATGGGAAGAAGTTAGAGGAAAGTCAAAAATGACTGAAACGTTAACTTTGTTTGAATAAAGAAAAATCGTTGATTTAAAGACCTGGAGTGCTGACCATCTCTTGAAAGTGCTTTATATTTATATATATATATATATACACACACACACACACAGCCAGTGCTTACAGAAAATGTATAACTGCATTAAATATGCGACATAAACGTTACAGTTTTACATCCTCAAGCTTCTATCCTTGGACAATTGGAAGCCATGACGTCAATTGTCACTAACTGGATGCTAGTGCACGACATGCTCGGACCGTCAATAGTCATCAAGGGGTTAAACCATTTACCCGCCCTCCCAGTAAGGTAAAACGTTGTAACATTACATCTAGATTTAGATTATGACCACATGTTCTAATATTTCTCCTCCTTTACTTTGTTAAACCCCTTTGTTAAGTATTTAAAATTTTCTCTTCCCTCCTTCAAGGTATACGTATAAATAGAGTTTATATGAGCAGACATTCCCTAAGTTTTCCCAACCGAATATGGGTTCCCCCAACTGAATGGACAGGTCAGAAATCGATAAGGGTTTATAAGAATTATTTCACAAGTTAAAATGAAATTACACCATAAGAACTTTTTCCCAGTGGTATTTTAATTATCTGATTAAAAAATATATAAATAAGGCTAGTAACACACAGATGCATTATTTACATAATGTTTCAAACAACTCCAGAGTATGTTTTATTTCCCGAATTTGCTTGGCCAATGCTTGAATAGGCTGCATGGATCTATCCAACTCTTCACATCGAGCCATTAGAGTATACATTCCCTGAAGATCCAAAGACATACATATTAAGAGTTAAACGTGTGCATACATGAACATACGTGCATTGTATGTACATGGAGAAAGTAAAGGAATAGACCTTATCCACTAGAGTTTATGGGAATATTAGGATAAAAAACTAAAATGTTACAGGCTGGCCATGAAAAAGAATATTGTACATGAGAGAAAAAAAGGGAAATTAAACCAGTGGTCTCCGATCCATTTAATGACAGCTGCTATAATAATAATAATATACGGATCGAAACAGAATTAGACACCAGATAAGAGCCATTTGGTCTTTCTAGTCTGCATAATTTTACTGATGTAAAGAGTAAGATTTAAACCAGCCGTGGGCTTGTTATTCCTATTCCATGCATGTTTAAATACCCCCCACTGCATCAGCCTCTACCACCTCTGCAAGAGGCTAAATCAAGAGAATTTAAGGAGACATTTTACCAATGCTTTTATGCTTGGAATATAAAGAAAAATCCTAGTTTTTGCATAATATAATGTTTTCAGGCAGCTGCATATTAGTCATTTATATGTTTTTCTGAGCCCAATCTCCTAGACACCCCGACGCCTTATAATACTGCCTGTGGTAAGCAATAGAACAGCTTAATCACCCAGTTAGACACTCTGAAAATCTATGGAGGAACGGACTTTAATAGCATTGCCATAAAGAATCCGTTCAGTGTGGTGTTGGAGTAGAGAAAGCCACACAAAATATCCCGACTGACAGCAATGGCAGTCACCGGGTCTCCAAGTTTATTGGAACAAAATTATATAAACCCAGGTTTTTTTGTCAATGCCAACCTACATTACTGTATATAGCACTGAACTTTATGCTCATGGAGAAAAATATGTTTTTCATGAGACTACCACTTTAATTGTATTTCTTTCTAAGAGCTAGCAGTGCTAAATTAAATATATACACCACTCTTCCAGGAGATATGGTATGCCATGTTTGAAAACTACTCAGTGGTCGCTTAAGACCAGCTTTCGGAACTACCTGTTGAAGACCCGTGTTTTGCAGCACGTTACACAGTAATAATTAATTGGATTCACGTGTGTACATTGCACATTATTTAATTTTGCTCTAAGTTGTCCATGTATCAGTGTAATTACTTACCTTGATACTCATATCCACAGATTCTCCAAGGCTATCCACGGAATCTCTGTATGTTTGAATGTATCCAACGCTAAGAGCCGTCATCTACAACAATATGGGAACAGAATCCATTAAATTACAACCTCTAGCTTGCAAGCAGGGATCTCTTTACCAAATGTAACTGTTAGTTTTAGTCTGTTCTAGTAGTCATACTCTGAACGTATGGGTTGTAAGAAGTGCTGCGTTAACACTATATAAATATATACAAGGTATTGCATCAACGAGGCAGACAGGGATTTCCAGATGTTTTGTTTTCAAGCTCTTTTGAAAAAGCACAAAAAGAAACAGGCGATATTAAGAACCACAGAGGCAGTGGTCGGCCAAGGAAACTGGAAGGGAGTATAGATGATGAAACACATCATGCCTACTTCCCTTCACAATCAGAAGACGTCCAGCAGGAAATCAGCTCGGCACTGACAGAAAAAAGTGGGCTCTCCGTACACCCATCTACTGTCTGGAGAAGTCGGGTCACAAGTGGTTTTCATGACTTGCAGCCGAAAAAGCCATACCTCTGACGTGGAAACAAGGCCAAGCGACTCAACTATTCACAGAAACACAGGATCTGGGGTGCAGAAAAATGGCAGCAAGCGCTCTGGACTGATGAGTCAAAATTTGAAATATTTGGCTGAAGCAGAAGGCAGTTTATTCGCCAAAAGGGCTGGAGCTTCGCAAGTTTAGGTAATTTGGTCGAAATTAATGCCTCCTCAATGCTGGGAAGGGCAGTCAGATAACTTATCCATCATGGAATACCATCAGGGAGGCATCTGATTGGTCCCACATTTAATGCAGCATGATAATGACCCCAAACATACAGCCAAAGTCCTTAAGAGCTATCTGGAGATGGTATGGTCCCCACTAAGCTCCTTTCTCAAAGTGATTGAGTTTGTCAGAGCGCGAGAGACTGGGAGTAAAAGCACTTGCAAACTTGGGATGAAAAATTGTAGGTACCTACGTGATGTAGAATCTGCAGCCCTGCTCCTGCAATCTTCTTCCGTAGTCCAATAATTCTTGCCAGTGATTGGCTGTTTGATGCAGCCAATCAGTACAAGGAAAATGCTCCCACTGAAACCAATGGGTATTCTTTCTGCACAAGTATATGACGTATACCAAATGCATATGGGGGATTCTGCAGAATCTCTCCATACATTTGCAATAGGGATATCTCAAAAATATAAACAGCCCATATAGCTATAATATACATTAAAGTGAATATGATGGCTCCAGTGTGCCTTTTCAGCCATAATAGGAAACAGCTATAAGCAACCAGTAAAGTTCAAATATGGGGCACTTGGGCAGAGAAATCTAAGGGTACTAGGCTGAAAGTAAGCAAAATTACTATGAAAAATATTAGGACAGAATGGGACAATCTCCTCCTCTGCCAGCATGTCTTATGCTTTTCTATATTACCGTATTTGCTCGATTATAAGACGAGCAATACCCCTCGTCTTATAATCGGGGTCGTCTTATAATCAGACCTCAAACAGTCTGACTATGAGACGACTAAGATCCAGATCCCCCGCAGCTGCTCCTGTCTACCCCCCCTACCGGTACTTCTGAGTCCCCTGTGTGTAGCCGGGGCAGCGTGTAGACGTCTACGCGATTCGCGTAGACAACTTCTGCTGCAGCAGGAAGGAGGTCCATCGCGCAGACCTTCCCCGGCTGTCGGAGATCAGAGTTCCCTGCACCGGTGCCGCGCCGGTGGAGTGTTAAATGGGGGGCATAAGGCATTTCTGGAGGCAGAGTGCTGTGTGAAATGCCTTTTAACCCCCTTAATGCCACTCTGCCTCCAGAAATGCCTTTTTTAACCCTCTATACACCACTCTGCTTCCTGAATGCCTTAAACCTCCCTATATGCTACTCTTCCCCATAATATGCCTTTTAACCCTCTAAATGCCAGAGTGGCATATAGGGGTATAAGGCATTTCTGGAGGCAGAGTGGCACATAGGGGGTCAAAAGGCATATCATGGGGCACAGTGGCATATAGGGTTAAAAGGCATATCATGGGGCACAGTGGCATATAGGGGGTATAAGGCATTTCTGGGGCAGATGTGCATAACTGGGGGGCAGGTTGGAAAACAGAAGGAAATAAAACCAAAATATTTTTCTCAATCATAGCTTTTATTAAAAAAAAAATAGTTTAGATGAATTAACATTTACTGGTAAAACTTTTTTCCTATAGGGTCGTCTTATATTCAGGCTTTTTCTTTTTTTCCTAAATTAATATTCAGATTTGGGGGAATCGTCTTATAATCAGGGTCGTCTTATAATCGAGCAAATACGGTAATATACGTTTTTCATATTGCCGATTTTGTACAAAATCCGCTGCTGCTCTATAAAAAGCAGTGAATAACAGATGATTGATGTAACAAAACTAAAATATGGCAGAATGAGATACAGTACTGCTTATATAACAATAAGACAAGAAAACAATACTTACGTTCTGGATTGTACCATTAAGGCTTTTCATCATTTGATCTACTTTTAGGGCTACATCTTGAGTGAGGATCTCCAAATCCTTCAGAACCTCTGGGTCTATCGGAGGGATATCCGCTCTGCCTCTGTGTAACGCTTGGTGGCGTAGATTGTTATCAGCTGTAAAGGTGAAAAAAAAGACAAAATCATGCGTTCGAAATGGAGATTATTTACTCAAATGCATAGAAGGATGCTGCAGACCACCTTATATAGAGTCGCTCCCCCCATTATTTCCGTGCACGGTTTATCTTCGCCCAAACACATCTCTCGTAATCGAATATAGAATTGCTGCCTGCCGGGATCTATTCAGACCCCCAAGGTGATTGGCTGCTTCGTGCAACCAACAAGCAACATGAATCTCCGGCCACGGAGGAGGACAACAGCTACAGCAACAGGGCTGCAGCTGCTACTACCCTACTTTTATTAATGTATTACTAGAGAGGGAATTCACAGGAAAGTTGGCATCAGAGTTGCAGTTTCATATCATTGTCTTCACATCACTGTGTATTACATACTAAAAGGTGTGTAAATTTACATCAGTCATGCGACAGTCTATCACGCTTTTATTTCAAACACTGACTCTATGAGCTAGCATTCGTGTTAAAAGCAAAAAAACCCAAAAAACATTTACTTTTGACAAATAAGTTGCTACAAAAAAAACCAATGGACCACGGTGTATGGAACAGGTGGGAGTCTAGCCTACAAAGAGGTGCAGCAGCAGCTGAGGCCTTCCTATTTCCCCCACCGTTTATATGAACCAGCTACTGCAGTTTAGCCCCTTAGTTAATTCTCACACGACTCTGGGCTTAGCCACTGAATGGCCAGCCCTACCTTACGCGGGCGCACAACGCAAAGCACGGACTTACACTCCCTGTCCGAGACGCGCCTAGAGCTCATCCTGGTAGCGACGTACAGGGCAGTGACGTAAGGAAGGGCAAGTGAAGCAGCACGTTTTCCTGGCAGCGCTCCAGTCTAAGGGTTCCTGGTCGAATTACATGATGTTACCCGCTACTACTCCTCAGGGTTAGAAGCTTGCGGCCTCAGCAACCGGCCTCCTCACAGGCAATTACTACGCATCCAACGCCAGACGCCCGTCTGCAGCCCCTGCGTTTCAGCGCGCAGGCACTGGGTGACCAGCCCTGTCACTCGCCATAGGCCCGCCCACCATTAAGGAAATGTCAGCATCAGAAGTGACGAACCTGCAAGCCAATCATAGGATCCAACGACATTAATGGGCGTGTCTGTGGATTATTCCCCGGACTCTAGGATTAGATCGTTAGAATAGAGACAGGAGGGGAAGTTAATGTATCGTTACTGTCACAATCACGTGTTTACAAACAGCAAAAATATTGTTTGTAAATAAAATCATGATAATAAAACAAATGGATAAAAGATGACTCCACCGGGTCTTATCTGCTGTCAAATCCTGTTTATTGAATTCCTTCTTCTACTTCCAGATGTCTCAAATACATTAAAGGGGCATTCTAGCCATTATATGCCCTTTAATGCGGATCATAGCTGAGAGGTCTGTACATTTCTCTGGTGTCATTCTGCAACCCCCCCCATTTCCATTTGACCCACTATCCTGGATATTTAATATGCAGGGGTGTACCTAAAGTATTTGACACCTGGGGCGGATCCTGTATGTGGCACCCCCACACACACATTCTCGCTTTAAAACTGCTTAACTGTTATCGTTATATATTTAGCCAGACATTTACAGTTATACAGCATAAATCTGATCACTATATACTGAGGCAGACATTGCAGTGGAACATCATAACTACTATCACTATACACAGCAATATATTGGTGTGGAACAGCATTACTACTAACACAATGCAATGAGGCAGACATTGACGGTGGTACGACCTAAATCCTATCACTATATACTGAGCAAGACATTATATTGGAACAGCATTACTACTATCACTATACACCGAGCCAGACATTGAGGGTGGTACAACCTAAATCCTATCACTATATACTGAGGCAGACATTGACGGAGTTAAAGCATGATTTTGTGTCGAAACATTGGTGATCTCTTCTGCATTCTCTGCTCTTCTGTCATATATATATATTGATTTTTCTTCACCATTGTGCTTAATAAAGTACTTTTTGTGGCATATTTAGTTTCTTTCCTTTTCTTTCTAAATTTGAGAGCACCTCTATATTAATCCACAAAGTCACATAAACAATCTTGGCAAACTCTTATCTGATAACTATGCCCTTAGCCACGTTACAAAATCAAGCAAACCACTTAATGGGGTTACTCTATTGGGACCCACATGGATAGGGTTGATGTGACCCTAATGTGACTCTACTGAATCAATAAATAATAATAAACTTGATGTCTTTTCACGAAAACATTCATTGTAATCTGTAGCAGATCTGTCATTTTATTCTTTCATGTGAAGATTTATTCACATAAAACAACAGAAAATCTGAACAAAAAAATCAGTTGTATAGAAAGTTTCTGCTTTTGTGTCCCACCAAAAGTTATTATTCTTTTACATGGTTAAAGATTCATTTCTGGGAAGGGTTTAGACCTTGGGTACTAAGAATGATGAATATTTGTTTTTTTTCTCCCAACGATGCATTTACAAAGTGTTACATTTGGAGCATGCACACTCTTGATTACTTAGATGGCATGAATCATGAGTGATGAGGATTCTTTTCACAAAATAATCCATATGAATAATTTAAAGGTTACACCCAGCTATTATAGTGCTAATGGGAGTTGGAGTTTACTTTTAATGACTTAGTCACCCTAAAGTAAATGTAATTGTGATCATGAAATATGAACAAAGTGTAAGCCAGGGCTAATAACGCTAGACTCTTGTCTGCTAAAACATGGACCAGTCACGCCTTTTTCTTTTTCGCAGAGGAAGACCAGCTCGGCACAGAGTTTCTCTTCCAAGAACGCTCAGGTTTTTGTTTCTATGCAGTTGATCTCGGCGCATCTAGCCATCAGAACATTAACCCCATAATAATACGGCTAAAATGAACACGTAGCAGCCGCAAGCTCTCATAAAACCTAACGTATAAGGGTTAATTTCTCTAATTCTGAATTACAAAATCCGTATATGATTTTATAAAGGATATAAAATGAATGTTAATCTGTCACCACCTTGTGTCGTATGTTAGCGATTACATGGCAGCTTTTACCCAGTGGAGCCGAGCTGTACAAATAACACACTTTGAGAAGCAGAAGAATAATTCCTTTAACACAGCTAATGCTTCATTTTGCTGAACAATAAAAGTTCCAATGTTTAAAAAGCATGACATGCAAAACATCACCGGGACTGGTGTGGTTGTAGGATTTGAAGGACTCCAAGCAAAAACTATTGTATGAGGTCCTTGTCACCTTTTACCGAGCAATTTCCTGGACAATCTTTGAACCAGGGCGTGGTCAGGGGTGTGGCTTTATAATTTAGGGCAAAACTGTGAGAAAGGAGACATATTAAACCACGCCCACACACCACCCATTTCCTCCCCCACTCCCCACCCATTTCCACTCCCAATTTAGTGCAATGTGGGGCTTGCCCATCTCACAGCAAACTACACCCATCAGGTAGTTAGCACTGCTCATTATGGCTGACCACACCCACCACATGGCTAGCCACACCTGAGGGCAAGGAAGCCAGTTTATCAGAAGAGGGAGACCTCAGGTAGCATACTTTAGGAAGTTTCCAGACACTATTGTGTATAACCAGCATCTACTGAGGCCAAAGCAGCTACCTTTCCTTGAGTTCCAAAACTTTAGCTTAATTCCTGGTAGACTGAATTAAATAGACCAGGAAAGTAGGATACCGCTGCATAAGTATATTGAAGGTTGACCCCTTCATTGTCATGTCTATTGTGCTTGTAGGGAACTGTATGCCAAGAATTCGAATCTGCTACTTATTAGTAGCAATATCTTGTTGCGAGAATTAGAATTAAAGTACAATTTGTTACGTTGACTATATAGCCAATGTTACATTTATTTGAATAAGTTAGACATTAATAAATATGTACCACACACAGAATCATGCAAAACTAGTGGGACAGAGAGTAGTTACATATTCCTTAACACGTACTTTAAAAAAAATAGAAAAATGGATCATTTATTGCATACATTTATAATATAACATATGTTTTTGAGTAAAATCAATAGGGAAGATATGAACTGTATAAAACCTTGCCTCGACACAAAAAAATATACTTGGGTGTTATTATTGGTTCATTTTTCTTTAATTCTATATATTATAGCATATCCTTGATTACAAAAATGATAAGTTCTAGGACAGGTCTGTCAGATGTAGATCCCCAGCTGTTACTGGACAATTAGTCTTGATATATATATATATATATATATATATATATATATATATATATATATATGTCATTGGAGCTTAGCTTTTGCTCCCGCTGCTTACTCACTATGGCTTTCTCATCTGGGAATTCTCCAAGGTTGGCCTAGGGCATCCATGGCATGGCCCATGGGTCCTACCATTTATTAATGGGCTGCTAGAACAGTTTTTGATATCTGGTAAAGTAGGGACTCCACCAGTCCCATCTATTTGTAACCCGCGGGTAACTCTACCCTCTCCTCACTTGGCCTGCTGGCGCCCTGGGAAGTTTTCGGTTATATAAACCCTCTTAAAAATACATAATATGGAATGTAAATATTATGACCAAGGCATGACCAAGAAAAAACTTTGCCTTCTATTTAAATAAAATAAAACATAAAAATATAAAGATTCATTTACTAAGACGCATGAAAACCATACATTAATATTTTTACATGAATCTTATATTTTCACTTAAAGTTGGCTACAATGCCTACCAAGGTTATTCTCAGGGAAGGCCATATTCAAGTACCTAATAGATATTTCCTTTTAATTCTTCCACATTGTTTGTAATCGATTAGTTAATTTAGTTGGGTGACACAGTAACCAATTTACTTTTACATGTTTTTGTGCTTAGGTGGAGAAACGATGAACAAGGTTTTGGTTGGTCCACCTGGTTTGGTAGATTTGTTATTTAACATGAATTAGACGTAGTGTCCATTGATCAGTCCCTGATGCTTAAACTGTAAGAGAAACCTGCAGATATTAGGAAGTAGGGGAGGTAATAAATATGTAGATCCTAGAAAGAAAGGTGGTGACCACCCCCTGACGAAACAGTTTCATCTCAACATCCAACAGGAAATCCTTGGACTTCTTGATGGGCCTTTGAAGATAGAGTATGCCTGTATAGGGGTTGAACTTTCTAGCACTGAAATAGTTTTCTTCATTTCCTTTCTTAATATCCATTAGAATGTTGTCTCCAGCATACGCAGGTGAAGGTCCGATACGGAAAATCTGTGCTGGGACCATCACATTAACTGGAAAATTCAGTCGATGATAAGAGATTCGTACAGGGGTATTTTGGCAGTCCTGGTAATTGAAGCAGGTGATTCTTTCACATTGCCTGCAAAAAAAATCCACAATACATGAAATGGGGAGAGATTTTCTTCAAGGGGTTCCATTAACACACTGCTAAATGGTGTCAACATGTCCTGTTTTATATAGCAAGTTTTGGTCTAATTAAAAAGTCTTCTGGAAATGTAAGAGACTTACGTGTTTGAAACCCTTCTGTAGTTCTCTGGGCACTCGTAAGACAGGCACTTGTAGCTGCCATGGACATTATAGCACTCCTCCGTAGATGTGCAATTATGTGTTCCTATTTCACACTCATCGATATCTGAAAAATAAAAAAACCCACATATTTTGAAATAGTCACTAAGACGCAACATAGTCGGCACCCTCAGAGAGATATGGTCGTACCAGGGAACACTCTGGGTTTGGCCCTGGTGGCGAAGCGCTGCTTCCCCTGGATTTTGGGGTCATTGTTTGTATCTCTGGATAGGTAGCGTTGTTGGGTCATGTCCTTTTTCTTACCTACAGTACTTCCTTCATACTTGCCTCCTACTAACGGCTGTCCAGGGCTACCCTTACCCCTTAACAATGTGGATTCCCAGAAGAGGGAAACACGGCCCAGTAGAGGCTACACCTAGAACACCTATTGTTATGTCGCTGTTATTGCACTCAGAATTATAAGTAACAGTTCTGTACTTAAATACGTTGATTCAAATGAATGTGTTTGCTGCACTAAAAGAATATATTCTATATAGATTTCCTAGCGTCATATAAATGCAATGTATCCCATATGCTAAAGTAATATTACACGTCCCACCCAATTTCTGCTGTCTACACGCTACTTAAAATCCCCATTGCATATTTCCTGTACGTGTTGGAAAGTCTGGCATATAGCCAAGGACGTTGCATATTTTCCTACTTACTAGGTTGAGAGCCTCATTAAATGTTTGGTTTAAGACTAGGTATTTTTGACATAGGGATAAGAAAATTTACCAGGAAAGACTAAGGAATCTCAATACGTATAGCAATTTAACAAAGCACAGGAGGGCAGTTGATTTCAAAGGAGAAGTCTTAGCACAGGAGGCCATAATCTAAAACCAGACGAATGGATTCTTAGAAGTAATGTAGATAAGTAGAACAGCTTCCCAGTAGACGCGGTATGTTCTAATGCAGTTAGGGAATTTAAACCCTCCTGAATATAAGACAAGATCAAGGACTGATTAAGGTCTACACCAGGAAAAACAGGCAGACTGATGGGCTGAAAGATTCTTATCTGCCATGTTTTAAGTGATATATAGAATGTGAGCATGAAGAGTTACTTGAGTGCTGCATTTTTGTAATGTTTTATCAACTAAATCCCCTACCTTTGCATGATAATCCATTTGCTGACTTGGTGTATCCCGTCTCAGGACAGGCGCATTGGTAGCTACCAGGTGTATTTACACAGGCGAAAACACAATGGCTTCCAAGGCCTTGAACACACTCATCAATATCTGAATAACAAAAAAAAACCACAAAGAAATTTCAAAGTAAATTGAGACAAAAACGTAATTTGTAAATAGAGGGCATTCCTAAGGTGCAACCCTGCTTCAGTAATACAGTACTGCCGGATTTTTACTGGCCCCAAAACCATAGAGTATTCTTTATTTACAATAAACTGTGAAACCTGGCCTCAGGGTTACCTGTCTCTTATACCTCCCGAACCGTCACCACACCACAGATGAGGTCGACATCTGTGCAGCCCCCGGCACGGACCTCACTCTTCTTCCCCCTTTGAATCCTGCTTACCACCTGCTGAGAGCAATATGCCTCCTCCGGCGCCACTGGGTGGGGAAGAGGTGGAACAGGAGGACCTGCCCTGGGCCACTTTAGGTTTAAAGAGGGCCATGATACAATGGTGGTCGTTATGCTTGTTAACTCATCCTCTAGCCAAATCTATTAAGAGATGTTATCCGCAGGTTATGTACTCCCAGCATGGCTTTGGTGTAGGAGCATGGCTTTTATGTGTAGGGCAATTTGTGAAGCTGATGTTCTAGCCAAGCCGCAATCAAGATCAATTCCCTTATCATTTATATTGATGTACTTTCCAAACTTGGCTTGTATTTTATTATTAATAATTTAGTCCATTTTGAGCTTTTATTAAGGGCTGATATATTTGTTGCAATGCTGTAACTAATTTTGTTCAAGTATAGACAAAAGCCTTAGAAGGTGGTGTTCCCCAACCTTTTCCCCCAATAACCCAACATCTGATTTCTCTAGTTTCTGCTAATATAATTCATTAGTAAATTCCAGCTTGTTATGTCATCCCATCAATTACTATTAATACTTAAAATGAAGCAAATACTGAAATCCAGCAGTGAGTATATCATGGAGTCATAAACATTTTACTTTACCTTCACAAGAGATGCCGTCAACTCCCAACTTGTATCCCTCCTTGCAGTAACACTGATAGGACCCATAAACATTAGTGCACTCCTGGTTACATGGGTTTTTCTCGCACTCGTTCACATCTGTTTTAAATTCAGAAGTTATTTGAAAGGGAAATTACACAGTATAATAATTACACAAATGTTTCAGCTTTGTCTCCTTGTTAATGTTCTCATATAGGAATCGGTCAGGAACCTAGAGGAGTGGAAACTCATTTATGAGTGCGGTGTGTGATTGAACTTTGGTCAATCTCTAGCTTTAATTCTAATTTAGAAACTATTTAACTAATTATATTAGACAATATGATAGCCTTAAACAAGCAGTTAAATTCTCGTACCTTCACTGATTGTTAAGATCATAGTTAAAAACTTGGGACAAATGCTGGATACTGGCTAAAGATAGGAACTATCGTTGAAAACTCAAGACAGATGGCAGGTATGTTTGAAGGTTAAACAAACAAAAACAACAACGAGACACATTTTTAACATAAAAACCTACTGGACAAGAATATAACAATAAGTTAACTGTTACCTTCACAACGCTTCCCATCATCAGCTAACTGAAAGCCAGCAAAGCAGGAGCATTTGTATGACCCTATAGTATTCTCACACGTATGATGGCAAAGACGTCCCGGGTAAATCCAGCACTCATTTATATCTGGAGAAACAAATATAAGAATTTAAACAATATACTAATTTTCAACTTTCAATCACATTCATTCAAATAATAATAAAAAAGGATCTGCAACATAAAGCAGTCGTAAGATAATGAATCAGAGTATAAGATAGCTGGAGAATGTACTATTCGCTAATTTGCTCAAGAACCTTGTTAAATATAAAAATAAGAAACCAATATTTAGATTAATGGCACAAACCTATACAACTTTTTCTGATGGAGTCATAGCGATATCCCATTTTGCAGTCGCAGCGATACGTCCCAGGTAGATTGTAACAGGATTGCTCGTTGGAACAGTTATGTGCACCAGTTTTACACTCGTCAATATCTAAAAAAATGTTAATATGGAAATAATAAATACAAAATTTGGATTAGCGACAAAAGTAGACGGTAAAAATTAAAATTTTGTGGGTAATGCATGCGGACATCTGAATAGATGAGACCATAACATTACTCCCTAAATGAGCTGAGTGTCATTATGTCATTTATGTGAACTGGGTGACATTTTTCATGGACATGAATTCCCATCAACATATGTGTTACAAGTGCCATAACACATACTCCAGATGACCTCTTGCAAAGTCAGCAAGCTTAATGTTATAGTACGTGAAGCATGTCACGTAATAGTGGGTGAGGTGAAGACCAATGGCTTCTGCCTTTTAAACTCATAGTCAGGGGCGTAACTAGAAACTACAAGTCAAAAATAGCCCCAGGGCCCCCAACATCACCAAGCAACATTTCCCACAATGCCATCTTTGCCCCCAATCAGCTTGTGAGTATCTCTTGGTCCCTAAACAGCTCATCAGTGCCATCATAGCCGACAAACAGCTTGTCAGTACCATCTTGGTATCCTGCTTGTAAGTGCCCCAGCACACTGTGCGAGCAGCCTAGTTTCTACTGCGGAGGTCAGGTACGTGACCCTGTTGCGTTCCTGTCTCTTTGTGGCGGTTCAAAATGTTTAACAAAAGGCTGACTTACTCACTAATCAAACCCTAAAAATCCGCACTTTCAAAAAAAGTACTTTACCAAGGCATATTGTTCCATTTTCATCTGACTTGTATCCTCTCTTACAATTCAATTGTTTTTTCTGGCACACATATGATCCCATGGTGTTCAGACAATTGAATCCTTGTTTGCATGGACCTTGTGTGGCTGCACATTCATCTATATCTGCGTGAAAAAAAAATAAGAGTAGATTATGAACTGTTGCACATATATTGATGCGGATGTTATGCTTAGTTGATAATTCAGCTCCAGTATTATCTTCTTGGAGTGGGGACTGGATCCTGTTAAGAATCGACAGTGCATATTGGAAACATTCTGTCATTCCTCCAGTAAGGACCTTGGTCCTCAAGGTCATAAGTTCCAGACTATCTAACCATATATTTTTGATGATGTCTCTAGGCTAAAGAGACGAGTTCCCTGATAATTTTGGCTTACCCAATTGGAGTGAAGTGTGTGGGGGGGCATCATTTCACACTTCGCCCCAGGCAGCACGTCTTGGGCCAGCCCTGGTGCTGTACCACGACACAGTCTGAGTGTTGTGATGTCTACGTTGTACTGTTTTTATTACTATTGACTGTACACATGTTATGCCCGTAAATACTTGGAGAAGCTGTTGATGTTGATGGAGAATCAACATAAGACACCTCACAAATATCATCAGATACTGGTTGGGAAGTGTACTAATTACCGGTATATTCCAAAAAACATTAGAATGCCAAAGGTCATTTTCTACTTACCTTTGCAGATGCCATCTGCTAATGTGTAGCCAGTGTCACACATCACTTCTTTGATACATACAAATGATCCAACTGTGTTGATACAACGTTCGCCTTTCACACAGGTGTGTTTATTCTGAACACATTCATCAATATCTAGAGTGGAAACACATGTAAAACAATGATACCTTTTTTTATTGGATTAACATAATACTTAAAAGACAAGCTTGCAAAAGTTCTTTCAGGCCTAAGAAAGAGAGGAATTTTTGTAATAGTTTACATATACAGTAACTGCAGAGACAGAGCGACAGGCTATGCTGTCTGGTTGTTGTGAGCAGAACCGTAGCTGGCTCCTTTTGCGCCCAAGGCAAGAATGGAAAATTGGGCCCCCTCAGCTATTTTTTACAAAGGTTATTTTATTGACACTGCCCTTACACACACCTGCCCATAAACACACATATACACATACTCAGCCCTTTCATAACACTGCCCATACACAATGCCTTTACAAACACCTGCCCATAAACACACACATACACTGCCATTACACACGACGGCCCATATACACTGCCTTTACACACACATATATACACATACACTGGCCTTACACACACTGTCCTTACACACAACGGTCCATACATATACACATACACTGGCCTTACACACACTGGCCTTACACATGCCGGTCCATACATACACATATACACACACACTGCCCTTACACACACCTGCCCGTAAACACACCCATATGCACATACGCTGTACTTACACATGCCTGTCCATACACATGCCTGCCCATACACACACATGTATACAGTTACACTGTCTTCACACACCCCTGCCTTTACACACACATATACAAATATACACAACAGCTTACACACACCTACAGTGCTCTTACACACATCTGCCCATATACACACATACACTGCAACCCCCCCCCCCCCCTTGCCCCCCCTGTATAATTCATGGAAAGAATGAAAATAATTATGATTCAAAGATGGAGAATCAGCATAAGACACTTCACATGTATCATCGGATACTGGCTGGGAAGTGCAGAAATTAGATTCCAAAAAACATTAGAATGCCAAAAGGTAATTTTCTACTTACCTTTGCAGATGCCATCTGCTAATGTGTAGCCAGTGTCACACATCACTTCTTGGATACATACAAATGATCCAACTGTGTTGATACAACGTTCACCTTTCACACAGGTGTGTTTATTCTGAACACATTCATCAATATCTACAGTTGGAAACACATGTAAAACAATGATAACATAGACAGGAGTACAGTATAAAAGACCAAGCAGCACTGCTTAAATATTACAGAAGCTTGGACCCCAAACGTAGAATCCCCATATTTTAAAATAAGGATTATTTATTTTTTTCAAGGTTTACAGATGCAATTTAAGCATAGTTTTCTATGATCTCTCCCATACCTTCCAAGGACAGAGACGTGACATATTTCCCTGAAAACCGGCCTTATATTATTTAGGGTTTTTACTGCCCTCAGCAATTACTTGACTTTTGGCCACCCTCTTCCATGTTGTTTACTAAGAGAAGAAAACCTGGTATTTGGATATATGGTTCCCTGACCCAGTTCTCAAGGTGCACTAACTAGACCCCTTGGGACCCTTGTGCAAGCCAGTGCTGGAGAATGCTGATTATAGTGATTATAGCGATTATAGTGCATTTGGTAAGCAACTGCAGACGGGAAACACACAGCAAAGGGCAGAATTTCTCCATACTTTCACAATGGGAGAAATATGTTCATTCAAAGGGGACACAGCTATCTTACATGTTAAAGTGTATATGATGGATGGAGTGTCCATTTAAGTGGACTGCATGGAATACAGATTTCATACAAGGTTACCTCTTTTAGGTGTTAGTGTTGGTTCAGGTTTCAGAGGCACATTTATATCCGGGGCAATCAATTGCTCTTCTCCGTTGCAGCATAAGATCATCATATTGTTACAAGGATAGCCAAGGTTTAGGTTAGACTCACAGGAATGTCCTTCTCTTCTTAGTTTCAGACCCAAAGAACAACAATCACAACATAGCTATATTGAGAAATATATAATATGAGATATTTTTGTTGATATAAATAATCATCTTATTGCGGAAAGCTCATAATTTCATCATTTTATTATATAACAAGTTCAAGTTTAAATGTATTACTAGAATTGTTTTTACCAAATGTGGGGCTATTTTCCCAAAAGTATATTCTGTGTTAAATACGGCATCTCTTGAGCAACAGGTTAATTTTAAGAGGATCTTTCCATTTTATGCAAGTTGTTTTAATTTAGCCTAAGTTTATTTTGTGTGAATTATTGTTAAAAAATAATTGAGCTCCTTGCCTTGAAATAAGACCGTTCACACATATCGTTTTCAGCGGGGAAACAAATCCCATCTTCTTTTGCAGCGACCATTCCAGCAATGCAAGTATTTTCTTTTAAGTAAGATGTACAGCACTGCTTTTTAACCAGCCTGAAATACATTAAATTGCCAAAGATCAATGTACAGTAATATCTGACATGCATAGGAAACAAAGTGTGTTATGAGACCCTTCTTACTTAAATAGATAATAATAATAATAATAATAATAATAATAGATAATAATAATAATAATAGTAATAATAATAATAATAATAAATTAAATACTTTGTGGGTAGCTTTGTGGGGATCTGAGTTGGGATAACATTTAACCACACCTGTCTTCTTTCTATATCGCCCAATAAATGTATTTTCTGGCTGAAGCTGGCTTATGAAGCCATGTGCCCTAATGTAGCGCCACTACTTGGGCCAACTCAGTTACTATTTTGCATTGAACCATAATAACACTTCACAGACGGTTCTGGAGTTTTTCCTCTTAAACAGAAATAAAACGAAACACCTTATGTTACCAGAGGGCTCACATTTACATGATCAAGGCACTAGATACATTTGTGTTGAGAGTATAGGTTCAATAAATAACGACAGACACCAATTCGATTTTGAAAGGCCACAGTTTTATTTATGGAAAGTACTGTGACACGTAAAACTTTATTCAAACTTTTAAAACATACATTTCCTTCAACTTGTGTAACCTCCAATCTTAATGTACGCCAGATTTTACCCTTTAGAATCAAGGAGGTTACAACCACCGACCGTGCGACAACTAAGTGACTTTACAGCGATACCTCATCACAGGTGACTCACACAAACATGTTGCCGCGTACACCAACCACGAGCCGTAAAGCCGCACTAGCTCGTGGTGTAAACGAAGGCCCTCCCTTTCCCATGGGACCCTGCCCGTGGAAAAAAGGCCCACCATAACTCTCAATAACCACAGATTCCATACCTCGGATGAAAACCGCGACAATTTCACCTCGTACCATGAATAAACCAACCATAAAACCTGACGGGAACCTCAGTTCCCCGCCACACCAAAGAACCATCAGAAAAAACACAGGGAGGGTGGGAGGGAAACGCTTCTCTCTGCCTCTCCTTCCTGTTGTAAAGAAAATGGTAGAGGATCAGAGAAAAAGCAGCCCCATTTAAAGACCCTTAACCCCACCCCACCATAAACCCTTGACCTATGGCAAACTAGCCATGAGATGATCATGCCCCCCTAGCATGATCCAGGCCTGATCATGCGGCCCCTTCTTTGATGCTGTGTATCCGGGGCCCACTATATTTCCTGTTTCTTTGTTCCAAGATAAGTTTGGCAAGAAAAAATCTGTACAACTTTCCAGAAGACTCAATATTTATTCTGTTTTATATTCTATGCAGCGTTATTGGACATGGCTTTCACTTCGTTTTTTGAACCCAATGATGTCTCCGTTTTGTGTCATTTACAAAGCCTGCTTGTAAAACTCAATTTTATATTTATATTGATTTGATGAAGCAGTTCTGAGGAGCCCCCCTATTTATTCCTCTTCTTTATAGAGATCTTAGTATAAAAAATATGTTTCCATTTTCCACAAGCTTTCAACTGTCACTGTGTACCAACAAGAGGGACATTTCCACTAGTTTTAACATCATCGTCAGCTGTTAACGTCATCGTTTGCATCGGTGCCATGTGTCCTTTAAAGAAAATCTTCATTCTAGCAGCTCAGTTTGCAGCTGCAAATTAAAAGGTATTCCTTAAAATGAGCTTTTTATCTGTGCAGTAATGGTCCCGGTGGACTTGACAGGGGTACTATAGGGAAAAAAATATACTTTTCAGTAATGTACTATTTAGTCTTGCTATTTTTAAATAAAATAGCATCTATTATATAATGCTTTCTTAATGAAGTTCTGTTTTCGTGGCAGGATTGGTGTTAAAATGTAATTAGGTTAATATGTTTGGACAAGTGAAAGTGATTTGGGGTCCCATGGTGGTCTCCTTTGAAACATATGGGTGCTTGTTTTTTTCAACAAGCGAAATAATTGTGAAGTCTAGTGTGTCGTGGTAAAAACACCCCTTGTATATTACTACAGCGCACAGAACGCAGGATGCTGTGACACAGACAGGCATTCATTTACCCTGGGAGAACATATTTGTACCTGTAATGGGGCAAGAACTCAATTTTACTTTATTATTTTGGTTCATGCAAATAATAATTACCCCAAAACACAAACCTGTTCCCATATCCCAGTCAAGCAAGACACGATGAAGACCAGGGTCAACCAAAAGGTTTCTAAGACCCTAGATGGAATCTTTTGTTCATGTTATTTATAAGCCTCCTAGAGAATAAGGGTCTGCTTCAGGGCAAATGCATACTCAATTGGTTGCCCATAGTGCTACTGGCTAGATGTGGCTTTTTTTATATAGGGCCCAATAGTCAGCAGTATACATATGCACTATATGGACAAAAGTATTGGGACACCCGGCCATTACACCAACAGGGACTTTGAAGACTTTGCATTCTAAATATATAGACATTACTATTTAGTTGGTCCCTCTTTGCAGCTATAACAGCTTTGACTCTTCTTTGCAGGGCTTTCCACAACATTTTAGAGCGTTTCTGTGCGAATTTGTGCCCATTCATCAAGTAGAGCATTTGTGAGGTCAGGCACTGATGTTGGACGTGAAGGCCCGGCTCACAATCTCTGTTCATCAAAAAGGTGTTTGATGGGATTGAGGTCAGGGCTCTGTGCGGCCGGTCAAGTTCTTCCACACCAAAATCATCCAACCCCAAACTGTTCCCACAAAGTTGGAAGTATAGCATTTTTCAAAATTTCTTAATATACTGAAACATTAGGATTTCCTTATACTAGAAGTAAAGAGCCCAACCGGCCCCATACCTTTACCCTTCCTCCACCAAACTTTACCAGCCAGGCAGGTAACAGTCTCCTTGCATTTACCAAACCCAGGCTCGCCTACCAGACTGCGGAACAGTCTTCATGACTGAGTTGCTGCTGATCCTGAACGCTTCCACTATCCAATAATACTACTTACAGTTGAAATTGGAAAATCTACCAGGGATGTAATTTCACAAACTGTGTGTTCTAATACTTTTGTTCATGTATATACACATAGATTTCAGGAATTTCTACCACCAAATAATTTAATACACATTTTTCTTAGTTTACTAAATTAAATGTCATGTGTCTTCTTATGTTTACATTTACAAAAAGAATAACAAGATTGCAGTGTTTTTCAACATAATTTCAGTAAAAGATATACATTTTTTTTTGCCTTGGGATAAAACACTTAAGACAAAGTAGATTTGGGAAACACTACTACTACCTTTATCTTCTAATCGCTTATTTAAAGTGGAAGTCACTTACGAGTCTATCACCGATTGCTACACAAAGAAACAGGATCTGAGTTTTTCCAGCAGTGGGAAACTTTGCTTGCAGTTAGCGCTTGCGTCATTTGACATTTCTTATCAAACCGAACAAAAAAAAAAGTGTATCGCTTGATAAGAAAACCCTACAGGAATTTTATATTATTTTAGGACTATAGAAGTCATACCTTAAGATAACATTTCCAAAGTTTTGGTTTAGCAACATTACTTTGCAAAAATAAGCAATTACATTATAATGTTTCGTATCTTAACCCCTTAATGACAAGCGCGTACATGTACGGGCTCAAAATGCATTGTTTTCAATGGGTTTAGGGACCCCCCCATTGTCCTTAAGGGGTTAAAATAGTTGGATTATGCAGGAGATCGTAAAGTATCATTAGATGGACCTGGGGAGATATAGCCTCTCCTAAGTATTTCGGCTCCTATATGTTCCTCTATTGCCTCCTCACTGGGCTTCCATCATAGGGGTATAGGTGGTACATCAGTATCACACATGTAGTCCTTCCACGTTACCCTAACATCAACGATACTACAAGCAAGGTCTGAGGGTTTGGATCATCGATAGATGCAAGAAACGCGAGGGGAATTAGGATGAGGCTCTGTGATAGTATTGAGCCCAACATTTTCTGATGGCGAATCTGTCTACAGGCAGACAGGCAGAAACAAATTGTCTGCTGGAATTCCCAACGTTTAATGTTTTTCGAAGTGTACATGACACAATCCAGAATGTATTCATGTGTTCAAAACTAATTTATCCTTTAATAAACTTTAAAAGATGAGGAAGCTATTATGAAAGTTCAAAAATGTGGAATACATCTGTATTTCATTATTACAGATCCAATGACTCCAAAACTCCACCCCTGAGAAAAAAAATATTCCGGTTCCCATATCCCATTATCTGATGAGAGCATGGAGAGTGCATGGAGAAAGTTACATGGGGATTTCTGTATTGACGATATAATGGGTGAGGCATGTGAGTCTTAAGTTGATATCATCAATCAAGATGAAGAAAGGAATGTGTGTTATCCAAAAAAAAAGAGATAATTATATTGCCCAACATTTGTTTAAGTATTCTCACTGTCTGGCTTGTTATACAAACATATCCTAAGCGGGAAGGGATTATCAGACACATAATTACATAGATAATGTCTACAATAGCCCTCCGGTTTGAAAATGTAATTTAGTTGAAATACTGAACCATTTATGAGAATGCTTTAATGTCCTTAAAGGAAATTGCCAGAGCTTTAAGCCTTTTTCTGGATTTTGCTACTTTTTCACAAATACTCTGGAAAAAGATCAGGTTTGCAACACATTATTATATAGAATAAGTTGTGTAGATATATAATTGTTTTACATAACCCTCAATATATTATTATAAGAGTCAATACTGCCGTAGTCAATACTAAAGTGGTATTGTGTTATAACCCTTTCCAAATTGGTGGGCAGCAACAATTACTTTTCTAAGATCATTGCTAATCATTGCTAAAGTCTTGGGAACACACCTGAATGTTTCAGACCAGCAACCTGCAAACACTTTAGCTTTTATAGAGGTGATCACTCTTGCTGATGATCAATTAATCAAGGACATTAGATTAGCAGCGCCTGTCTGCTATTTAGCATCTTTATTTCAGTTGAAGCAGTAAAGGTGTCTTAGTTTTTCACACATGGCTTCTCCATTTTGGCTTTAATTTTGTTGAATAAATCATGACACAATGTAATATGTTATGTGGTGTTGTTGTTCATCTGAGGTTGTATTTACCTAATTTTAAGATCTGCTAAGGAACAGATGATTACCCTATGAGCATTAAATGATAGTCCTGAAACTCATGTTTAGGTTAAAAAAAATATGGCATGACTAATAATTTCGTGCTGTATTGTGAGCGTTAAGTAAACAGACTTTTGGGTGGAATTTCTATTTAATCCAAAACCTCGCTCATTTTACGAGCTAAAATATCTGCAAATGGAAAACACAATAAATTCAAATACATACCTTTCCAAAACTTACAGAGTTAATCTAATTTCCTCCTGTTACACACAGAAACATATAAATGAGCTTTCAAAAGAGACTTTGGACCAAATTCCCTTTTATACCATGACTAATTTCGAAATTAAGGAAAAAAATACAATTATTTTGGATAATATTTCAAGCTGGCTTTATTTAAGCCTTTCTTTTACACAAAGTACAACATTACAAAGTTTTGTTGTAGCGCGTACTGTGCATGAATGTCGATAAACAAAGGATATTCAACTGCTGTGCCAGACCGCCTTCGCCTTTGCAAGAGAGCCATATGACCTGTAATTTGAACAACAGCTGCAGAACCATGTGAAGTGGTAGCAATGAACAGACCGGGGGCATTTTGGATTTGCCCCTGATGATCCAGGCATGAAGGTGGCGGTTGCTGGACTTTTAAGACTATCCCTTTGGTTTCCAGATAGTGAGGAGGTTCTACCAACTTCTCATAACTTTATCACTAACTGTGGCCGGTCAGACCTCTGGCATGGCTAGCCCTACCTCCCATGGCTTGGCTTTTTACCTCCCATAGGCTGGCACAGAGAACTTTGTCTTGCATAGAAAACGACCACCTCTATTAGCATTCAAAACTAACCCCAAATAATAGTTACGTAAGAAAATACATAATGAGATGGGTGGATACCTGCAATCCTCAGATGCACTTGAAGGCATATTTTCACACTCCCCGTTGTCTATAGACCATTGTTGACCTTCTGTACAGCATGTTTCAATTAGATCTTTTGATGACCCTGAAAAATAATCACAAATTACAAAAAAAAACACAAACAAACATTTTTACGGTTACAAATGTGATCTCTTTTATACTCAGCATGAGGGCCACTTTGAAATGTCTTGGGGACCATTAGTGATTATCTCTTCCCACTTAAACATCAAAAAACATATAAAATGACACTTATCATTAGTAACCCAAGGGCTATCACATAAGCAGTGTAGCAGCTTTGTCCATTTCAACTTAACTGGTTGAGTAATAAAAAAATCAACAAATCTCCCATATTGAATTCCAGATGGGGTCATGTTAACCTCCTGGAGACTGTATACAATTTCTAATCTACAAAAGTACCTGTTAGACACAAAGAAGACAAAGGAATGTGCTTCACAGTTATTTTTGATCAGTTTTTTTATGATACAAACAAATAAACCAACAGTTTATTGCAGACAGAGAAGCGTTGTTGCATACTGCTTTTCCCGTGAATCCTTCTCCAGTATTCGGGCCTCTTATTTTCTGAATGTACATGATTGTCACAACTAAAGATTCTATTAATTTCAGAACTAGAAATGTGAAAAACCCCTCTGATTCAGTTTGATAGCGAGAGCATCCCAAATTAATACAAAAATATTATAAAACCCAATATATTTACAAAATGACATCATGCCTCCCCATTTCGACGAGGACGGTAAGTTGATCTCACCTTAACTTGCCTGCAAACTAGCATTCAATTCACCTGAAATACTTATATACAATATGTATGACTTCATCAGGTCTGGCAACTGAGCCAAATGTATTTAGCGGTGCACCCTACTCAATAAAAACCCAAGCAACACTTTAGACCAGACCTGTATTTTAACTTCAAATATTTCCGTAGCTACAAGCAAATAACATTTTTTACCGTGCATCACTGAGCCGACTGGCTTCATTCCATAACTGGTGTGAACCAACAGATGTAACTTCAAGAAGAGAGATTTCTATAAAAAATGATTTTATTCCATAAGGAGTGATTACAAAGCCCCAGTGATTGGTAGAAAAAAAAGTGATATTTGGCTTCGACAGATGTTTTTAAACCAGACTGCATTTTTTTATTTCTTTCAAACATGATAACTATTTGGTTATAGGATTTAAAAAAAGGTCAATAAATTGCAATAATACAATATAGATTGATCTCTGTACAGGCTGTCCTGCGGAGGATATATCATGGTAGAGAGTGCAGCGAGTTCTCATTCTCGAGGAGTCCCCAAAGTTTGAGAACTTCACTTTCATGATGAGTTTGAAGAACCAGGCAGAGCTATGGTTGGATACCAGATAAAGTTAGGAATTTATTTACATGTTGGACGCAATAACAGTCTTGATATGAAGGGATACTTTTTTATAAATGGCTTCTTTATTTCATTTAGTTTATTGTTACTTGTAACAGTTATGGAACTATATTAGACTTGAAACCACATCTCAGTTTGCCAGCAGTTCCTGCCTTTGTAAGAACCCCATGTGCGTCTTCCTTGTCTCTCATTCTCCTTCTTTTCTTTGATTTCTCATAATTAAATACCTAAAATTTTTGTATGATTTTACTGTATGCTATCCGAGATGATTGACTATGTTATTACTTTGAATTTCTGAACTGTAGCGTAGTTTGGTGTCCATTTCTAGAAACGTGGAAAGAAAACCACAACTTTTTTATGAAAGCAGGGCAAAGATCCAACCAAGTATTTTCTTAAACATGTAATGTAAATAAAAATTAAAATTAGAGGAAAGCGAATGGCCAATATAAACATGTTGTTAAGAACACGATAATACAAGTTACCACAGAGAACTAAAATTAATATTTCACTTTCACATGATATTTATTTTAGTGGAAATTGTGTTGCCAGTACATTCCCAGGTATCTCTTCCTACAGTGAGATATGGCCACATGGTCCATATAACTGGTGAACCATTGGCATAGTTGGACAATGTATGATGTTAAGCACAGTCATGTGATAGTAGAAGGGCCTTGGATATCTAGGATAACCTACCCAACATTCTGCTTGTGGTTGTACCAGCCATCACAATACGGACGTTTAAACTCATCATGGTGTGAAAATATCTCATGCCCTAACTATAAAGAACAATTTAACATGGAGAAGTCAACAAAAACATTCCATTGGTTGCCATTTCTTGACAGCTCCCTATTTAGCACTTTGTGCCGGAAAGTCAGTGTCTCTTGTGATGTTTTTCTGCAAACCATCTCCAAAAGAGCAATTTTTCTGCAGCGTTGCCATCTCAATTATAAAGAGCACTGAAAGAGCATTTAGTCTTCGCTGTTTAGTTTCATAGACATGACAGGTAAACCCTCAATGCTGTAGACTTTATTTAATCTATTTATTTTTTAGCCAGTCCGTGTAGGTGACATCCACTTGTTTTTGCTCAGTACAACCCCTGTCATCTTTTCCACCACAGGCTGTGACTGGGTCGTTTATTAGTCAAAGGTGTGAGAATTGTGACATCACTTCATCATAGTTACCCACTAGAACTGGGACATAATTTTGTCTTTTTTTTAATGTTGTTTAATTATTCCTTTCATTTTTGCAAACGCAGTAGGGGCTGTTATGCTCCCTTTGTGACAGTACTGACTTGCATAGTAGAAAAAAAGGTTTAGGGCACAGAGGTAATAAATAATTTATTGAAGGATCATTTAGAATTACCACTTTTGTCATTTTACTGGATTTACTGCAAATTGTGTTGGGTTAAGAGTGCTGGAATGTACAGTTTCAAGTGCCAAGACGTGCACTTTGGAATGAGCAATAAAACTTACAAGAAGAAAAATAATGACTCAGACACATGTGAAGAGGTAAATACATCTATGGCTGGTAATAAGATTTCTAAAATTACTAAATATCAACCCCCAAGGTATTTGCATTTACCTAACAACACCAGGAGCTGAGTCTTAATGCCCCCTTCCACAATGACATGTACCTTCAAAGATACCACAAGTGGGGTAACACATTACTCCAGATACTTGACCTATTAAGTTATCAGGTCACGCAATAATGTCCCTCAGGGGAAATCATACATCAGGGTCTCTGGAGATTCCCTTTTTTGCTATCATTTATATGCGATTAGGAGCTTGACACGTAGATCAGATTACAGTTTTAGGAGGACAACAAGAAAGTTAGAGTTAGGAAGACTTTCTGACGTAATTACTGGCTATGGGGCCAGTACTGCTTTGAGACCTAACTGGATCTGTCACTGATCTGCATGAGTCTGTCCAGAGCTCCCACTTCAGGGGAAGTACATGTCACATAACATTACTATTATTAGCAAGGATACTATTTACTACTGACGGTATGCAAAGACAATTGCAGGACTGTAGACCACACATTTTATGTTTCAATGCTGAATCATTTTTGTCCATCGTTCGTCTTGAACGTCAGATGAATCGAGGTGTAGCCAAGAATAATTAAGAAAACCTCATTGTACATCAATTACGGTGATTGCTTTAATGCCGTAAGGAAAATGGCACCTATAGAAGAGCACTTGGCATGAATGTTTTGTTGAAAACTAAAGGACAAAGAAACAAACAAATACAGACGTGCATGTTATCTCTTTTACCTCCAACCTTACATTTTCAAAACTACCCTCATAAATTACGGTATAAGCCAAATACTTATTTCTTTGACTATTGAATTCCTACAACAATGCTGGGGATCATTACGTATACTATCCAGTAATGACTCACATCATGTCCTGGTGGCGAAGGTATTTCTAGTTATATATCACTTCTGGTTAGTTTATTATGGATATATGACATTACAAAAATGTAATTATAATACATATGTCTTCTGCAGATGTTTTCAATTTGGCTCCCACTAATACTATATGTTTTCCATGATCTCCCCCAGAGTGCAGGTGGATCAAACGGCATCTTAATATTTTGAGTGATTTCATGACAACAGACTGATAACTTGTTGCGAGATGAGCTGAAATGTTCCTACAAGTTGTGCTCCAGGGAGTACAGGCAGGGGAGAAGGAAAATTAAACTAAGGTCTAAGATTCTGTATGTATAGATATGCATGTTTTAAAATTCTTGAGGCGGGAAAATCTAAAAAATGCGAGTAAAATGCATTTTTACTGCATCGAAAACACATTGTTTTAATGTCATTGACATCATGATTGGGTGATCAGGCTCTACTCTGCGTCGCTCTGCTACGGCTGGGGAGATTCTGATCTCTATTGCACTTCTATTACCGTATTATATGTATAAATATTAAATATTTGAATGCATTTTATTTCCATACATTTTTTGTCATAGAAAAATAATATTTAAGAAATATTTAGAAAATGTAGCAATTTTGTAGCATGTAAGAACATTCAGCTAATAGTTTGTTTAGGTGGGACCTTTTTTTAATTTTGATTTTTTTAATTTACACCTTTTAATATTTGCTATTACAGGTCTTGCAAGTGAAACCATGAAACCTCAGTGTGGTGCACATATGTTCTTCAGTTGGTAGACAGCACAATGCACACATGTGGAAATAATCACACAACTTCTCAGCGTAATTCCTGCAGTATTTATTTACAAACAAATGGAACTGGTTTAGGTGGGAGGAGGATTGACCAAATAACCACATAAAGTTGGTCTCATGCTCCATTGCTTGATTTGTAAAATTCAAGGCAAGGTAACCCCCATTACAGGGGCAGAGCCAGTAGAGCTGGATGGAGCCCAGTCTCTGGATGACCCACACTGGTGTTCTGCACCCACCCACTCCGACATCCCTACCTTGAATGACTGTACAAGGGTATTATTTGTAGTTATTTAACATGAGATACCATGGGGTGCTCTGGGGAAGAAGGGTGAGCATAGATTAACACAACATAATGTCAGGCTAAGCAATATAAGGCCGTTTGGCATATGGAAGAGGATTTACAAGATAGGATGTCAAAGGGCGCTAAATTGATTTTATGGTGGCCTGTGTGCAGGTGCTTCAGCGCACCGCCAAAGATGCAGAGACATAACATGCTTTTGGTCTGATATCCCACAGAGAGAGTGAGGCTTCTATCTGAGATACATACAGACTCTCCATAGCTCACAATTTTTATTTTAAGCACCCAGCCCAAGGAAGAAATGCTGTACCCCCTTTCCTTTGCATGGGAAGAACGGTTTTCTTTACAGAACAGACCTACATTAGCATGTAGTGTGGTTAAATATTTATTTAGCATAATAATATACTCTTCTTTCCAATTGGCAAGCCCTGCTAATAATGAATAGTATGTTTCCTATTGAAATTAGGGGAAAAAGGGTCACCAAGTTCTTAAAATTTTGACAAGCAAGCTAATTTGGATAATTAAATTTTGTGGAACAATTAAAACCCAAATTCTTTTTAAAATTACATTTCAGAGAAAAATGAATAGATCTTACCCTCATATGGTCTTGAGTTATTTAAGATGTCATTGGGTAAGCCCCATTTGTCTAAATCCTGAGTGAGATGTGTATTTAACTCCGTCAGAGATGTTTGGCTATGTGATTCTTCTACAGCAATTGGAAGTACAGATGCTGGAGTAGATTTCATGTCTAAAGTCATACTTCCTCTTTCTTCCTCTTCAGGGAAAACATATTTACTCAATGGTGAGATTGTGTGTTTCTCGTTGTTAATCTGTAGATCCAATTTCCCGAGTTCTCTGTTAGTAGTGGTGTTTCCTGGAGATGATACACTGGGGAATTCTTCTTCTTTTGGCATCAATTGTGTTTGGTTGTGAGATCCCATAACATCTTGCTTATTTGGCTGTGTTGCGGTTATTTCATCATCACTACCCTTAGATGTTGTCAATATCACTGTTGATGTTGTCATTCTTGCTGTTGAGGTTTCTGTGGGTGCCCTTGTTGTTTTATATGCGGTCATTGGCGGTGTTGTAGCTGTTGTTGATTTTATTGTAGGCAAACTTTCTGTGGTTGTTGTTAAAGTTGTGGATGCAGTTGTTGTGCTGCTTTCTGTGGTGTGCACTGTAACATCAGACATTACAAGTCTTGTACGTTCGGAGGAAAGATGCATTTCGTTACCTGTTGTTGTGAAATCTGTTAACTTAGCAGCTTGCACTGTTGTAGGCAAAGATTGTAAAGTTTCATCCATGTCGTCATCGTAATCCAAAATGGAATCATCTAGCATTGCATTTCTTTTATAGTTATTTGTTTTTTCAACAAATTCAGTGTTTGCTAGTTCTAGTGAATCCTGCTCATGGCTGTATGGATAATCATATTGTTTATCTAGGTCACTGTCTAGAGTATCTGTATGAGGAGTGCTATTGTCCAGCTCCAAGTCACAATCAGGAATGTCATAGCACATTAACTCTCCTCCAGTGTTTGGGCAATGGCAAAATTTACAGAGAGACATATGGAAAGTATAACCTGCTTCATATTTTTCATCTCCATGCGTGCACCCTATTCTACCACACTGAACACAACCATCCACTGGTTGTATGATATCAATACAATTTGGAGGCAGTTCAGGGCATGGTATAAAGTCGCAGCTGATTCTTCCACCTCCAGAAGGACAAGAACATTCAGTGCTTCCAAAGTCAACAAAATACGACTCTCCCTCTGGCACTTTGCCATCTTTAAATCCAACATTCAGACAGTCATAATATTGGTATCCTTCGCATGTGCAACCAAACTGTGCACAGGTGGGACAACAGGAGCCTTCCTCCTTCACTTCTTCAATGCAGTTTACTAGCGGTTGGCACTCCACGCTTGTACAATCATTCTGGGCCAGGACTAATTTGGTGCCTGTCAATATTAGGATGGCAAAGCTTAGGAAGCCCCGGTGGATGTCTAGGTGCAGATCAGCGACCATTCTGAGGCATATACATCAACGTAAGATATTGCAGATCTCAAGTAGGAGTAACTTCAGCCTAAACAGAATAAATCAAGAAGGGTAACTTTTGTATTTTATAAGAATCAACTTTGTTAATCTTAGTAATAGTAAGTTAGTAACCACTTCCACCAAAAAAAAAAATCATCAATGAAGACTGTAGGCTATATATATACCAGAACACTTTTGCTTTCCTGTCCCCATCACATCTTAATAGACTCTGGCAATTAGGTGATTATGAAAGTAACATCACATGTAGTAATCCCCCCAGAATGTTTCTCTAACATTAAATTTGATTAATTGACACCATGTACCAATTCTGGCTGTTATCAGAAAAACTGAGGGATTCTCCAATACACAAAAACTGGAATCCACATTTGTGGTCTACAAGAAAAGCAGTTAGATATGAAGATAGCAATCTAACAGTTCTTCAAGTGACAAGTGCTTCAAAAACAACATTTAAAGGAACAGTCTAGTCCCCTAGTCTAAAGAAAACAAAATTTACTGTTCTGATACAACGGCTGGTGTCAGTATAATAGAAACATCTTTCATTGTGTTTTATGTGTGTTGCTTGATTAATGTCTAATTGATTGCAGTCATTTGTTTTAGCATTACTTTAAACGCCAATTTCATCACTCTTGCATTTTATAGAGATATAAATTTAAATTTGCAGTATGAACATTAGTTTTGGACCCATATGATTAGAGTGACCAGTGATGTATATGACTGTTCTAGGGGACGTGGTAGCCCCTCTGCTTTATTACTAGAGGCATCACCCTTTTAGGTGATAGGCCTCCCCGATGCACCACCGATCAATGAACTGGTTCCTTGTAACCGGCCACAGCCTCTGTAATACCTTATATCCAATACCACGCATTCTTCTGGCGTATAAAGTCAAGTCACAGCAATCGGCACAGAAGAAACATGTCACAGGGTCACTGGTGGGTTGGTCTTGAGAAATGACTGGGGGACACCACTCCGCTTAAATACACCATACCATTGAGAATGATTAAAGACTGCATCTCTAGAGTATTAGTTTTGTATGTTGCCATTTATTGGTATGTTGACACTCTTGTGGAACACAATTATGGTCATTCATAATCATAGCCTTACAGTAAAATCTCATTTAAAATACTTTCAAAAACCTATCCCCCCCAACAATATACAATGTAGAATGCCATATATATATATATATATATATATATATATATATGCTAAAGCAAATATTAGGACCATATGTATTTAAATATATTATTGCTGGATAAAACAACCACAACCTTTTATAGGGAGTTTTAAAAGATAACAGTAGTGAATATCAGCCCATACAACAGGAGAGGGCATTTCCCTTTAGCCAAAAAAGAACTATGCCTCTTATTATTCTCAATACACATGGGCTATATAATTGAAACAGACAAAACCCTTTACTTCCTACCTCCTAATGTTTAGCAGGGACAGACTCTATTTAGGACACACACTCTGCCCTCTTTCCACCCCTGATGTCCCATTTTGCTGAATGTTGCTGGGTATAATGTGTATAAAACACTAGAACATGTTTATAAATTAAATAGTGTAAAAAAGTACATTGTTGCTCTTCTAAATACCTAACTCAGTTTCATAAACAGCTACAAATAGTTCACAAAGACACATAAAAGCCCCCTAGCCATGCCTTGAACCACACCCCTAAAGCAAAAGTATCCCTTTTGCCAATTTCCATTGTTTATTGATATATGATTTTAGCAATAGTGCTAAGGGTAGCCTGGCATCAAAGTCTAGCATTATCAAGCCATGTATATGGTTTTTCTTGCATTAAAAACTTTTATTTTGTAATATTTTTATATCTAGTAAGAATAATGCTGGAAAGGATTCTCATGATATATACATTGCTATAAGTAAGTAAATAAATAAATAAACAGAAGGCACTGCAGGCTGGACTAAATGTTAGAGATAGATGTAGCACAAGACTGCAATAAAAAAAGTAGGATTTAAAAATAAATAACATTTATAATAAAAGAATGGATTTTTATTTATAATAATAATTATTTCATCCAAGTTTCCTTTGGAATCTATGCAATGATTGGCATTCAATAACTAGCAATACATTTATTTTAGGCATTTAATCCAGTCCCATTTAAAATAATGACTATAAGAATTCACACGTCTCTTTTAAATGTTTGCATCTGTGTATAGTCCTTATTTATAGCCTTACGCAGTCATAAGACATTTAAAATGTACATTTTTCATAGACTCTTGGGATGAAATGACTTTTTTGCACTAAACATTGCATTCTAGAATACCCTAAAGAATGCACACATGGTTACATTAACATCTTACACTCTCTGCAATTTACATCAATACAAGCTAGGCTAAAGTCAGAACATTTAAAAAGTTATAAAGGAGTCGGGAAAAGTAATCTGTCTCCTGGAATAAATTAACCCAGTCTGTAGAAATACACTCAATAAAGCAAATTTTAATAATTATATGTTTGGTTTTTTTTGTTAAAATTAAGATGACTCACCTGGAAATTCAGACTAAATTGTTGAACTGAAGCAGCATTCAGCTGTATGTCTTTCTTCTGAGCTGAGCAGACACAGCATGAAAATTTTGTCCAGAGAGGGGAGAAAGCAAGGAATCTGTGTTGTAATATGAGTAGAACAGTACCATATGTGTATGATAAAGTGAATTTACTTTTGCCCCCTAGATACTTTAAGAAAATAGCATAGAATTACAGATATTTTGAGAACTTTTGGGATTAGAAGTCAGGGTTTTGAAAAGTAATTGTTCCAATGATTGTAGAACATTTATGGAATAATTAAGCTCCAAGAACAGAAAATGTCTTTATTTTGTCTAGTTTTGTTTCCTTTTGATCCACAATATGCTTGGTCATGAGTTATGTGTAATTGTAGAAATACAGCTTTACCACTGCTATAAAAATAGGTAAAAATCCCCAAATCTGTCTCGGTTTTAGTTGTTATTGCAATACAGTATATACATATATATATATTGCAGTTTATTATTTTAAATGTATATTATGCATAATTTACCTACTACTAAGTGTTACATTTTCTCCTGATATTTCAATGTCATCTGCCTATATCCCACCATTCCACTTACATTACCCTTTCTTTGTCTAGAAAGCTAATTGTTTACCAACCTAAATGTAGAAGTTTTAAGTATTCTGTATATTGTACTAGCAGAACTGCATGCAAATATAGAGATTAAAAGTAATAGCCTTCAAGACTACTGTTACATCACCATGTGGCTCTACATGCAAATTAATTATTTTAGGCTCCATTCCTCACCTACAGTCTTATGTCCAAGAATTCAAGAGGTCCCCTTTCAAGCGTCACTGTTCCTCACCATGCCTTTGCTGTATAATTCAAGGACAGGGTTGTTCCAACGAGGTCCAGTAGCACCTTTGTCCCTTTGGATGTCAATGACACCCTAGTGGACCTACAGTGCATGTTGAGAAAAGAATAGTTCACATTGTAACAATCTGATTTAGTGGCATGCAGATTTTGAAATCCAACCAGTCTATAGAGTATAAGTGGGTTTTAGAGAATTTCAAATTCTATAAAGTTGTAAGCAAACAGATGATTATCTTCCTTTTGTTCTTCTTCCCAGTTGCTCTATTTTGGAAAACTGAGCTCCATACTTCAAATTTGAATGCTGTTTGTAGACATACACAGAATTTAGGGCCATATTTAACAAATGAAAGATGCAACCAGAAGGTAGCTGCCCTAGGGAAAGGGTGGGTATATAATTGGAGAGAGCTAATTGCAAAGGGTAAATAGAATTACTATGATAAAGAAGGTGGGGTAAAAGGAATCTAAGATACTGGAGGCTATTTTGTAAAACGCAAGTGGTTTAAAAAGTAAGAGTAGAGTTAAAAGGAGGAAAAACTGTGTACCAGACCAGCACTAAACATTTAGTAGAAAGCATCAAGCACATGTTTTTAAAGCGTCAAACATTATTATACTAATCAACATCTCTTTAAACTGCACAGGAAACTCACTACAGACGGGTTTGGTATTCTTCTAAACTTACGAAACTTTTGGGCACTGTGAACACCCTTTGGTGAGATTTATTTTCCTTTGAATTCAATTTCCTGAGTTTAATTTCCTAATTTATTTACCACTATGAGATATCCAGTGTAAGCTGGAACATCATATTCAATACAAGATTAATATTAATATATTTAATTAATGTGGTCACTTTAAATGTGCTCAGCTTCCCCAAAGGAAAGAACTCTGTACCGTGAGGGCAGGAAAGTTATGGAATCCGCTGATGCACAGCAGGAAAAAAAATGGCTACTTCCTTATATTGTGAAAATAAAGCACCCATCCCAATGCTAATTTAAAGTTACATAAATTGAGGGGTATTTTTAACTAATGATTCTTTTTGATATTTAAAAAATTTAAAAAATGAACAAATAAATCCTCAATATAACAAATTCATAGTAAGTTTTTACATTCGTTTCCTAAAAGAATGATATAAATATATGACCGTTGTATATTGTTATATACTATTGTTATGGCTATTATAGGTAAATATTCACACTTTCGGTAGTGAATTATGACTGTGCTAATGTAATGCAACTAAAGTTGAAAACCGTAGTATAACTAAAAAAATGTGTTTATTTTTAAAACAATTGCTGTCACCGATTCATAATACAGTATTGTGGAAGCAGAGATTAGTTTTGGTTTCCTCCTTGTTGCCCGCTTTATCTGATATCACTGTTTATTTAATGACGTCGTTTTATGCACTTCGCTGTTTTATCTAAATTCTGCCTATGACAACTGTCAATAGACGTAACAGGATACATTATAGTGCAGCTGAGTTATCCATCACCATTTCACTGGTTTGTCCTAAAGACTGGAACAATTATACAAGCTCTAGCTCACAGCTGCGGATGATGTTATGTCCCAAAAGATCCTAAATTAGGACATCTGCTCAAAAATATTATTTTCACTCACTGGAAAAAAATAAGCAATAACATTAAGAATGACCGTGCCACTTCCCATGATTCTAACCTGGAAAGAGATGTTTGGGTTGGTGTGTAACAAGGTGAATTCTTTGAATAGTGTGTTCCATATTCAGTTTTTTAAACTCTAGAACCAGGCCTGGTGTTCTGCTGGACTTATGTGATTAGGTGGCCGCTGGCCTTAAAGTTCCAGAGCCCCCCTTCATTGGCAGGCCGGTCCAGTCTAGAACAGTGAAGAGGGCAAAATGGACAACGGACAGTACTTCATCTGCTAACGCCAAAATTGCGTCAACCATCTCGCGCTTTGTTTGCCGCTAAAAGAATCAGTATTGAAATTGAAAAGGGAATTGTATTTTTGTCATATACCGGTACATTTTATCAAAACGATTGGAAAATAATCCATAGCTAAATCTGTATTCATTTTTTTACGTTTGAATTAAATCTGTTTATATCCAGAGCTTTTAGATTATCCATATACCCTGTTGAAGTTTACATATTCAGTGTTTGCTGTTTAGTCAAATTGTTGTTGCATATCTTAATAATATAAATGTTCTGGGCTAAAGTTGCCTGTACTCGAGCATATACCCAATTTGAGATACTACTTCTTAACAGTACCACCCCCCCCCCCTACCTGGCAAGGTTTCAGCTTATTACAAGTGCCAACTGCTAAGCACTTATGCAGAAAAAAGAAAGGGATATTTTATATGCTCGCCTCAAAAATTCAGTTCTATTTGTACTAAACTTCAAAAGAAAAATATTCACATACCAAAAAGAAAAGTATGCCCTCATACACACCTACTATGAAATAACCTCATTTGGCTACCATTTTGCTCATAAGTAAAATTTTCCATATCTTTTATTAATTTTATTGGACGCATCTGGACTATTTCCAAGACCTTAAAGTCCTTTTTATGTGTTATGGCCAAAAATAGTGCTGTGTACTATATAAACATTTAAGGCATGGTCTTAATAATGTCATGAGGTTTCTTATTAATTTAATTTTCATCTCCCCCTTATTTTTTTTTAGAGGTTTAGTAAATGGACCTCAAAGAATATATAGTCTGGATGTCCAGTAACCTTCAAAACTTTACTGATCTCAGTGATATTCTACATGTGCGAATTGGAATGAAAACTTCTCTGCCATTATATGAAGTCACAGGCGTGACTGCAAAGGTCACATTATCAGCTCTGGTGGCCCAACTCATATGGGAAGCCTAGGTGGGAATTACTTACTGACCAAGAATAATGAGTGGAGGTCTCATTGTCTGTCTCTCTCATTGTCTGTCTCTCTGTCTACGCCTCTCACCAACAAAATCACAGTGTTGTGGGTTCCCTTGAGGGAAGTACTTACAAATGTACAAGTTTAACCATATTCTTGGGGGGCAAAAAGAGTTAATAATGAAATACATGGTGCAGTAAACAAGGTTCTAAAGACAAAATTTGCCTAACACACTAGAAACCCATATATTATCCATGGACATCACACATTGCATCATTCATTACTATCCAGCTTGAGATGTCCCCCAGTCCTACACTTAATTGGAACTGGTACTTTTCCAAATGCTCAACTTGTTGTAAGACACCACTTTATGACCTGCCATACACCCTTCTTCCAAATCTTTTTTAAGTTCATGAGAAAGTCTATGCTGGTACATTATGTCTCTTGTTTGGCTGTGCTCATTAAAATAAGGCATCAATTTACTAACCTTTCCTACCTCATCCTAAACATTAAGGATTGATTATCCTCTAGTGAACCTCTACAAAATGTAAAGCTTGGAGAAAATAAGGGAGAGATTTGATAGAAATGTTTAAATACATAAACAAGTTTTAACAAAGTTAACAAAATTCCAAGGGAGTTTGAGAAATGCCTTCAGAATTCATATGCCATGTAGAATCACCAAGTAAATACGGATGTAAGGAGCACTGTTTATTTTACCAACTGGGTTGTGTTTTACCATTAACACATTGGCATAATGTATCCTTTTATTTAACATTTTGAACGAACGTCATATAGCATCTGTTCAGTTTCAGTTTGGATTGAATTACACGTACAAGGAAACCAATTATGTGAAATATTGAAGCTTTTATGTTATCTAACAAATCCAGGCACCATTGACTATTTGAGGGTAACCTAAGGCATGTGTATCAATGGCAGACAGAAAATATGTCTGAGCTAGGAGTACACAGGATAATTAAGGACAGCTGACACGATTTAAGTGCTCTGTGAATATGCACACAAAGGAGAGAGTGGCTCCAAACAAACGTCTATGCAAATAAATGCCAATTTCCCCTGGTTTTCAAATTATTGAAAGTAGTATTGGGTAAATATATGGGAATACGGGAACAATAGTGGCTTGTGAATAGGAATACATAACATCATGATGCTGGTTATTATTAATATTTATTGTGTTATATATAGTGCAGTTAGATATTGCAGCACTGTACACGGGTAGACAGGACATAACAAGTAGTATATGACATAAGAAGATGACATATGCTGCTGTTAGGCTTATCTTCCTTGCTTGACGCTGCTCTTCTGCTTCCCCACTCTGTGAAACCCTCCACTGGCTCCCTATTACCTTTAGAATTGAATTTAATATCCTGGTACTGACATATAAGGCCCTCCATAACACTGCTCCTCCATACATTTCTACCTTCATAAGCAAATACTCTCCAACATGATCATTACGTTCTTCCCATGGGCTAAGGCTCTCCTCCTCACTTATCACCTCTTCCTTTTCCCGTCTACAAGATTTCACTCAGCCTGCCCCATATTTCTGGAATCTACTTCCACCAAACCTTCAGCATTCACCCTCCCAACATTCAAGAAGCATCTCAAAACCTACTTCTTCTGAGAAGCCGCACCGTCTTAGCTGCTAGAACCTCCTTGTCATTGATACGACCACCACACTACCTCTCACCCTTTCTCTGTGTCTTGTGTTTGTCACCCCATTCCCTCAAGGTTATAAGGCTCTCTCCACCTAATGTATCGGTTTGTCTTAGTCTGTCAATTCTCGTCTTGTCAGACCCCTTGAATATATGTATTGTATTAAGCGATGCGTAAATTGTTGCCGCTATATAAATAAAAGATAATATTAATAAATAATAATAGAGAATCAACAAGTGAAGAGGGCCCTGCTCAAATGAGCTTACAATATGTACTTTTCAACCATCAGGGTGAAGGTGTGAAATGTTTAAATTGCAGCAAAACATTTTCTTTAGATATCCCAAATGCTTAGAAAATATTTATTTAACATTACACAATCATTCAAGGTAAATTGACTTTTTTGCCCAAGACACAGAGCTCACATTGAATTCTCAGTTTTTTTGTTAAGTGTCAGTCTTTTTTTAGGCCTACTTTTGGACTGGGCTCATTTCTTGGTCCGAAGATAAGGGCAGAGTATTTAGGAAGGACACATGAAAGGGGTGGAAGGTGGGTGAGGGGATCTCTAGAGGGGACCTGTGCTTCTTTAAAGAGTTACTTTACTTAATTTTTAACTTTTGGGAGATTCGGGAGAGGAAATGTGAGTTGTCATTCAGCTCTCATGCTGTTTACTGTAACCTGTACAATTTAATGTTAAAATACACTCTAAATTAGCTTGATAAATATATATGTTAGTGAGTATATAAGTGTTTTATGATTGCTAGCATGAGAAGGAATCCAACTAAAGTTGAGACTGACAACTCAACTTAGTAAACAGACCCAGATGGTGTTTCTCATTTGTTTTCTTTGATTTTTATCCAACTTTCTTATGTCTCTGTTATTAAAAATTAATAATAACTAGGCATTTGTAATTGAGACAGCCTGCCATAGGAATGCAGACATGGGGAAAATAACCCTCTCCTAAGGAATCTCACAGATTTTGTTGGAAAGTGACACCTAGTGGCAAAGTTATACACTGCGTTCTTTGCATGTTACTGGCATGAATAATGAAAAATAATCTGAAGACCACTGCACGCATCAATAATGAAAAATGTGGGAGCGCCAAAGATGGTAGTGGAACAAAACCCCTTATAGTGGTACTTATTTTCTTATGAGTCTGGTGGTGTGTGTAATTATTTCTGCACTAGACACATTATTTCAGTTCCTTGGTCTGCTCCTCAGTGACAGATACCAGCTTAGGTCAGCAGGTCCAAGGGACAGCAGTCCCTCTCAAGGTTCCCCATCTCAAGCTTCCCCATGTCCTACTGCACAATGTGACAGGTACAAGGGCTGTGCCTCAATAGACTTCATTAAAACAGGCTGACAAATGATGTCATCTCCTGATGCCCTGGGGTCCTGGAAGCGCTTTCCTAGGTCGGGCCTAGGGTGGCCCCAAAGCTAAAGACGCTATTGCTGCTCCTGATAGTCTGGCCCAAATGCAATGCTTATCAAGTTCGGCATCTGCAATTTGATGGCAGTCCCTAACATCCTCAGAGAGTTTTTCACTGTTTGTCATTTCCCACTGTTTGTCATTTCCATATACACATTATTAATATTATTTAATATTCAGCCATGATGTCACACCTAAACATGTTTAATTTGTTTCACTGTGTCTACCACTCTAACATAACATGTCCTTACCTTACCTCTAAGCATCTGTCTTTAGCAACTTTTAAACATTGTCCTCCTGCCCATTTCTTCTTTTTGCTGCTCATGTATTTTGTTAAATCATTTTATGTATTTAAATGTTTCTATCACATCTCCCCTCTCGTTTCCCTCCCCTAAGCTATACATATTGAAATCCCTTAGTCTTTCCTGATAAAACTTATCTTGCGAACGATTCCCCATTTACTATTTAAAATGCACAAAGAGTTGATTGAAGCAGAGTTGGACGTTTAGTTGATCAGCTGAAACTTCCATGCATTTTATCAGGTGGATGGAAGCTGTCCCAGAACTGGTCAAACTCTTCATAAATCAAACAGGTTATTCAACCTGAGAGCTGTTGATTTCAACTGGACCTGACATAATGCTAATTTTTTTTAATTTGACAGCAACTCAATATCAACCAGATTTTTAGTTATTATATGCTTAGTTAGTTGAGTTCTCTTGAATTTGGTCAGGTGAGTTACCTGTCCTGTCTACCCATTGTACAGCGCTATGGAATTTGATGGCGCTATATAAAACAATAAATAATAATAATATGTGTTACTATACGCTGCGTTAATTACACTTTTTTTTTTTTTTACATTCCTACCTATCAATTTTTGTGAAGGAAACATATTGATCTACTTATCTTTACTCTAACCCTCCAAAATTCATTTCCAATATCTACATTTCTTGGAGGGGGCATAGTTTGACTAAAGTTTCACAATACACTTCCAGAGAAATGTTACCTATTAATCTAAAAGCTATTTATTAACATTTTAGCTTTGTGTATTTCCAACAACTTAACAATTTTCGCAGTTCAGAATGAAGATCATGAAGCATTATATTCATTTTTCTTTATTTCTTGTAAACTTATCTGTTCTTTGCCTGAGTCATGAAAGTAAGGTATGTGTTCAAAATGTGTTAATGGTCATTTTCCTTTAATGTTTTTCCTATTATAGTATAAATGGTGAATAAGATATAAATACGTTCCATGTAAAACTGCATTACAAAATGAAAAAAAGAAATAGAAAAAAATGAAAAGCAGAATTGTATTTTAAGTTTTAACTCTATGTTTAAAAACTGTTCTCTACATTTGCCAAAAACCAATACAGGGATTATGCAGGAAATGTGAACTTTGTTTAGAACATACATATTGTGCCAAAAGTGCATTTTGTTATGACACTCAAAATACTACACGAATAAATAAAAATCATTAGAGAAAATCTGAAATAATTGATGATTACTATGATACTGGAAATGAGTAGAAGCTGCCGATAAACAAGCTTCAGCTGTTATTTGAACAGAGGTCCTAGATAATAAGCTTATGCGGCCATAGTTATAGTTCATTTAATTTGAAAGGCTGTAAGAAATAGATTTTTTTCCTTAAAAAATTCGGTACTACACGGGGACACTAAAAGGACATTATTATAGCCTTAATATTACGCTACTCTGTTGAATTTTTTTTGTTTTGTTTTGTGTTTTTTTCCCCCTTTTTATTTATTTATTTATTTTTCTTTTCTTCTGTTGAATATTTTTAACAACTTCAACAAAGTAACAGATATTGTGGGCCTTTTCATACTTTAATAAACTAGTATATTAAGTAGATTTTATTATCACTTATGATCATGGAAAAGCTATTTTGTATTTTATGTTGAATCATACTATTTATTTTGTATCTTGTTGGTTGATTTTTTTTTAGAAAGATGCAGCGGTGATTGCCAACAGCTTTCATATTGATTGCAAAATAACATCTCGTTTTGCACGTACTAAAATCACAACCGAAGTCTACAATCAGTTGAATATATCCCGAGAGGCAATTTTTCATGTGGAACTTCCTAAAACTGCCTTTATCACCAACTTCAGCATGTGAGCGTCTTAATACTTTTATTGTATTAAATCAGTTAAGGTTAGATTTCTAAAAAAATGCTATAAAACAAGAAAATGCTGATGGGGCAGTGATACCTTCTAGTGTTCTAGGTTGCCTTCCCAGGAGGCCTCATGCTCTAGAACAAGGGTGTCCAACCTGCAGCCCTTCAGCTGCTGCAGGACTACATCTCCCATCCTCCTCAGCCAGTAGCTGAGCTGAAAGAGCATTATGGGAGATGCAGTCCTGATATGACCTCACCAGTAATGCCTGTAAATACAAAATTAATATACAGAATATGTACCTTTTGTGTCGAATATTATACCACTGCTAGAGGGTATTAATTATGAACTTAAGTACTCGGCTATAACCATCTTCTTTTATAGTCTTGTACACTTTGCCTACATGTTTATTCTTGTGGGGTTTTTTGTTGTTAAAAAACAATCTTTGCCTTCTCAGTGGCAGCTTCTTGCCAAAATGAAGGATAATGAAAAATGTTAAATGTTGTTAAATTATTATGTATATATAATATATATGTATACATAATAATTTTTTTTAGACAAAAGACATTTTAAGTTCATATATACAGTGACAAAAAAAAATATTTGATCCTCTGCTGATTTTGTATGTTTGCTTACAGACAAAGACATGATGAGTATATAAATTTAATGATAGGTTCTGAGTAGCTCTGCAGAAAATCATCACCTTGTTCACGATAACGGACCACGTGTCAGGAACAAACGGTCATGAATCGGGGCACAGGCAGATCCAACACTCTCAGCTTTCCTGCAACTTCTTCAACTGAGCACACGTGCAAAGATAAATTTGTGCTCCCGGAGCAATTACTCCATTCACACTGATTTCACATTGGATCAACAAGCTATAACTAATCAAGTCCTCTTCACAATAATATTGACATCAGTTCTGATTGCGTAACCTCTGGAAGTACTGAATTAATAATAATATAAATAATCATTTCCACTGCTTTATATTGAACACTACTTTTCTCAAGTGTTAGTGAATGGCCTCTTGTTATGTCACCAGACATTTTTTTTTAATAATGAAATATATGCTTTATTTCTAAGGACCGTTGAAGGTGTCACACATGTTGGTACAGTCAAAGAACATGCTACAGCAAAGATGCAGTATTCCAAAGCTGTTTCCAGGGGTCAAAGTGCTGGACTGGTTCAGTAGGTATTTCTTATGTAAAAATAAAACAACTTATCTTACAGAAGTAGATTAGCTAGAAATAAATATTATTTTTTTTTGAGCATTGGCTACAGTGGGTTGTATGGTACAGCGGCACTAAAAGGGAAGTTTGTTTCAGTTGATATTGCTATGTAAGTTTCAGTTTATCTTTAAACCTGGGGCTTGAACCATGTAGTTGTGTGATATATGGATGTCACCTCATTTCTCACGTCACACACAGTGATAATTGCTTTATAGCAGAGCTTATGTCCTTATATGATAGAAACTCAGTACATTACATTTTATTTATAGAGCGCTGACATATTAAAAATGACAATATAGATACAAATAAATACAAAAGGAAGCACACCCTAAAAGTTGTATAAATTCAGATTTTGGGGTGCTGCTGAAATGACCAATACCATTGGATAACCACTATATAAGCCAGACAACCATGTATTCACCAGAGACCTTTTAACCTTATAGTTCGTATGATTGGCAAGTGACATTATGGCCCACCTTACCTATATAATTTATACCCTCCTTACCTACTCCATGGATGACCCTACTACCTCAAGGGCTACTCCACTGACCAAAGCAGAGCGGGAGAAGGTCTTCCAGTTTACACAAAGTTGGGCCCTATGTTGTTACTTAGAAGACATCTTCTACACCATTGACTAGGTTATACCCCACTATATATAGCCAACCCACAAACAGTTTTACTGGAGGTGGTACTCTATACCTCAAATTTATATGGTGAGGCTGCAGTTTGCTTAAACCTTTCAGGTCATGGTACTGGCAGTGATTAAGTCATAAACTTGGACATGGTGGACTCTCTTTCCTGAGTTTTGTTCTACTACACTAACTGGCCTATGTAGCAAAATAATTGCTTGGTGCTACCACACCTGTTAACCACTGCCACATCTTTGATAACAATCTCCTGAATAGGAGACATATTCCATTCTTCAACGATTGGATGGGTACAGTGGAATACGTATTTGGAAGAGCTCCACTACTCCATTAGAGATTAATGGCTCAGGTACTATGTCACAGGGGTTTTTTGGCTGGACTTCATTGCATATTTACTCCAGGAACCGTGATCACTCTACCTACTCTCCCTCTACAAAACCTCTCTCATGGGTACTTGATTAAGCGCATACATTTTGTTCTGACTCACTGCTTAATAATATAGTTTTTATATATATGTTGTTTATACTGTATATGCAAATATGTATACGTGACACCATATCTTTAGGTCTACAGGGCGAAAAATGGAACAATTTAAAATATCTGTGAACGTAGCTGGATTTTCAAACGCAACCTTTAAGCTGGTTTATGAAGAACTGCTGAAGCGTTATCTGGGGAAATATGAATATAATTTAAAAGTCAGGCCTAAGCAGCTAGTGAAAAGCTTTCAGGTAAATATGCTATGTTTTATGTTAATGTAATTGGCCATCAATTATACTGTAAGAAGACCTGTCTTCAGCTTCGAATATAATTTGAACAGCTAATCTTTCTGATCTAATAGACAAAGGCAACATAAGTCCTTATCTACCTTCGCCTAAAACATAAAAAATTTAATATTTTACATTTTTAATACAACTTATTATTTTGTTATGGATACTACTATAAATAATTAATATGCTCTATGTTGCAATGTAAATAAGGGGCATTATAAGCTTTCAAAAAGGTCTAAAGCAAAGGCCGACTAGTAACTTGAGCCTGGAGTTAGCAGACTCTGAGGATCTTCACTATACGCAAGCTGTGGTGTTGCTGGTTTTTAGTTGGTTTTTTGTTTTTCTTTGGCAGTTTCTTAAAAAAATATTTCCCCATTAATGAGCATCAGTGGGCACTACATATTATTTTTGATAGGGTTGATCAATATTAAACGCTGTGTTCTAACGGAGGGACGCTTATCCTACAATGGACTACAATTCCAAACATGCATCTCCAGCAAAGCGGTTGGGGTTGTAATCAGCCACTACTCCCAAAATATTATTATAATGCATTACAAAACAGCTACAGTACTGGAGACGCTAAGTTCATTTTAGAGACTTAGAGGTGAATTGCACTTGAGCTTCAGAGTCTCTGTTTAGTGTTGTCCACTGAACCATGCAGGTCTACAGCCCCCTTTGCCCCTCTAGTGATGCCCCTGTTGTAAATAAATATTTGCTATTTAGCTTTCTTCTCTTTTTATGTTACAGATAAACGTGGACATCATTGAGCCCCAAGGTATTAGCTTTCTGAAGACTGATGCTACTTTCATTAATAATGAATTAACAGATATACTTAAAACTGATCTTACAGAAAACAAGGTAAAAATTAGAAAAAAAAAATTTGTAGAATCAAACTGATTTTTTTTAAAAAAAGGGATCAAAACTTGTTCTTCCATTTTCTAGGCCCGTATTGAATTTAAACCAACACTGGACCAACAGCGCACATGTCCACATTGTTCAGACACCGTACTAGATGGTGACTTTGTCATAAAATACGACGTTAACAGGGATGTTTCGGGTGGAAATATACAGGTACGTTGTTGAGAATGTAACTGCTTTGACATGCAACATTAAAAAATGAACAATAAATCATCTAAAAATAACACAAAATTATCAGTGTTGTTTAATTCTTTTGTTGCAAAATAATGTTTGCTTTAATGAAATGCAATGTTTCTAACCACTGTATCTTTACTGTATGTGTATGGTTTTTTTTGGAGGTTGCCAGGTTTGATTATTAATACTGTATATATTTACTTTTAATTGCAGATAATAAATGGATATTTTGTGCATTACTTCGCCCCAAAAAGTCTTAAAAATGTGCCAAAGAATGTAGTGTTTGTTATCGACCGTAGTGGATCAATGTATGGGCAGAAGATTAAACAGGTAATTTACAGTTTGGCCTTCCAACTAGAGGCTCTCCAGCTATTATTCATGATTCCCAGACGATCTCCCCAACTGGCCCTGCTCCTCCAGCGAATCTGTGTAGGGGCGCCTCCAATGCAGCGGACTGGACTGCCTGTCCCCACGTACATCAGCGCCCTAGGCTGGTGCCTACTTTGGCTATTGATAGTGTGCATGGCACAGGTAGTATCTCTAAAAACACTTCCTTGAATGGTCCATTTCCAAATCTTACTCTCCTTAAATCCCTAAAATTACCTGTTAGGACTCATCATTTCCATTGGTACCAATGTGCACCAAGACAGCTGGATCTTCTTCAGCCTCTTCCAATAATCTGTACACTCTGCCTGTAACATGACAAACCTGGGCACCCGGGAGACAGCGAACAATTTGCCTGCTGTGTTCAGAACCACAGATTACCCTGTCTATTCTCTTAATAATAGAGTCCCCTATTACCACAACTTGCCCAGGCATCCATTTCTGTTTCTCTTGCATCCCCCTTCTCTCTTCTTTCCTCCAAGTTATACATATTAAGATCCTTTAGCCTTTCCTTATATTTTCTGTCCTGCAAACCACTTACCATTTTTGTAGGTCTCCTCTGAACTCTCTCCAATCTGTCGATATCCTTCTGGAGATTGGCTCTCCAGAACTGAACCAAATACTCTAGGTGAGGCCCTCTTTCTGGTACTAATGCCTCTGCCTATGCAGCCCAGCATCCTGCTTGGTTTTAGAAATGCTTTATTGCATTGTCTGCTTACCTTTAAGTCATCAGAAATAATTATCCCTAAATCCCTCTTTTCCACTTCGCAATGTCACCAACGCTATATTCTGCCTTGGGATTTTTATGTACCAAGTGATTTATTTTATGATTTTGTAATATTAAAATGCAGCTGCCACACTCTCGACCATTCTTCTAATTCACTTAAGTAATTTGTCATTTGACTTGTTCCACCCGGAATGTCTACCTTGTTGCAGATCTTTGTATCATCTGCAAAAAGACATATCATACCATCAAGACCTTCTGTAATATTACTAATAAAAATATTAAAAAGTACAGGTCCCAATACGGATCCCTGAGGTACCCCTCTAGTGACAAGTCCTTCCTCTGAATATACAACATTAACCGATGCTGATAATATAGGATATATGGAGAAAGAAGGGGAACTAAGGAGTTTACTTTTTTAAATCAAAATGATTTGAGTATTTATTTTAAAAAGCATAGTAAACTGAAAATGGTCAGGTAAGAACAGATTTATGTTGATGGGGACACTCAAGAATAGTTGCCATTTCTGCTCTTGGTGGAACAATATTTCTCAAGGACAATTCAAAACAATATGAACAAATTGCACACAAAATCATAATTTATTAAACCTATATTGAAGGTTAATTTTTTCTTTTCTTTCAGACAATTATAGCTTTCAACAAAATATTGGATGATATACCTGAGGAAGATCACTTTGGAATCTTAACATTTGATAGCGTAATTAACCATTGGAAGGAAGACTTAGTGAAAGCAACAAAAACTAACATTAAAAAAGCAAAAGACTTTGTAAAAAAGATCAGTGCGCAAGGAGGTAAGGCATTTAATTAATTTTATTTTCATATTATAACGGAAAATGGAAATTAGTTGTAGATCTTGGGTGTTTGCGGCAGTAGTAGCACAGTATGGACAATTACAAACTAAGGGTAGGAGAGGATTATGACTGCATGGGTGGTAGTGTGTGTACCTGGTGAGGGTCTGTACTGCTCCACAGTCAATGTCCCCATAGATGTTGATGGTATCAACCTGTCACTTCAAAATATGTATAGTTAATAATATCAATTGGTAACATATGCTTTGCTCGTAAACTATTAGCATTATCAGCCAAAATACATCCATGCCTAACTAGGTGTTCCCAAGAAAGCACTTCACAATACACAATTTACTTTGTATTATATATGATAGGGCTTGATCTTTAATTTGTACTTTTTTATAACTTAAATACACCAAATGTACCTTTTGTCATAAGAACAGGGATAACTTTATCAGCTTGTGCAAGGAGAATTGGAATTGTGATTAGTTATATTTAAAAAAATGAGTCAAGTAATGGGCTCAGTATTGGAACTTTCCATTTGCGTCAGTTACTTATATAATAAATTATTTATTTTGGTAGAATTTTACTTGTTTAAAGCAACTTCCATATTTCCCTATAAGTTGGTTGTAAAATGTCAAAGCCTTCCCAACTTTTTATATTTTATGTACTTGTTATTTAATTCTTAGCCACGGATATAAACGCAGCACTACTGGCTGCAGAGAAAATGCTCCGAAATGCTGCAGAAAAAAAGCTGTTACCTGAAATAAGCACTTCAATTATAATTCTTCTCTCAGATGGAGACCCAACTGATGGTAAGCAGATTTACACAAGCATTACAACATTGTAAGCAGGAAAATATGCAATATAAATATAATATCCTATCACAGTACACACCCTAGTGTCCAAGTCGTGACTTACAATAACTGTCACACACATTTGCTCAATTTAAGATTGCTTGTTTTCACAAGGGGTTTAAGATTCCACCTCCTCTGCAAAGAAACTTATGCAACTGCTTCCCAAAACTACACTATAGTGGACAAAAGTATTGGGACACCTGACCATTACACCAACAAGGACTCTATGACATTCCATTCTAAATGCATAGACAACTTTTGCCAATTCCAGTAGAGCTTGAAAGGATAGCGTTGTCCAGTAAGTCTTGGTATGTCCCCTTCAACGTACCAAGACATTTTGGACAATGCTATGCTTTCAACTGTGGGAGGAAAGCTCCTGCAAGATAATACGTTTTACTAAGCCAACATAGGAAAAGATGTTAAGTAAGTAACATGAGTTTTCCAGCTAACCTTTGACAAATGTGCATTTATTATATTGCTTTATATAGCGCCATGAAAATCAGCCCTTTACAATGGGTACGCAGGACATAGTAAATAGTAAGTAACATAAGACTTACAGAAATTGGGTAAGGAGGGCCCTACAAAGCTTACAATCTAGAATACTGCTATTCAGCTAGTACCTGTAGAAAATCATAGCCTACTATGTTTTAAGCCCACACCAAACTAGCTCCATTCTTTTTCTTAGTTGATGGTAAGTGGTTCCTTCTGATTCTTTTGCAGGTGTCACCGATTTAAATACTATTGTGAAAAATGTTAAACAAGCCATTCAAAGCAAGGCTACATTATATTGTTTGGGCTTTGGCAATGATCTTGATTATGATTTTTTGGAGAAATTGTCTCAGGAAAATGGAGGTCTTGCCAGGAGAATATACGAGGATTCGGATGCTGCTTTGCAGTTACAGGTGAGCAAAATTAGGTGGTTTACAAAGTTTTTAAATGCAGTTATTTTTGTTTCCAAGATACGTTTCTATTAGGTTTTGAAAGTAAGACAGTGGGGAATACAGGGTAATACATAGCTACAGGTACAAGTTGAGACCATCCAGGGCCCTGAGCAACAAAAAATCACATGCCCCCTGTGGTGATGCCCCTCCCTTAGCCACACCCTATTATGACTGCATCTCTTCTTGGTTAAGTCACACCCCCTCATATTTTTTTTCAATATTTGTAGTAATAAAAAAGATAACTTTTAAACAGTATAAACCAATTTGAATATAAATATAATTAATATCAAATAATATGGGCAGCAATTGAAAAATACAAGTTATTCTAATCATAAATATATAAATACAGAAAATCATTCTGAAAAATCTAAAAGTAAATATATTTGCTATGACATAACTGACATCACTATATATTGAGTCAGACATGACGGTGGTACAGAATAACTGTAATCACTATATGCTGTGCCAGATATTGACAGTGGTACAACATAACTGCCATCACTGTACACTGTGCCAGACATTGACGGTGGTAAAGCATAACTGCCATCACTTTACACTGGGCCAGACATTAATGTGGTACAGCATAAATCCCATCACTATATATTGGGCCACATATTGGTACATAATGGTGGTACAGCATAACTGCCATCAATTTACACTGATCCAGACATTGACAATGGTACAGTATTATTGCCACCATCAATGTCTGGCACTGTATATAATGGTGGCTATTATGCTGTACAGCCTTCAGTGTATGATACAATTTATAGGGATGGCAGTTATGCTGTTCACTATAGTGTTCTTACTGAGCCAGACACTGACAGTGGTACCACAAGCTATGCCTGGCTCAGTATATAGAGATAGGCATTACACCTTAACTCCCATCACTTTATTCTGAGCCAGGCACTGATGGTGGTACACAATAACTCATTCATGCCGACACGCATATATACATAGACATTCTTGCTCACACACTTTTACATAAACATTAATGCTCACATGCACTTATACATTGACATTCATGATTATATACACATTAACGCTCACATGCATTCAAACATACAAGAATTCAAATATGCATACCCTCTTCCTCCCCCCACCTCGTTCCCACTCCTGCAGCTTTAGGTCCAGCTGCTCACACACTATGCGAGTAGCCTTCAAGGTAGAGTCACGTGATGCAACATGACCCCAATACGGTCCTGTCACCCCGCACCGGTTCAGAATTGTTTCGAAAGGGACATCCTGACCTGGTCCAGGTCGGAAGGGCCTTTTTTGAACTATTTATTGGTTTCAAAGGAGGGATTTGTGAAAGGGAGCTGTGGAAAGCTGTACTTACTTTAATCCTTGCATGAGACAGGGCAAGCTTTTTGACATGGAAGGCGCCTGAATGAAATAACAGTGTGATGAGGTTAAAATGTTGGGGGTCAATGAAGGACCAGTGTTTTTAATTCAATTAATCATCTTGAGAAGGAAGACTTGCTTATGCTTCTGTTTGTACCCTACAGGGTTTCTACAATGAAGTGGCATACCCAGTGCTTTTGGATGTTCATCTAGAATATCTGGATAACTCTGTTGAACATTTAACAAAGAACAGATTCAGACATTCTTACCAAGGTTCTGAAATCATTGTCGCAGGTCATATAGGAAATAACAATTTGGAGATACTAACAGCACAAGTCACTGCACAAGGAGTGAGTCTCTTAACAACCAGCTTGCAAAACATGAGTTATTAGTCTTACTTAAAGTCCAAGCTCATGTTCCAGCATCACTGAAAGTATGGGCATAGTAAAAGCAGTAGACAGTGGGTGTTTGGGTCAATGGTTATATCATAGACTCTTCAATAACATGCCTCTCTAGAAAACTGCTTTTTTGTGTTATACATCCCTGAAAATATGCAACCTATATAATTTCGAATTTAAAAAAAAAGGACCCCTCTCCTTCATGCCCCCAGTACTATTTATGCTATTTGGCAAAACAACTTTTTGTTAAGCATTTGAATGATGATAATGATATTTTCCACTAGCCCTAGATCAATGCTATTCAAGGCAATAAACATGGGTATGCCATATTTTATGGAAGACAGACTTCATTGTACAGAAGCAATAATAATCAGTACATTAACCAGTAAACCAATTTCCTTATAGGCTTCAGACAAATTTTCAGTAAACTTGGAAACAAATATAACAGATGTGGACTGTACACATCGAGAGCAAGGCTACATTTTTGGAGATTTCACAGAAAGACTTTGGTCTTACCTGACCATAGAACAGCTGCTAAATGAAGAGTATGTATGATTACCCGTTAAATTAGTAAAATATTATTTATTGCTATTATGTACTGTCACCATGGCAGCAGCTATATCCCATTATATATATAAAACCTGTAGTGCCACATGGCGTCACATGGGTGTCCACAGTGTGGAGGGGAGGGGGCATTTCCGACCCCCCCCATGGAAATATGAATGAAACCAGGGCCGGCCGAAGACTTAACGCAGCCTGGGGCGAAGTTTAAAATGCCGCCCCCCGCCGACACCGGGGGGGGCGGCATTATCTACCCCCCCCACCGGTACTTACCCTTAAACAGTCCTGCGGCGAGTCTCCCTGTGATGCCACGGTGCCGGCTTGTAATGCTGGGCGCTGGAAAGTCACGTCACTTCCGGCGCTCTGCATTACAAGCCGGCACCGAGACCGAACAGGGAAACTCGCCGCAGAGGAGAGAGAGAGGGGCGCCGAGCGGGTAAGCGAAAACCACTTGGTGCCCCTCTCTCTCTCCTCCGCTTCAAAAAAAACAAAAAAAAAACGCTTGGGGCGGAAAAGTGCCGCCCCTTCTGAAGTGCCGCCTGGGGCAATTGCCCCAGTCGGCTCCATGGTAGGGCCGGCCCTGAATGAAACTGTATAGAGGAAGAACAAGGGATGGGGAAATAGGTCCAATATATATATATATATATATATATATATATATATAAATGTACAGGGTGATAGAACACAAATATTCTGTCATAATAGGATGGAGCACTAGAAAGGTGTTAATCACGGTTGTACCATAATGCGGTAAAGTGAATTATACTTAATGATGTTTTATTAAAACATTGCTTCTGTGTACATGGTATTAAGTGGTAAGATTAGTGTAATCAGTTGATGAAGCTGACATATAGTGGGATACTGTTCTACTTTTTTATATTCTCCTTTCTCTTCTCTTTTCTCTTCTGTCTTCAATCTGCTATCTTCGTCCACATCTCCACGGACATAACCTGGTGGGAACTTCTGCCAAAATGGTGGGCTTGTGTTGACGTACTCTCCCCGAAAACAAATGGGCCAAAAAGGAACTGAAAATTCTTTAAAGTCTGATTCTTTAGTTTCAGACAATGATCATTCAACACAGTTGAAGTAGCTGCACTAGTTTTGTGTCTCCTGTTTTGTGTCTGCCAGTTACCAAAGCCAAAAGCCAAGACCTTTTCACTATTCCTCGTCAGAATGTTTCTATTGCCACCTGCTGAGGTGCATCTGCTGGCCCACCAGCTGTGAGGCCCATCACAGGTTTGAACTGTGTGACCATAGGCAATTGCGGATGTCATTGAGATTCCAGAGCTGCTTAACCCAAGCTGACATCCAGCTCAGTTAGTTTTGGCACAATTTTTTATGTTACAATGTTCTATTTTTGGAATTAAGTTAACGTTACATTTTTACAGAGTTTATCGTTGCAAGGATAAGAGACTCGACAAAAATATATTGACACACTAATACAATACTTCTAGAATTTCAGCTGAGGGTGAAGAGAAAAAGAATCTCAGAGAGAGAGCCCTGAACCTGTCCTTGAAATACAATTTTGTCACTCCTCTTACATCTATGGTTGTTACAACTTCTGAAGATGAAGATAAAAAAATTGTTGCAAATAAGCCAAAGGAAAAAGGTAAGAATTTAGGGGAAAATTTTACATATAATTATAAATTTATACCACCAGCAAAGTGTAATCTTATTTAATGTATGACAGATAATTAAAAAAAAAGTTTGATGTTTATTGCCTATCCCATGTGGTTATTCCAGTACTTCATTTGTTTTTCCTCTACCAAAACTAGCCCTAGTAACCAGTTCCCTTGCTCAATGGGCCTACTGAGCTCCATTACACAGAAACACAACACATGCTAAACATCACAAAATGGCATCATACCAACATGTGTGTAAAATAAACTATTGTAGTAAAATACAGAATACAAATTAAGAGAAAAGGTTTGGATGTTAACATGTTTGTAAGAACATTGTGTGCATACATTGGGGTCCTACCATATCCATAAGTGTCTAAAAAGTTGAGGACTGAGTTTGGATTTAACTTTTTTTTATGTAATTTGGGATTGGGAAATCATCCATGCAATGTTTATTCCCTGGTTTTTAATGGGTTTAATCTCAGTTCTTAAAACCTTAAAATCAAATTTCTAACATATGTGAATAAAAATAAATGTAACATGAAGAATTAAATATGTATTTCAAGATTGTTTGACTGTCATCCCTTGGCACTTTCTCAGTTTCTAATAATTTTCTATTTCATTTCAGTTTCTAAAACGTAAGCCAACTGTAACTTTATTTTGACATTTACTTAATTATAACTATGAATGTTGCCCAAACAAATCTTAATATATATATATATATATATATATATATATATATATATATATATATATAGATGTAGAGCTCAGTCAATTCCTTTGTACGGCTTGGAGGATTTAGAGGTGTGGGAGTAGGTAGGGCTCTCTTTTAGAATTCATTTTATAATATATACGTTAATTAATGGCCCAGTTTAAATACAGCTGATGTTGAGTTTTGTTTCCAATGATGCAAATTAAACCTTAATTTTGCAATTATAGCTATTCACTTAAAGTTGTTTTTGTTAATTTCTGGAACACTTTTTCAGGGACAGGCATGTTCCACATGGTATAGAAAGAGCACGCCTGCCAGTATGTAGGATGCATACAAACAATTCGTTAATCATGGCAGAGATCTCATAGGACCCTGGTTAATAAATTGGATTGTCTGTTTTATATACATCCTACATACTGCCGGGCAGCACTTTCCAGGGACAAAGTTTGAAATAAGGGATTTCTGGTGAAATCTTTGTTGCTGTTACCGGACAGGGGCACACTATTTTGAATTTTTAAGATTATTCAGTACATTTATCAACTAAAAGAAGAGAATTTACACCTCTCTGTAAGGAACTGGCTTCCAAAAACATAAAATTCACACTGCTTTATCTGGCCAGGCTGCGGATCGTACGTGATGGCAAGGTGGAAATTTTTTAAAGATGTTCATGGCCGCTCATATGACATAAAACTTAAATTGGTGAATGTATATGCTCCTAATGCACCAAATAAATGAATCACTTTTTTTTGTTTCTCTTTTTGAACATTTAGCAGATGACAGCTTTACTCCTTGGATCGTGGCGGATGCTTTGCTAGACTCTTCCTCTAATTCCATACACTTGCAGATTTCACAGGGTATTGCGCATTCAGGTATTGAGTATTCAACTTACACCTTAGAGACCCTTGGAGGTTGTTACACGGCGACTCGAGGGAATACACACATCATTCTCATGTTCACAATTCTGAGGCGCGTATAGATTACATACTGACTTCGGCCTACCTTCTACACATAGTTAGGGACACCAAGATATACCCCACCCTTTTGAGAGACCATGCTCCAATTTCTCTTACACTATCTGGGCCATTTGCCCCCAGACTGCTGACGTTTCCCCTCTTATCTTCATAATAACTCTCACACTATTTTTGAAAACGTCTTGGGCCAATTTTTTTGACGACAATGTTTTACACCATTACTGTGGAATACCTCTAAGGCGGTCATGAGGGGTCGTATTATGCAATACACTGCTTGACGCAAATTGGAATGGAATAAGAAATACGAGGCCTTGTTGGGGTAATTGACCAGTAGTCAGGCACAATTTTTCCACACACATTCTGACGTTGACAGGGTGCGATACAATTCTGCGAGAACCTTAATTTCTCACAGAAAAAGCTAAATTGAATACACTAAACAACATTTCTTACAGTGGGGAGGGAAGGCAGGTAAACTGCTGGCATGTGTTGCTAGGGCTCAGCGGCCGCTGCCTAAAGTTCTTAAATTACGCACCCCTGCGGGCTTAGTCACAGATCCAGGGGAAATCAATGACACTTTTGCAGACTCCTATCAATCCTTTTATAGGTCTCGCCCTGACGATTATTCCCAGGAGGTTGCGCTTTTACAGAGGACAGGTCTTTCAAAACTTACGAATGAACAGCGTGACAGCCTTAATGCTCCAATATCACACTTAAAACTGTCCCGTGCCATAATGTCCCTTCCTAACGCCAAGTCCTCGGGCACTGATGGGTTTTCTGCGGAGTTTTATAAATCCACGAGGGCAGATTTGGTGCCCACTTTAGCTACTTTATATAATGCCATTTATTTTGATAAGCTTGACTCTTCCTCCCTATTGGAGGCTAGAACTATCTTACTCCCAAAGCCTGGCAGCGACGTGGAATCGGTAACGTCTTATCATCCCATTACGTTACTAAATACTGACATCAAGGTCCTACCAAAATTGTAGCTATGCGGTTACATTCTATTTTGCCTCATATTCTTTTTGCTACACAGATTGGTTTTATATGGTTGCGTAGTCCAGTTCTAGGCATCCATAAGGCGCTTACTGCGGTCATGCTCGCAACTCTGGCAACCCAACCACACAACTATACATTACTTAGCCTAGATGCCCATAAAGCCTTTGACTCTGTTGCATGGACACACATAGTGAGGATTTTGAAATTCAGATTTTTTGGATTCTTTAGGAATATTTACTCTAAGCCATGCACTGTGATTTCTACTAATGGGGTTAATTCAAGGCCCATCTTGCTTGAAAGGAGTGTTCACCAGGGATGTCCTCTGTCCTTGCTTCTTTTTATTATTGCGTTAGACCCATTGCTCTGTCTCAAGTCAATAGGGCCCAGCTTTCTAATCACAATGTGATTAGTAAAATATTTAAAAAATATGTAAAAAAAGTTTTTAAAAAATGGTAACATTTAAAAATAATTATGCATCAGAGGAACCATCCAGTTCCCGCAAAATGTAAAAAAAAAGTCCGAAAAATAATAAAATAAATAAAATCTTCCCCAAAATCTTGACATGCAAATAGATAAAGTAAAAGCATTTCAAATAATAAAGAAGTGTCTAATTAAAAAAAAAATCAATGGTTTGATGGGGTAAATTGGAGTGGCCGGGTTCAAAGATAGGGCATAGGCACTGACTGACCAAAATGGGGGAAAAAAAGCTTCCCAAATGTGGCCTTTAAACCCCCAAACAAACCCATGCATTGGTGTTATCACTGTACTCAGGAGATGTTGTTGAACACACTCAAAAATGGTTTTGAAATAGCGAAATGCTACTTGTACTTTTCCACAAGTGGAAAAAAAGCAAAAAAACATAAAAACATATTGCTAAACTCAGGACAAATAGTATAATCTATTTAGCAGGCTTTTTCATTAGCTTTTTTGGATGAGTAAAAGATTTTTCTATTAAAAGTTAGAAAACTTTTTTGTTCAATTTTTCATTTTATCATTTTTTTTTATAGGAAATTAGATATGAGCAAAAAAGTAAAAATTTATTTTATATAATAATAATAATATTTAATTAAATACAATAATAAACACTCATACTGCATACTTGTTCTTGGCAAACAACTTTGGTTTTGATGCTCAGTGAGAATTTTCCCTTAAAATAGGCCTTGCCTTGAGGAATTATAAAGGGATAAGGGCTTCTTGCAGGGAACCTCACCAGTGTTTGCCCTTCATAATGTATACTGATATACACAGTGGATTATCCTAGTCTAGGCCTATTGTGGTATTATCTATGCAGTCTTTTTCCCCATAAATCATTAATGTTATCTGCAGTCCTAAAATGTTAAAATCTAGTTATCAAACTTTAATGAAGCTTTATAGTAATTTTCAATTTCATTTCAGATTATGAAAGTGTTGATGATAACGTTTTTGGTAAGTGTTATCCTTTTTTAACATTTGATTCATCACAATGATTATGGTTGTAAATAGTCTTAATATTATATGTGATATGTAAAACTGCTATAAAGAAGTAATACATTTCTATGAATTAAACCAGTTAACTGCGTAAATAGTCATGAGGTGCTGTGCAGTTTTATTTCCATACGAGTAGCGACGTTTAACCCAATAGGGTTTTTCTCAAGCCATAAAAGTGCAATACAAAGGTCAGTCTCTTATATACAGATCAATCTCAATTAACAATCATGTGTAAAAAAAGGTGAACAAAATCATCTCAGTCTTAAAAAAAAAGTGAGAAAAAACAACTATATTTCTGTACAGACTGACCAAATAATGTACAACAAATTACAAAAAACAGTGCAATAATAATGTAAAAGAATCAAGTAAGGGTATAAAAAATGTCAAAAATATCTAATATACATCAAACCTGTTGCAATATCAGTACAAATGTAAGTAAATATGGGGCTAGTGAAATCTAGTGGTCAAACAGAGTAATTAGGGAAAAAAAGGCACTATCCATGCAGTCTTTTTCTCCATAATGTATTATTGTTTTTATACATAATAATGTATTATGCAGTTCTAAAATGTTAAAATCTAGTTATCAAACTTTAATGAAGCTTTATAGTAATTTTCTATTTCATTTCAGGTTACGGAAATGCTGCTGATGATTACATTTTTGGTAAGTGTTATCCTTTTTTAACATTTGGTTAATCACAATGATTATGGTCGTGAATATTCTTAATATTACATGTGATATGTAAAATTGCGATAACGAAGTAATAGAAGTCGCACAATACATTTCTATGAATTGAACCAATAAGTTTTATGGAATCCAAAACAACTTGACCTGAAAATCATACAATGGTTTAGCCAAGGGTTTAAAATAATTTAAATAATTGAAATACATTTTATGTGACTATTATAAACTAAATATACTAAACTAGAAATATAACCACTAAAAACAGTGACTTATCTAGATAATCACATGATGATTTGTTTGGAGGGTAAACGAAGTTAACAGTAACCTAAATATATTGTTTTCTGATCTGCAAAAAAGTTCTAGCATAAAAAATACTTACAGTGACCGCTGAACCTTACAAAAGTAAGAAACTACATACATTTTCACTGAACGGGGGTAGCAGTCATATCCATGACCTCCTTTTATGCATGGATACTGTTTTGTAATTTCATCACATACTGAATATCTTAAATATCTTAAGTGACTACCCCTCATCCCACAAGTAGAAAGTGGAGGGAAGGTTCTTAACAACTTTAAAGCCCAGAGCTAGCAAAGGGGGAAGGAGGGCCACTTTTAAATATTTAAATATCATATGTGATATGTAAAATTGTGATAAACGCAAGGGATGTAGAGTTCAGTTAATGTGTATGACTATAACCAGGTAACTGCGTAAGATGTAAGATTATGGAGCTCAGAAAAACGTATTCAATTATTATTGAGGTAAACCTAAGTACTTAAAATAATTTAAATCATTCAAATAAATTTTATGAGAATACCACAAATAAAATAAATAACTAGAAAACATATTCACCACCATCAGCGGGATCAGGAATGGGGCAGAGTAAGGGGCATGCAATGGAGTCCATTCCTCGCTAAAGGTTTTCAAGACGTGTTAACTACCCTCTCACCCAATTATATAGGGGTTGGGGACTCTTTTTTATTTGACTGTGCATTTTAACCTCAACCCTAGAGGGTGAAGACAGACGAAGATGCTACCAAGGATATTTTGTTTTGTCACCAATCCCACTGGGCATGAGATGAGGCGGATGTACAGGATGGAGTCAGTGCCTCCCATAGTTAATGTCACTTTAAAACAACTCGCCAACCCAGCCATAAAGTAATGATAGTGGAGGGGGAATACTTAGGGTCTATAGTGCCCCAAGGTTTGTTTGATGCCCACCGGACACAGGGTTAGTGAAGGATGGGTCAATTACCCCTTTGCCAAATTAATAACGGGGAATGCTAACATACTACAACCACCATACTAAAAGAACAAAAGTGTCATGGAATCTAGAACATTTGACTTTAAAGTAATGATAAAGTTATGCTTCCTTTGCTTATTTACTGTCATTCATGTATCCATTCTAGCTGAGTCGGGTACTTTTGCAATTGTTCAAGAGACTACCGGTAAGCAGCATGTATAATTCTTCTTTCCATATATTTAACAGTCAATGTTATCTGACTCCTCAGTTCTTCTTGGAGTTGTGCTACCTACTACTTATACAGTTGCCCCAGTTGCTAAAAAATGTGGGATTGTGCATTAAGGTAAAACGTTCTCCTCTTGGCTGGGCTTTGATGGAATGTTGCATGGAATTGCGCACTTGTCCTTCTCTGCTCTTTTCAACTGTACAATGAACACAATAACTTTCAAGACAGAAATGGCAGGACCTGTGTTTGTTCTTTTTAGAATATACAAAATTGATTACAAAAACAGTTTTAATGATCTACCACTGAATTGTTTGCAGTGGGACGAGCTGAATCCTTTGAGACCACCACATTGTTACACTATCTCTAAACACACTAATTGAGCAAATTACTGAAATGTTCATCCAATTGCTTTTCCTAATGTTTTTCCCATATTACAGTGAAGTTGTCTCACCCCAGATACAGGATGCAGGCAGCTATAAGTCTTTTTCTACTTTTAAATCAAACAATTGTTTTATTGCTCAAATAACTTCACAAAAAAATCTACTTAGTAATTAACAACAAAGGCATATTATATATTTTTGAAATGTAAGGATTCAATAATTATGCTAGGAGTCAGAAACAACTTATTCTATGTTTTGCTTACACAAATAGCAGCACTAATTTACTTCCTTATCTCATCTCTAATAATTCCTTTTGAAGCAGAAGCTGAAGTAATTATTCATACCATAACTCAACAGACGCCATGTAAGTAAAAATTATTCACATTTATGATTGTAGGACTGGCAAAAATATTCAAAACGTGAACATTTAACATGTTTATGTAGAGCAATTCCCAAAGTTCATTAACATTACATGGGATGGATAAGAGCATGGTTGTGTTAGTTGACCGGTCGGTGTAATACATGTGTTACAATTCCAGCAGACTCCCTAGTGCGATATTAAAAGGTCGACAATAAAGATTAATAGTACCATTACGACTGACAGTATACAATTTGACAATAAGACAAACCCATATGAAGCCATACTGGCACAGAAGAATAAGAGTGCCTTGCACTTTTTACAGTCTATTCGAAAGTCATATGGTAAATGTGAAGGGAAATCCTCTAAAAAAAAATCTGAAAACAGTTTTAGTGAAATTCTTCCATATTGAACAGATTTCAACAATATGTTTAATTGTTCGAGGTAGAATATTAGTATTATAGACCTTATCTTCGCAATGACAACTTCTGATTTCTATTGTATGTAAACTGTTTCACTTGGTAATTTGTTATGTGTTTTAGCATGTTTGTGGGAAGATTCTAACCTTTAATATACCATGCCATGCCTTGAAAAACTAATTTTATTATGATGCTATCCTATCAAGGATTTTACAGTTTTAATATTTAACCCCTTAATGACAATGCCCATACATGTAAATGCATTGTTTTCTATGGGTTTAGGGACCGCCCATTGTCCTTAAGGGGTTAAGAAAATCTATATAAAGTATTTGGTCATATAACATTTTTCCAACATGAAAACCCTAAGGAATATAAGAATGATCTATAAAATAAGAATGTTCTAAAATTATTATTATTTGATGTTTTAGAAAGCGCCATCACATTCCGTAGCGCTGTACAATGGGCATATATTAATCAATAAAAGAAGATAAATATGTTGGCTATTTTATTCATTAAAATGTTGTTGTTTTTTTAGTCACAGATTGCAAAAATAACCATGTTGTCTTACGTGTCCCTTTGGTTGAAAAAAGTATATGTCTTCAAATTGATGTGGAGAAAACTACCATTATAAATCTGTTACACAATGCACACGAAGGTAGGCAAACATTTGGACCTAACCACGTAATAAAAGGTAAAAAACCATAGTGATTTGTCTTTGCTTCTAGCAAGCGTTAATTCTATTAAAAGAATATGTGCAAATGTGTGAATAATGTATATTTGTTCACTTAAATGTTTAGTCATTTTCTATACACTTCATTGTGTTACTTTTTCTTTTTTGAGTATATTTGTGATTGGCAAATCCATTTTACTAATAGTTTGTAAATTGTTTCTTGTGTATCATTCATCTTAAATATCACAGCTTTTACATTTAATGGAGAAGTGTCCCAAAATAAAACAAGCTTTGAAAGATTTGGACTTATTAAGAATAAGCTGGAAGTTGAAATAACACTGGATAATATTACACTAAAAAATGAAAAAGACGAACGTGAATTCCATGAGTGGACATCATCTTTCGAAAAGGAAGGGTAAATATTTTCTTTTAAAGGGATCTTTTTTTTCCTTAATGTTTCCAGCACCATTATAATTAAAAATACAAATAAAGTATGACTGGTTAGCTGATAAGAAGGACACATTATGCTTTGCCCTTTAGAACTTATAATACGCAAATACAAAATAAAGGTAATTATTGGATTGTAACTTTATTTTGCAGCTGATGCCAGAATCACCATAGAGTGTTTGATTTATGTAGTTGCTGGAAACACTAAATTGAACCTCAGTTTTCCTCTTGATTCTCTAAAAGAGAATAAACTAAAAAGGTCTTGGGGCAAGCTTTAACTAGTTTGGTGGGGGCTCTTTGTTGCTGAGGTCTATCAAAAACTTTTTTACATACATGTTCGCTCAGTGTTGTGTAATTTTATATTTATTTTCCACAACTCTTTAACCAAATTGTCATAGCCATTTAGCTCTACTTGAACCAGGCTCTCACATTATTAATCAGTAGGTAGGTATACATATTTATATATATTTGGAAACACCTTATCGAGGATGCCAGATGCTAGATTCAGTGTGGTTATCATGTTTTGTAGATTTATGAAAACAGAAGGAAAGAAGATGACTGTGTTATTGGAGAATGGCACAACGTTAATCATTTCTATGATGGAAAATCCACATCGTTTGGCTTTATTTGTGGAAAAAAAACATACTTTTTTAAATGGCACTACCGGTTTATTGAGTATGTATTGCAATTTAATTGTTTGGTTTCATTGTTTCTTTTTGGTACAGCAGTGTACACTTCAGTCTATCTAGCAACTGTAGCTCTCTATCGGTCTATCTATCTATCTATCTATCTATCTATCTCTCTATCTATCTATCTATCTATCTATCTATCTATCTATCTATCTATCTCTCTACCTCTTCTACCACTATATACCTGAAATGGCTATATTATCTTTTGCAGATTATGTGTACATGGCAAGGGTTAAACTTCTGTAGTAAGATGTGACCTTCTAAATATGAACTTCTTTTTTGCAGGTCAACTACTTAACCAGTTTATTCAGCCGACAAACACAGTTCTGGTTGTGCGTAAAAAAGAGGGTCTTGTGGTTGCTGAAAGGTAAATATTTGTATACACTGTATTCTGAAATATAACTGTCATAATTATATTTCAATATCTATACTATATATTTTTCAAATAATGTTGATAGTTGTCATTTAAGGATACAAGCTATAAAATACTAAAAATTAATTTGTTACGCGCTTGTAATTTGTAGATAGTTGAAAGAATGGCATGGTGTCACACTGACATATATAGGTTTTATATATAGGTGAAATAGGATGTTTTGAAGTAGAAAAATATGTCATTATTTTCTCAAATGTTGTTTGCTAATTCTGCCACTTTATTTTAGGGGAAGACATTGTGAATTTACTCCGCATGACCTGGATCCGGATAGAGAATGCTGGTTTGTGAGCATCAATCAAGATGAATTAACTAGTGGGACTGGAAACATTGTTTCAGATATTTACAAAGTTCCGCATGCAATGTCTCACCAGTAATATGAGATTAATACAGTGTGACACACATGTCAATTTGAAATTTAGTATGTATTTTTGTAATTTTTTTTGTGTGTAAATCATATAATTTTTTCATTCTTAACATACTAGACTAATCCATTTGCAAATAACTTAGCATACTTCATAAAAATAACTATAGAAATGAATTGCATTTGTTTTATTTGTCGTATTTACAGTGTCAATATATTACACTTAATCAAGCTTTTTATTTAACTGAAATCTTTTTTTTGTTACTATTACTTGGGTGAATTTAAATAATAACATTTAATTTTAGCATCTCCACATTTTAGGACTCATGTATCTGATATAAATGCAAGCATACTGCACCATTTTTCCTGTATAATGTATTAGGAAACACTTACCTTCTCTCACTAGCATCACTAGCCCTGTACCAGGGAACCTTGTATGATGCAGTCTCTTTTTTTCTGCCCCATGATGGAGACTTTCAGAACTTTCCTACCTCAATACAATACCCAATTCTATGAGTTTATGGTTTTGTCAACTCAATGACCCAAGCTGGTAGAATAGGGATGACGAGGTGTCTAGTGGGGAGGAAGAAAACATATAAGGGGACAATAGGAGTGGGTGGGTGTGGCCTGACCACTGACTAAAATGGCTGCTTAGTCAGCAACAATCTCGTTGGTGGAAGAGTTGAGGTGATTTGAGTGGTCCTTTTTTTCAAAACATGTTTCGAAGCTGTTATCCTAACTTTGTTCAACTAACGTGGACCTGTAAAGTTACACTGCAGATGGTCAACCTTTGATATCGATGGACTCTTCTCTAAAAAAAACTCATTGTTCATTAATTAAATTATGTTAATAATTTATTAAATAGACATTGACAACATCATCACTATTATAACTTTGTCTTTGGGCAAGACCTGAATCTGACAAATGGTTCTGGTTCTTTAGGATGCTGAAATCAAAGTGACCCAGGTGGGACTTGAACCCACAAACCCCAACTCTGGAGGCTGATGCATTATCCATTAGCCCACTGGGCCTGACATGGTTGGGGTGTCTGATGTTATTTTTTGTAAACAAAACTAATTTTATATATTTCTTAAATATTTTATTTTCAACAAAACACTTTTTTAAGATTGATTTTGTTGGTGGGCATGGATTGACCGCTGACTAAGATGGCTGCAGATGGTCAACCTTTGATAATGATGGATTCTTCTCTTAAAAGACTCATTGTTCTTTAAGTATATTAAGATGGCAATCATTTGTTAAATAGACATTGACAACAGAATCACTATTTTCACAACGTAGTTTGTCTTTGGGTAAGACCAGTATGGAAGCCATGAATCTGACAAGATGCTGAAAACAAACCAACCCAGGTGGGACTTATACACACAATCCCCAGCTCCACAGGCTGATACCTTATCCATTAGGCCACCGTGCCTCACACATGCAAAGTTTGTGATGTTATTTTTTGTAAACACAGCAAATTTTATATATTTCTTAAATATTTTATTTTGAACAAAACACTTTTTCAAAATTGATTTTGACAAATGATGCGGGTTCTTCAAAATGCTGAAGACAATCCGACCCAAGGTGGGACTTGAGCCCACAATCCCCAGCTCTGGAGGTTGAGGCCTTATCTGTTAGACCACCGGGCCAGACCTGTACTAGCTCTCTGATGTTATTTTTTGTTAACACAGCACATTTTATATATTAAATATTTTATTTTGAACAAAACACTTTTTCAAAATTGATTTTGTTGGTGTGCATGGCTTGACCGCTGACTAAGATGGCTGCTTAGTGTGTCATGTTAATTGAAGACCAGCCATGACAAATGAAGGATACTTTTTGTTTTTAAAGTTGTTGTGACTTAGTCAAAATACAACAATCTCATTGGTGGAAGAGTTCATGTGCTTTGAGTGGTCCTTCCAAACATATTTAGAAGCTGTTATCCTAACTTTGTTCATCTAATATGGACCTTTAAAGTTACACTGCAGATGGTCAACCTTTGGTGGGCATGTCTTAACTGCTGACTAAGATGGCTGCTAAGTGTGTGATGTTAATTGAAGGCCAGCCATGACAAATGAAGGATACTTTTTGTTTTTGAAGTTGTGAGTGAGTCAAAATACAACAATCTCATTGGTGGAAGTGTTGAGGCGCTTTGAGTGGTCCTTTTCTTCAAAACATGTTCAGAAGCTGTTATCCTAACTTTGTTCATCTAACATGGACCTGTAAAGTTACACTGCAGATGGTCAACAATGAACTCTTCTCTAAAAAGGCTCATTGTTGATTAATTATATTATCATGGTAATCATTTGTTAAATATGATTGACAATGTCATCACTATTTTAATAATGTAGTTTGTCTTTGGGTAAGACCAGGATACAAGCCATGAATCTGGCAAATGATGCTGGTTCTTCAAGATGCTGAAACCCACCCAGGTGGGACTTGAACCCACAATCCCCAGCTCCGGAGGCTGATGCCTTATCCATTAGGCCACTGGGCCGGACATGTCTGGAGCGTCTGATGTTAGTTTTTGTAAACACAATTTTTTAAATATTTCTTAAATATTTTATTTTGAACAAAACACTTTTTCATAATTGATTTTGTTGGTGGACCTTTTGAATCAAAATACAACAATCTTGTTGGTGGAAGAGTTGAGGTGTTTTGAGTGGTCCTTTTCTTTTTTTTTTCTCAAATGTTGTTTGCTAATTCCTGTATACAGACTCTCTCCATTCTGCCACTGTCATTGAGAAATTACTCCACATGACCTGGATCCGGATAGAGAATGCTGGTTTATGAACATCAATCAAGATGAATTAACTAGTGGGACTGGAAAGATTATTTCAGATATTTACAAAGTTCCACATGCAATGTCTCACCAGTAATATCAGATTAATGCAGTGTAACGCACATGTCAATTTGAAATTTAGTATGTATTTTTGTGATGTTTTTTTCAATCAAGTTTTTTATTTAACTGAAATCTGTTTTTAGCTACTATTACTTGGGTGAATTTAAATAATAACATTTCATTTTAGCATCTCCACATTTTGGGCCACATAGATCACTCATGTATCTGATATTAATGCAAGCATACTCCATCACTAGCCCTGTACCAGGGAACCTTGTATCAGCCTCATTATAACAACATTAATCGCTTCACTACGGAGGGCACACTAGACTGTTTACCATGAGGCACTAGGCACAACAGTCTGGGCCACGTCTTGGGTATACTAGACTATGCCCTTTCCTTGAGACAGTAGACACTGCTCCATCCAGGAGATGCTAGACTCTTTCCCATTCTCCGGATACTAGACTTTGCTCTATACTGTGAACCCCAGTCTTTTCCCTAGGCTGGACAGACTAGACTTTGCCTCATGATGCAAACTCTTTTTTTTCTGCCCCATGATGGACTCTTTTTTTCCTACCTCACTATAATACCCAATTCTATGAGTTTGTGGTTTTGACAATTACCGACCAGAGCTGGTAAAATAGGGATGATGAGGTGTCTAGTTGGAAGGAAGAAAACATATTAGGGGACAATAGGAATATTGAGTGTAGAAGGAAGCACCCTCACACAGACAGGTCAGTTCCTGTATTGAGATACTGGTCCCGCCAACTCCCATACAGACATCAAGTTACATCAAAACACAGAAATCACACTTTATTATTTATTTGACATGACACCTATCATTATTATATATATATATATATATATATATATAATTTATATATTTATATTTATATATATATATAATTTTAAAGGAACTAGAAAATAGTTATTTAATATGCCATGAAATATGAATTACAGCCTTTGTGCTCTAAAAAAAGAAATATTTTTTTTTTTATAAATAAAAAATCAGGTGTTCTGCCTTTGTATACTTCTTTGTACACGTCTCTGCTGACACAATAATTTTCCCAATGCTCCCTTAACCTCCTTATTTCTTAAGGCATATATAATTGGATTTAACATGGGTGTTATAATGGCATAGAACACTGTTACAAAGCGATTTGCGGATGAATAGACTGACATTGGCTGTATGTACACAATTATACCAGTACCATAGAAAATTGAAACCACAATTAAATGAGAGGCACATGTAGAAAATGTTTTGTATCTTCCTTCCATCGAGTTTATTTTCAGAATGCTGCTGACAATGTAGCTATAAGAAACAAGAATTAAAATGAAGCAGGAAGGTCCCAGAATACCAGGCGTTGTAATGAGCATAATTTCATCAATGGTTGTGTCAGAACATGATAATTTTATGAGAGGCGTAGCATCACAGAAGAAGTTATCCATGATATTTGGTCCACAGAAGATAAGTCTTAGAAGACATGCGGTATGTAAGGTAGAGTGCGTAAAACCTCCTAACCAGGCGCTGACACCCAATGGTACACTTACTGCTCTTGTCATTATAACAGTATATCGTAAGGGGTTGCATATTGCTACATAACGGTCATAAGCCATGGCAGCGAGAAGAAACATTTCTGAGCTTCCCAGAACATGGAAGAAATACATCTGCAAGATGCAGCCATAAAATGAAATTTTCCTGTTTCCCACAAAAAGGATATCCAGCAATTTCGGAACAGTTACAGAGGAATAACATATATCTAGAAAAGACAAGTTAGTCAAGAAAAAATACATTGGAGTCTGAAGACGGATATCCAATTGTATAATTAAAATAATGATGGCATTGCCAAAAAATGTAACAGCGTAGATGATAGTAAATGAGATACAGAGAAGTATTTGGACTTCATACACCACAGAGATGGTGGAGAGGATAAATTCCTGAACATTTTGTTGGCTGGAGTTAAAAAGAGGGGAGGAAATGACCATCTGAAAATCATGGAAAAGAAAAAAATAAAATTATATAATTCATACAGATTATTGAATTGAAAAGTAATGGAAAAACATAAGGACTTCAAAAGATGATTGAGATAGAAATATATAGATGTTGATATTTATAGAAAGATGGAGGTTTAATTTTAGTTATATAATCAAAATCTTGCATTTTTATATTTGAAGGGGTACAAAAAATATGTATTACCTAACAACTGTTTTACAGTACTTTATTATGTCTGAAATCTCCATTAGTTTATCCCTGGCAACATCTGCATCTGCTCTGTGCAGAGAAATAGTTGTGTGAATAAAAATGTACACTTTGCCAATAAATACTTGAAATTTTGTCTTTCATTGTTCTCACCTTTAAAATTCACTCAAAATGTTTTGAAATGTAGCTACCAAGGAAAGAAAGGGCCAAGGGAAATAAGTACTTGCCAAGACTTTAAGAACACCGCAATCCCGTATTTCTTCCCATTTCAACAATTAGCCTCAAAACCATCTTCTTCACTTTTTAAATTTGTCCGTGGCCTGATTCTCTACTCAACTGTTATAACTTCTTGCCATTTGCTTTTTTTTTTAGGATTAGGATCCCATTTTTCCCTTATTATGCGGGACTCATCCATTTTTTTCCATTTTCCATTTAACTCCTAACTTTAAATGCATTCAACCTGGCCTCCTAGTACCACAACCTGCATTCTGAAAGAAACCATCTTTCTCACCTTCGAGATCTCCACTGCCTTCTCCAAATCACCCTCACTACAATGAAACCATTCTCACGCAAAGCAGTCCCTCTCCTTCTGTTTCTTAATCCATACAACCTGCTGATAAGACTTTATGCTAAGAGCCCTTTTCTCTATATGTAGAAATGTGCATTCACATGCATTTATATTTGTTAATTTGTATGCTGTCAATTCTTTTGTTATTGTTAATTTTGTTGATGCTCTTTACATTAAATGTAATGGAATGCATTCTTTATAATCAACCAATATGCATTCCTCTGCATTTGAGTCATGTATAATTTAGTTGTGAAATAGCTAGTGATTACTGCAAAAACACAGTAACTATTCAAATTTTTAGAGTTTTTTTTTCATATATATATATATATTTATATATATATATATATTTATATATATATATATTTATATATATATATATTTATATATATATATATATTTATATATATATATATTTATATATATATATATATATATATTTATATATATATATATATATATTTTATATATACATATATATATATATAATATTTGGTGCATAGTTAATGATAACCCTTCTATTTGACTGATTATTCATTAACACCCCGTGGAAAAGCTTTTGTTTTTTTGAACTCCAGAATAACAATTTTTCAGCTCTCATATATTTATATAGAATAGACTGTGTATTTCTGTTTCACTCCACATGGTACATTATTTTACTATCATAAGATTTCAGTCATTTCCACTGGTTTCTCTTAGTCAATTTACATTTTCCCTACTTATCAGCAATTTACAGAATTTCCCAGGGCTTAATCACTATGCCATGTATGGGATTTAAAAATACATTTTTAGATAAAATATGTACACATATATTAATTATGTAAATAGTACATTGTAATATTTATAAATTATATGTCTATACTAAAACATGCACTTAAGTTTTATTGAGATAATAGATGTGTACCTGCCTATTTTGTGGCTTGAAAACATGAAAACAATATAAATAGTTTCATTTGTTAGTATGACTTAACATTTTTGTTCCACATGTATCCAATTTCCTCACCTACACGCAATAGACTTAATTAATAGCATTTTAACTTCATTTTGCACACCTGCGTCGTGCTAGAATATACAATTCTTAAGGGATCAGCAATATCTCTGCCAACAATCACATAATATGTATAACATAATATATGTAAACTATAAGGAGTCTAATAATATACAGTGCTATAAAAGAAGGATTATATGTTTCTTGTATTATTTCATATAATTTCATAAAATCAAAACAATTTTCAACATACCATTTGTTCAATCTAAAGGAAAAGCGATGATGTTATTTTAATGGAATCTGTGTTTTACTCAAATAAATCAGATATTTCTGTCCATCTTGCCCATAGATTTGATAAGTATACTAAATTCTACATTGGTAACATAAACACACACAGATATATATATATATAAATCATTAAAGCATTTGGGACATTGTCTCTAAAGCATTCCAAGAACCATGTGCAAATTATACAGGGTAAACAATAATTAACTGCGCTGCTAATTATATAATTTTCAAATGAACCCTCCCCCCCAAAAAATGTATTACTTTGCTGACGAAGTTACAGTTTATCATTTGAAATCTTTGTGTTGCTTTATCTGTAGTTAGGTTACACAATTTGCTAAAATGTTTTAAAAGAGATATTGAAATCCCATACAAATAATCTGATTATTGGGATAGCTGATCCAACCTCACATACACAATCTTTGTTTTTATTGTGAACAATACAGAGTATCATCCATTACAGTATAACGTCATACATAGATGTGATATTACAGAGGAAGTTTCCTTTTTTTTTTAATCTCCACCTTTTTCTGTCCTCCTCCACCATTTTTTCTGTCCTCCCCACAGATACCATCCCATACCAAACACTATAGCAGCTTCAGTCCATGTGGAGAGACCCAACAACAACAGCATCCCAAATAACAAAACTAAAAAAGAAAAAACATTAAACAAAGGGTGTAACCAAAACCCACCCCCACCCCCACCACCTGACCGTCAAGAGTCATATAGTGTCATTCGATTGAGTTGCCATAGTCTGTGTAAGGCCCAATTAAATTGATTTTTTGAATAGATGGGTTGTTAGCTATAAGGCTTGCACAATACCATGTTGTATTTTGAAACGTCTTCTGTTTTATCTAAATTGGCTGAATATTAATAAATCTTATGTTTAGTCCTTTTTTCTTTATTTAGGCTGGCTTCCAGCCAGTCCATTTGCATTGTATAAAATAATTTTGATTTAAAGACTTCTAAATTCTTCTAATTAGGCATGAACCTATTGTTGCAGTATTGCCTTGTGTGCGGCTGCTATCAGAATACCCACCTCTCACTTGTTACCCCTATAGGGCTCTCCCATCCAATCCAATATTGCCAACTCAGGTGTGATATCCACCACTGATATCCCCATCAGTACACCAAAGTCTCTGACCGCCTGCCAAAAGCATCCTAAAACACCACATGTCCAGAAACAGTAATAAGGATCTGCTGCCCCTTTCCCACATTTTGGACAATTGTCATTTTCAGAGTAAAGCATCTTAAACAACCTCACTGGGGATAAATAGGCATAGTGCACATTTTATTATATGATACAGAGAGGCAGGGATAAGTCTTAAGGATTCCGTGGTTGCCTTGTAAACGTTATGTATTTGCAAATGAGGTAAATGTGTTAACCAATATTTCGGACATCCCCACAAATCTTTATGGCAACACTTTAATTGTAGTATCCCGTAAATTGTACTTTTGGAATAACTACAATTATCTAGGGGGTTGCACCAGTCATTATCTTGGATTCCACATAACCTTTTGCTTGAAAGTATGTAAATATAGGCAAAGGTATGTTTGGGTATTTATTTTTATCCCAGATTTTGTTCAACTTTAGAAAAGCCCCTTTTGAGCCTATGCCCAATCCTCTCCAAGAAGTAAAGGGGTGACCTGCCCGGCCATCATGCAAATGAGGGTTTTTCACCCAAGACTGAAAAGGAGAAGTATCCCAGGACAAGGCCTATGATAAATCGCCCCTAGAGATCAGCAGTAACGATGGTAATGGCGTTTCTGGTCTCAGTGATTGATCTGTCGGTGTATGTGTTGGTAGAACAAATCCAATTGAGGAGGGATTTCCTGTAGTCTATCCACCAGTAGTTTCATCAGCAATTTAATATGTGATGTGTCGATATGAGTCAACCCTATCCATTAGTTTGTGTTAAGAAGGAGAATTTTTCTTCCAGTGGTAAGAGTATGGAAGGTTGTCTCTCCCAGCAGAGAGCTATTGAAACGTTCAGTTAAAAAACCCTTAAGGTGTGGTCACAAGATTTGATAAAAATAGCTGGTGGAACCGTCTTTTAATGGCTTATGACACCTCCACCTCCTGTATTGGAGCATTCAGTAAAACTCTTTGCTCATTTGTCAATGTAGGGGGCTTGGCTAGCTGCAGGAGTTTAATACCCTCCATTACGTCATCTGGATCAGCTTCGTAAAGTTACTGATAATAAGTATGAATTTATTATTTGGAGTATTCTATTTTTGGTGTTGAGCTGATTCTAATAAGAAATATTCTAAAAATATATAGAAACCTATATTTACTCTTAAGATTTCTTTTTTTTTACCAAAAAATATTTAACCTCTATGTGATGTTATTTTTTGTAAACACGCAAATACATTTCTTAAATATTTTATTTTGAACAAAACACTTTTTTAAAATTGATTTTGTTGGTGGCCATGGCTTGACCTCTGACTAAGATGGCTGCAGATGGTCAGCCTTTGATAATGATGGACTCTTCTCTTAAAAGACTGATTGTACATTAATTATATTATGAGGGCAATCATTTGTTAAATAGACATTGACAATGTCATCACTATTCTCACAACGTAGTTTACCTTTGGGTAAAGCCATGAATCTGACAGGATGCTGAAAACAAACGGACCCAGGTAGGACATGGACCCACAATCCCCAGCTCCAGAGGCTGATGCCTTATCCATTAGGCCACCAGGACTCACACATGCCAAGTTTGTGATGTTATTTTTTGTAAACACAGCAAATTTTATATATTTCTTAAATATTTTATTTTGAACAAAACAGTTTTTCAAAATTGATTTTGTTGGTGGACATGGCTTGACCGCTGACTAAGATGGCTGCTTAGTGTGTCATGTTAATTGAAGACCAGCCATGATAAATGAAAGATACCTTTTGTTTTTAAAGTTGTTGTGACTGAGTCAAAATACAACAATCTCGTTGGTGGAAGAGTTGATGTGCTTTGAGTGGTCCTTTCAAACATGTTTAGAAGCTGTTATCCTAACTTTGTTCATCTAACATGGACCTGTAAAGTTACACTGCAGATAGTCAACCGTTGGTGGGCATGGCTTGACTGCAGACTAAGATGGCTTCTTATTGTGTGATGTTAATTGAAGACCAGCCATGACAAATGAAGGATACTTTTTGTTTTTGAAGTTGTGAGTATGTCAAAATACAACAAGCAGTTGGCAATCATTTGTTAAATAGACATTGCCAATGTCATCACTATTTTAACAATGTAGTTTATTTTTGGGTAAGACTAGTATGTAAGCCATGAATCTGACAAATAATGCTGGTTCTTCAAGATTGTGAAAATGAACTGACCCAGGTGGGACTTGAGCCCACAATCCCCAACTCTGGAGGCTGATGCCTTATCCATTAGGCCACCGGGCCTAACATTTGCTAGTTGGCTGATATTATTTTTTGTAAACACAGCAAATTTTATATACCGTATTGGCTCAATTATAGGCCGCACCGTAAAAGTTAGATGCTTTTTTAAAGAAAGTATTTTATTCTTAGTGTAATAGAATCTGCTCCCCCCCCGATATGCTGCCACTCTGCCCTCCCCCGAGATATGCTGCCACTCTGCCCCAAGATGTGCCCCCCCTTAGACTTACCCTTGCAGCGGCAGCGGAGGTTGTTTACGCGCATCGCCGCAGCCGGTGAACGATAATCTCCCATGCCGGCACTCCCCCCCGTGGAACGTGCTGACAGGGGACAGTCTATTGGAGAGTAGGATGCAGGTCCCCTGCAGCGCTGCGGGGGATCTGTATCCTAACCCTGCTGCTTACTCGGCGCCCGGAACTGCATGTCCCAGGCGTCGGGCGATATGAATTGCGCATTCCTGCGTCAAACCCCGAATATAGGCTGCACCCCCACTTTAAAGACTTAAAGTGGGGCGAAAAAGTGTGGCCTATATTTGGGCAAATATGGTATTTCTTAAATATTTTATTTTGAACAAAACTTTCAAGATTGACTTTGTTGGTATGCATGGTTGACTAAGATGGATGCAGATGACGTTTGATAATGATGGACTCTTCTCTTAAAAGAGTAATTGTTCATTAACTATATTAAGATGACAACCATTTGTTAAATAGACTTTGACAACGGAATCATAATTTTCACAATGTAGTTTGTCTTTGGGTAAGACCAGTATGTAAGCCATGAATCTGACAAGATGCTGAAAACAAACCAACCCAGGTGGAACTTGGACCCACAATGTGCAGCTCTAGAGGCTGATACCTTATCCATTTGGCCGCCACCGGGCCTGACTGTCTGTGCTATTTTTTGTAAACATAGCAAATTTTCTATATTTCATAAATGTTTTATTTTGAACAAAACACTTTTTCTAAATTGATTTTCTTGGTGGGGATGGCTTGACCGCTGACTAATATGGCTGCAGATGGTCAATCTTTGATAACGATGGACTCTTATCTAAAAAGACTTGTTCATTATTTATATTAATATGGCAATCATTTTTTAAAAAGACATTGACAACAGCATCCCTATTTTAACAATGTAGTTTGTCTTTGGGTAAGACCAGTATGTAAGCCATGAATCTGACAAATCATGCTGGTTCTTCACGATGCTGAAAATGAACTGACCCAGGTGGGACTTGAACCCACAATCCCCAGCTCCGGAGGCTGATGCCTTATCCATTAGGCCACCGGGCCTGACATTTGCTAGGTGGTTGATATTATTGTTTGTAAACAGAGCAAATTTTATATACCGTATTGGCTCAATTATAGGCCGCACCCTAAAAGTTAGGTGCTTTTTTAAAGAAAGTTTTTTATTCTTAGTGTAATAGAATCTGCTAACCCAGATATGCTGCCACTCTGCCCCCCTCCGGGAGATATGCTGCCACTCTGCCCCCCCCGAGATATGCTGCCACTCTGCCCTCCCCCGAGATATGCTGCCACTCTGCCCCAAGATGTGCCCCCCCTTAGACTTACCCTTGCAGACTCCCGGGTGTCTTGCGGTGCTGGCGGGGGACATCTATGCAATATGCTTTAACAATCTCCTTTGCTGGCACTCCCCCCATGGGATGTCCCGGCAAGGGAGATTTTTAAAGCACATCTTGCAGATGTGCCGGCAGCGGAGGTTGTTTACGCGCATCGCCGCAGCCGGTGAACGATAATCTCCCATGCCGGCACTCCCCCCTGTGGAACGTGCTGACAGGGGAGGCTGTCTCAGCTTATCGGAGAGTAGGATGCAGGTCCCCTGCAGCGCTGCGGGGGATCTGTATCCTAACCCTGCTGCTTACTCCGCGCCCGGAACTGCATGTCCCGGGCGTCGGCCGTTACGAATTGCGCATTCCTGCGTCAAACCCCGAATATAGGCCGCACCCCCACTTTAAAGACTTAAAGTGGGGGGAAAAAGTGTGGCCTATATTCGGGCAAATATGGTATTTCTTAAATATTTTATTTTGAACAAAACTTTCAAGATTGATTTTGTTGGTGTGCATGGTTGACTAAGATGGATGCAGATGACGTTTGATAATGATGGACTCTTCTCTTAAAAGAGTAATTGTTCATTAACTATATTAAGATGACAACCATTTGTTAAATAGACATTGACAACGGAATCATAATTTTCACAATGTAGTTTGTCTTTGGGTAAGACCAGTATGTAAGCCATGAATCTGACAAGATGCTGAAAACAAACCAACCCAGGTGGGACTTGGACCCACAATGCGCAGCTCCAGAGGCTGATGCCTTATCCATTTGGCCACCAGGCCTGACTGTCTGTGCTATTTTTTGTAAACATAGCAAATTTTCTATATTTCATAAATGTTTTATTTTGAACAAAACACTTTTTCTAAATTGATTTTCTTGGTGGGGATGGCTTGACCGCTGACTAATATGGGTGCAGATGGTCAACCTTTGATAACGATGGACTCTTATCTAAAAAGACTTGTTCATTATTTATATTAATATGGCAATCATTTTTTAAAAAGACATTGACAACAGCATCCCTATTTTAACAATGTAGTTTGTCTTTGGGTAAGACCAGTACATAAGCCATGAATCTGACAAATCATGCTGGTTCTTCAAGATGCTGAAAATGAACTGACCCAGGTTGGACTTGGACCCACAATCCCCAACTCCTGAAGCTGATGCCTTATCCATTAAGCCACCGGCCCTGACACATGCTGTGTTTTGATTTCCCCCTCTCTTTACATAAGAAATAGATCAAGATTTACTTTGCACATATGATTTATGCAAAAAAAGTATTTACATAAGAAATATATCAAGATGTACATTGCACATATATATTTTATACGATTTCATAAATTAGTCAACAGTCCTATTTTCTGGGTTGTGAGGAATTACCACACATTTCCACCCATAACACCAGTATATCTGCACTTTTAATTATTATTATGGAACAAATTGCTAGTCTTTTTCCCTTTAGACAAAAGGTTATATTTAACTTTATAATTATCTTTCCTGTTCACCCATTTCATCAGCCTCTTACCCTATTATTATCATGCCCTGATATTAAACCAATTGCAGTGTTTTTTTGAACCCATCTTGTCAAAGGTAAAATTGTTTTAATTGTAGGGTGTTCCTAAGAATATCACAGGGTTAACAGTGGTATATAAAGCAACCAAAATACAAACTATTATTTCTAGTAGAAAAAAGAGCCATTTTTCTCATTCTCATTAGTGCATCTCTCATAAACAGGTAAGTGTCTATCACCTGAAACATATGATACTCTTTTACATCCATTCTATATAGGAAAAAAATATTTTACATTTTAAATGCTGCCATATTGTTAAATGATGTCATAACAATATTATTTAACCCAGATCTGATTAGAATAGGTATCAGCATGTATCCACCTTTTTATTAGTGTACATTTACTGTATTTCAATAGGAGCTTTGATGATTTATCTCACCCTTCTCTGAATCATTTCTCCTAGAGAATGATCCTTGCTACAGTGCGACTACTACTTACAGCGGTTCAAGTTTCGAATGCTTTTTTAATGTGTGAGCATCATGGCTTTCCTCTACCTGCTTATGTTAAAGAAGGAGATATTGTCATAGGAGGACTCATTCCTGTACACGAGAAAACTGTAAAACAGAAATTGACTTTAAACGAGAAACCTCCAAGGATAAAATGTGAAAAGTAAGTGGTTATTTTATATGTAATTCAAGTAAAATGTAAATACACATGCTTTATGGAAAACAGTGAGTGAAAGAAAGGGTGGCGAGAGACTAGAATATAAGAGGGAAGAAAGGTACAGAAAAAAACAAACAAATGCAATAAGGAATGCCAGATTCTCAAAGAAGGAAAGAGGATGGGTGGTGTGATGGAGAAATAGAAAAAGATGGAAAAAAAAAAGTAAAGAGGAAAAGAGAAAATAGAAGAAACAGAGTTAGATAAATCTATGCAGAGGAGGGTAATTTAAATATAATTATATATTATATATAATATAATATAATTTAAATAAAGATGAAAGAACGCAATGGGAGGATAAAGAGACATGAAAGGCTGATGTGAGTATTCAAACTATTCCGGGACATGGATCTGAGTACAACATGAAGATAAAATAACACAAACGCTAAGGAAATACAAGAGGAAGCAGAGAAGAAAGAGACAACTAAAAAATTGGCATAAGGTGTTTTGTTTTTAATCTTTTATTGTTCATATTGTTCATTTTGTAATAGTGGTAAGCATTCATGATTCTTGAGAAAGGCTCATTGAGAGCCAAAACGTTGGACCTTTACTAAGCCAATAAACTTTATTAAAAGAAGACTAATCAAACTAATACAGTTGAAATTCAGTTTCTGAATAACTCTGGCTTATCTACCACAAGGTTACACTTCATAACACTTTATATATGATGTGTATTTTTGTTGTATAGAAATTCATGATGGTTTTAAATGAATAGCACAGCATCATTGATTAATTGACTCAATTTATCAAGTGAGATAACATCTTGACCCAGTGTGGGGCAACTCCATGAGGGACAAGTGCAAGTGAAGTATTTATACAGACAATTCATAAACATAGGGTGGGAGATCAATGGAAAAGCCTCCCATTAAAAGCTGTACTCAGTACTACATTATGGAAATTGAAACATACATGGGGTAGGCAGAAAGGTAACCTGAATCTAAGTGAAGACCACGGAATGATTAAAGTCTGAGTCTTTACATCAGGAAAATAGCCATACTAAATGTCCTTAACCATGCAGAAAGATGGCTTCTTAGATCCAGCTTCAAACGGGTTCTTTCACTAGACTTTTTGCTTAAATGTCATTTCTTACTTTCAAGGGTTTTACCTTTTAGATGTGTCTCCTTTTATTTACTATCATTGTACAGATAAGGACCCCCCCTTGGAGATTGCTTCTTCTATTTGTTGAACCTTTACAAGCAGTCACTAGTCAGTAATATGATAATATGAGCCAGTTGGCTGAGCTTTGTGTGTTTTCAATGCATTTAGATCAACTCCATTTAGTGTAATTATTTCCTGACTTTAGCGCCCCCATTATGGCCACACAAACCCAAAGGGGGATGCAACCACAATGGGACGTGGCTGTTTTTGGCGAAGAATTCTACCTATTGCTAGTGTAGCGCTTTTTTGAACATCTACCAAGTCCAGGTGGTCAAACAAACCCAAAGGCTCAACCAGAGAGGGATGAGGGTGTGATTAGTTTTGATAGTTTTGCATATGTCATCATTGAGCATCCACTCCTTGAGCACATTCACTTCACTAGATGGGCTGAATGGTTTCTAAATAAATATATAGACAAAATCGTTATATTTGTTGTGGCTGCTATATGTGTCAGCCATTTGTTATTATAACTGTATTACGGTAAAATTTCTCTCCCCAGGTTTTACACAGAGAAATACCAATATGTCCTTGCCATGCTTTTTGCAATTGAGGAAATAACTGCAAGCTCACTTCTAATACCAAACGTTACTCTAGGATTTGAAGTTTATGACTCCTGTTACTCAGATGCTGCTGCAATAGAAAGCGCCATGAGCTACCTGTCTGGCAAGCAAACAAAGGTCCCAAATTACATCTGTAAGTCAGTACCACCAAAGAGGGCTGCGGTAGTTGGCGATTCCCCTTCATCTGGTTCCATTGCTATAGCAAGAATTCTTGGGCTCACCTTGTTCCCACAGGTAGGATGCAAAAAAATAAAAGAAGCAACCAAACCAATGTTTTCTCAGACATATTTGCAAATACGTATTCAGTCAAACGATATAATATAATATATAATATTTATATAATTAAGTCACACATATAATAAGTAATGTTTTGTTTGCTTGAAGGTGTGGTATGTTAAGATGCTACAATATATGTTTTTTTTTATCTAGTAAATCTAGTAAATAATAGCAAGTTTTTTGTTGGTGACATGATTGTCTGCTAACTAAAGCTTTTAAATGCGTACGTCTGATGTATTTCAGAAAGCAATGTCAAATTTCGCAATATCAAAAGAGGACAATTCTGTTGACTTTGGAAGAAAAACATCTTCCCATCCTTTGGTCATATAGTAAATATTTGGACCCTATGAATCCTCTCAAAATGCACTCTGTGACATGTGTCAGTTAGGTATTGTCCAGAATATGTTTTTTTTCTGTGATGAAGCCGGTATGACCTTTTCAGGCAGCATTCTTATTATTCCTATAATATAAATCTTCTAAGAATTATATTATTGGGAAGACTAGATGGGTCGAATGGTACTTATCTGCTGAAACATTCTATGTTTCTATTTAAGCAGATTACACCACAGGTGGCATCAATGAAATTGATTGATCAAGTAAAATGATCCCCTTTTGTAAGCTTCAAAATTCTACAACTGAAGGGTAGTATTTTACATAAGCTTGCCAACATGTGAAATGTATATGACTAAGAAAAAATGGCTAATGGTTGTCTTTCTTGCAACTAACGTGGTGACCGATTACGAATACAAGAAGGATACAAATACTTTGATCTATGTTTCTACATTTCACATTACGTATCATATGTTTTTAATATTTGATTATGTCATGTTCTGTAGATCAGCTATGCATCAGCTCTACCTTCCCTCGCTGACAAAACCCAATTTCCATCCTTTGTGAGAACCGTGGGTACTGTTGACTCCCAACCTGTTGCTGTTGTTGAGATGATTAAACATTTTAATTGGTCCTGGGTGGGCATTGTATCCTCCAGTAACGACTATGGAGATCAAGGCAGTCAGAAATTGAAAGCAGAGATGGCAAAAAATAGTATATGTGTTGCATTTGCCAAAACATTATTCACTATACCAAGTAAATCTAATGTGGAAGATATTGTCCGTGTTATAAAGAAATCAACAGCCAATGTCATTGTATTGTATGCCTATGCAACAGAGTTAATTGCTTTATTGCAAGCGGTCACTGCCGAGAAAATATTGGGAAAAGTATGGATTGCTGTTGGAAGTTGGCTTCCATCAGCTGTGTTTTCCCAAAAAGATTTATGGGCAACCCTAAATGGAACTATAGGTCTTGCAAAGTACAGTTCAGATATCCCAGGCTTCAGAGATTTCCTATACAGCATCCATCCTTCTAAATACCCCAATGACATTTTTATAAAGGAGTTTTGGGGACATGTATTTGGTTGTAAATGGACTGAAAATAATACAGTCAGCAATACTTCCTCCCATGGATCCATTTGTACTGGCGAAGAAGAGTTAAGGAAACTTGATAGCTCTGTGTATGATACAACAAATTTCCGACTAGCAGTTTCCGTGTACAATGCAATGTATGCCGTGGCACATGCTATACATGATATGATGTTCTGTGAACCAGGAAAAGGGCCATTTTTTAATGGCACATGTGCAGACATTGACAACTTTCACCCCTGGCAGGTATGTAATTGTATTTAGTTCCCAATTTGTGGAACGTGTACCATGTGGGTATGAATATCTGTTATGAGGAAATATGTTCTGGGTACTAATTAGTGAAACAAATGGTCTGGATAGCTGGATGGAAAGTTCCATTCAATGTCGCAGTGAGGAGGATTAAAATATCATAAACTGAAAGTGGAAAGAACTGTGGAAAAAATAAAAAAAATGAAATTTTGCTACCATATTTATACTCCTGCCCTGTCATATATTGTTTCTGGTATATTACTAAGGACCTTCTTCTTTCTGCCTTATTACTTAATCCTAGAATGTCAACTTCCAACAACAGATGATGTCAACTGATTTATGATCAGCATCTACTATATTTTCCATGGATGTGGGGCATTTAATATACTAGGCATTCTTGCTTTTGCCTTTTTCTGCCATGTTTTTTTTCTTATCTCTTGTTTACTTTTCCTTGAAATTATCCTAAAATGATGTCAGAAAAAAATCTTAAAATATTGAGCGCTCTGGAAAAAAATATTTATCCAAAGGGCATTGAGAGCAACAAGAAGCATTTCTATTATTTAATTTTCTAATTATTAGGTTGGCCGCAAAACTGAAACTTCCCACCAACGAGCTGAAACACATTTATGTCATTGTTACATAAAAATCTTCTTAAGACGGGTGGTTTGGAGATTAATTTGAATCCATTGAAACATATTTATTAAAAGCACATATAGGGTAAATGTAGTAGGAACACTCAATTGGTTAGCTATGAAATATGAGCCTCTGATTACAAAGACTTTTTTATTGTATTAGATTATAGTTGTATATAATATTTCTCTAATACTGTGCTTTCTCCAATTTTCCCTTTAAGCTTTTCTATTACATTAAACATGTAAATCTCATGACCACAGCAGGAGAAAGGGTGGCTTTTGATGAAAAAGGTGAACTTAAGGGACTTTATGATGTTTTGAACTGGCAAGTGTCGGGTGATATGAAAGGTGGCCTGGTGAAAATTGGAATCTTTGATGACTGGGGACCCAATGGAAAGAAACTCTTATTAAGTGAAAATGTCATATTATGGGGTGAAAAATACACACAGGTATGATACCATCACACTATAAACCACTAAAATATATAACTATGTATTTATTTTGTAGCTAAGCTATACTTTACATTCTCTAAGTTAGCAGCAACTTAAGCTTGGGCATATTGCCAATGTATCAGACATCTGGATTTTAATGGGTGAAACGTAGCGAGAGGTCCCGCTTGTTCGTATTTCTTTGTGACAATCTGTATTACAATCTACCTGTCATAACTGTGAACGTATTAGAACATTTAAATTTAAAGGGGCACGTAAACTTCCTCAACCTTTTGGAAGACAGCCAATGATTGGTTTCTTGTTCCTTCTAAGAATCATATTCTTTTTGGAATGTTATTGTTAATAAGTTCATTAGTTGGCGGCTATTTTATATGCATTATGCATTTGCTTCTCCATCTCATGATATTCTTGGAGGTGGAGGACTATGGTTTCTAAGCGGCTGTAACTTCTATGGGGCAAGATGGACAGCTGCTCCAGTCACAGAAAGGTAATGCCCTGTTCTTCACTCTGATTACAAAAGTAGAAACAAGATCAGAATAGGGTGCAACGACTGACTGGTTCCCAAACGCTGAGATCTCTAGTTACAGCTTTGTTTAAAGCAAGAAGAAAAGGAGGCAAAAGAAAACAACTTTTGTTTAAAGAAATCTTTTTTTTTTCTAACTTAAACTATGCAGTGAAAGTCCATTGTTATAACTGAAAACTAATATTTTTTTAGGTCCCGACCTCCATGTGTTCTGTCAGCTGTCCTCCAGGTTACAGAAAAGCACCACGTGAAGGTGAACCCTTTTGCTGCTATGATTGTATTCCATGTTCAGATGGAGAAATTTCCAATCAGACAGGTGTGTTCAGTGAGCGTCCAACTTGTTGTATAATACATCATGCTTTATAAGTAAAAACATTCCTTTTTGTCTCCAAAAAGATTTTCCCTACATCAATTTGTATATGTTAAAAGTAATGGTTATAATTCTAAATTACTTCCAGCCTTTTCTCTGAACAACAGAAAAAACAACAACTTGTTTTTAGCTGTGAACACCACATTTTACTTGTTGCTGTAAAAAAACAATTTTCTGAACACGAATCCTCTATTAAGTCAACACAAAAATGAGCGCCTCTGTATTTGCATTGCATTTATTATCATGCATATGATAATCTCAACATAGTTTTTTAGTATGGATAAACTAGTATTAATTCAGTATTTTACTGGGGGAATCATACAATTACAATGTGGCTACTTGCAAATAGTCAATACATCTGATCCCCAGAACCCCCTTTTAACCAGGTGGAGGGCAATAATCACTGTTTTTCTTCCCCTTTGCCACGCACAGTGATGCGGGGGGGGGGGTAATAAAGTATCCTTTAATACATAAGAGCCACCCATGACCTCCTGCACCCCATACCCTACTCATTGGGATGGGCTATAGAAAAGGAGAGCCACAACATCCATCATGAGACTATCCCCTCCCTCTATCACCATACTGTAGGATAGATGTGTATAAAAATAGCAGTGTATAAAAAATAAATTAAAATTAAATTAAAAAAAGCTTCCTAATTCTAATTCCCACATTAAAATGTATTGGTACATAGCATTGAAATAGTTTATCTATTATGTCTCAAAATATTTATTTATTTATTTATATATTTATTTTTACATAACAGCTTTCCTAATGGGCATTTACAGATTGAAAATCATGTTGCTGCTTATAGAATGCTAAATGATATGTTTAAAAAAAATCCTCTTGTTTACTTAGATACAACTGACTGTGTGAGGTGTCCAGATGACCAGTGGTCCAATGTGAATCGAGTAAAATGCATCCCTAAATTAATTGAGTTTCTGTCATATGAAGAACCGCTGGGTATGGCGTTGTCTGGTGTCACTGGAGCATGTTCTGTGCTCACCATTTCTGTGCTCTGTATCTTTATTCGGTTTCGTGATACCCCACTGGTGAAAGCCAACAACAGAAGTCTAAGTTACTTACTCCTGGTGGCTCTTCTGCTCTGCTTCCTTTGTTCGTTTTTATTCATTGGACGACCGTTACCAATAACCTGCCTCATCCGTCAAGCTATCTTTGGTACTATATTTTCGCTCTGCGTATCTTCAATTTTTGCCAAGACTATCACGGTGGTTATTGCCTTCAGTGCTACCAAGCCTAATAGTTCACTTAGAAAATGGGTTGGATCTTCAATCCCCAATTCTATTATTGTTTTTGGTTCCACTATCCAATGCCTGATTTGTACCTTTTGGGTAATTATATACCCTTCATCTCCAGAACTTAACTTGAAAGCATCCAGGGACAAGATAACAGTAGAGTGTACGGATGGTTCAGTAATATTTTTTTATATAATGCTGAGCTTCTTGGGTTTTTTAGCATTTTTAACTCTAGTAGTTGCTTTTTTGGCTAGGAATTTGCCTGATGGTTTCAATGAGACAAAATTTATCACATTTAGCATGCTGGTTTTTACAAGTGTTTGGGTATCCTTCATCCCAGCCTATGTCAGTACTAAGGGCAAATATATGGTCGCAGTAGAAATTTTTGCAATACTATCATCCAGCTTTGGTCTCCTCTGCTGTATTTTTGCACCCAAGTGTCATATTATCATTCTTAGACCTCATATGAACACTAGAGAATTCTTAACATCGAAAACAAATTCGATTGGTAGAAAGTGATAAATGTATTGATTCGATAAGATTGCTGGCCTTTTTTATTTAAAAATATTTTAGTTTACAATGAATAGAATTATATAAAACTGCTGATTGTATCTCCATACTTATCATAATAAATACGTTAAACATTATTTTTCGATTATCTGATGTACAATTACTATTAACCTAAGAAATAATAATTAAAATAGCACTTTGAATACCATAATTCAACGATATTGCCATTTTTTTTAAATGAAGATCACAAATAGGTAACAGTTTACTATAAACAGTGGAACAAAATGTTTTATAGTACTTACTTTTAAAAGTCATCTCCAGTCAACAGATTTTTAGGGCCTTGATTTGCAGTTGATTCTGTTGTTAGTTGTTGGTCACTTTGTGTTTTTTTGTTAAAGTTTAAATTTAAGGTCATGCTGATCGTTTGGCCCAGGGAAATCCCATGCAAGCCAGTTACGACTGCAAATCAAATGGTATAACCTAACACAGTGAAGTTTATGTCTTTCATGGTTACTTCAGATTCTTTGTACCTCTATTTCAATCATTCAACAGCACCCATGGAACCAGAGAAGTACTTGGGATAAAAATAAATGGGGTGTTTGGGACCCCCTGCTGTATGTATGCAGTTGCCCTTTCCAGGGGGCTGGTGAAAGAATGAGTAAACAGTAGATGTGCCCCTTTTTCTGTTTCAGTAACATAGATACAAAAATTTGATGACTGTTGCATAAAATTAAATAAAATATATATTAAATAAAATATATGTTCCACCTTTTTTTTCAACCCTGGCCTCTTAGAAATAATATAATAATTTTAACAGATTTTGCCATAGCCTGATTTATTTTCTTATTTCTTAGACTGTATATTATCGGATTAAGAAATGGTGTCATAACACTGTAGCACAAAGATATTATATGACCGCCCCTCGTGTATGTACTAGAACTCTGGAAAATATATGTGGATAATCCAGATCCATAAAAAAGAGTGAGCACAGCAATATGTGATGAACAAGTTGAAAAGGGTTTCCATTTTCCTTTAGTGGCCTTGATGGAACAAATGGTGGTGATGACACAGGCATAAGATAGTACTGTGATTAGTGCAGTGCTAAGTCCTACAATAGCCCCAGCAGATTTAAGTATCACTTCATTCACAGTGGTATCGGAACAAGAAATCACTAAAAGAGGAGGAACATCACAAAAAAAGTTCAAGACTTTGTTAGCCCCACAAAAATGTATTCGCGAGGTCAGCGCAGTGTGTAGAACAGCATCCGTGAATGCCATAATCAAGCTCAAGGTTATCATTCCATGACAAAATGATTGACTCATAAATGCAGAATACTGAAGAGGATGACATATAGCAACAAGTCTATCGAAGGCCATAAAACACAGTATAAAACATTCAATGGAACCAAAGAAATGGAGAAAATATATCTGCAAAAAGCAACCATAAAAGGAAATCAATTGGTTCTTTGTTATATAATCAGTTAACATTTTAGGAACTGTTACCGAAATAAAGCTCATTTCTAACAAAGCCAGATTGCAGATGAAAGTGAACATAGGATTGTGAAGATGAGAGTTGGTGACCACAATCCAAGTGATGGCAAAATTCCCAAGCATTGTCATGATGTAAACAATCAGAAGGACAGCGAAGAGTGTGCTTTGAAGATGTGGAAAATCTATAATTCCCAAAAGAACAAAAGCATTATCCATAGTTTCATTTTGTACATTTCTCATGTCCATTTAGCAGTTAACTTGCCACCAAAGAACATAAGGAGAGAAAGGATGAACTAAGGTTTGAGTTCCTATAGTAGGTAGGAAAAAAAGAGAGAAGCAGATGAGGCAAAAGAACTATTGTCTGATGTAACAATAGAACTATTGTCTGATGTTTTGTTTAAAACAGTATAGTATGGTTGTTTTACAAATAATTCAAATTTTTAATGCCATTCACCTGTTGCCTCTGTAAGTGAAATTGTTATGTTATATACTACTTGTTATGTCCTGTCCACCCATTGTACAGAGCTATGGAATTTGATGGCGCTATATAAAACAATAAATAATAATAATAAAATGTAATATGTGACATAGTAGGCAATAATTGCAATGTCTTTTACACATTGGATGTATGTTTTGAGCTTGTAGACTTGTACTCATTTAGCAGCGTGACTGTGTGCAAAACCATATTATGACATCACAATATAATCATTATTGAAAAACTTTACCTTTGTGCTGGTGAGGAAAACAATGAAAATCATACACGCTGAAATCACACAGAAACTTGAAATATTAATGCTGGAACTTACATATTTATATATATTTATGTAGTTATATGTATGAAACTGAATATAATTTGTAACTAAAATACGTTAGGCTGGAAGTAACAAGAGTTTGGAAGATAGGAGGTTTTATTTATTTATACAATAGATGGGACAGTCACATGTGTATATTCATGAGGCTATGGGATTTGGATATCAAAATACTGACGATGGGGGATTTCACAAGGGATCTCATTAGCAGCATACCTGCAATATATGGTTTATGCAGTTATAATAATAGTAACATGTAAATCTGCCTGTTTTCAAGACCTTCTTCTCCTTCTGTACCAGTATATCTTAACATATTTTAGTGTTATTTCAGTTGTGTATATTATATATTCATGTTCAGTTATACCTATTATAATAACGTGAGAGAGTGGGAGAGAGCATGAAAGAGCATGAGTAAGGGTAAGAGACAACAAATTTTATTTCCAAATGGAAAAAGCCTTCCAAATTTCATCCAAACAGAAATGGCAGAAATTGTAATTAATTATTTGAAAACAAATGGACCAAAAGGGACTTCCTAGCTATCAAATACATTAAAGAGCATATGATTGTTGGAGTCTCCCTTTAACAAAAGTTAAGGACATCTTGGATCAGTGGCAGTGACTGCGACCGGGCCCTGAAGTTCTGCCAGTCAGGGGGGCTCAAGGGGTGCCGAGCGGTCATTTTCAGCAACCGCTCAGCGCCCTTCTGTCTCCTTTGCAGCCGCCGCCACCTGCCTCAGCGCTGCCCCGACTGCAGTGTTAGGAGCTTGAGTCTGTCTTGGGTGTCGGCGCTCAGCAGTGAAGCCGTGCGCAGCGAGACAGAGGCCTTGCGCCCCCACCACAGGACTGCCCGGTAAGTGACCTACAAAGGGGAGTAGGGAGAGGGTAGATATTGAGAAGGGGGTAGGGAGAGGGTATATAGTGAGAAAGGGAAGAGGGTAGATAGTGAGAAGGGGGGAGAGGGTAGATAGTGAGAAGGGGGGAGAGGTAGATAGTGAGAGAAGGGGATAGATTGGGTTGGGGGGCCACTTAACAGATTCTCGCACCGGGGCCCTGAGGCTTCTAGTTATGCCCCTGTCTTGGATGTATATTTGGGCCTCCTGATTACAATATAAAATAATAACAGTCGTGTATTCTGGCCTAGAGCAGCAGGTGTGGTGGGTGGGTACTAGTGAGACAAGGGTAAGAGCAATGCCCCCTTTTGTCCTTTAAGGTGACTCTGTTTTTTCTATATCAGACCTTTCTGATATGCCCAACTCAAGTTATGAACCATGCACCTTTCCATTTATCAGGAGAAATAATAGAATATGTTCATACAGGCTCTAAATCCACAAATCTAATCCCAATGCCTGTTGTTTCACAATTTGTTTTAATTTTCAGCCCATAAGAAGGAAGGCCAATTATCATGTCAGACGATTAAATCTACACAGGCCTTATCTCCTAGGACTAGTCATCTCCAGTTGTGGTTAATGCTCGCTTCACATAGAATGGTATTGTCTCATGGCATAATTCTGTTAAAGTGACCTATGATACCCTCAAAATTAGCACAGCGGTGGAAATAAATGATGTTCTTTGTTAGAATATTTCCCAATAGTTATCCCCCAAGGGTTAAAATAGTTTTTTAAAATCATTTTGAAATAATTAAACTAATTGTCTGTAATCATCCTTCTAAATGGCCCTCAATTATGTTGCCACAAATCCATCCTCCAGCCTATTGAATCTTATCTATACAACATTTATAAATACTCAACATTCATGCTCCAAGATGCTTTGATTCCATCCACCACCATGCACTTCTCAAATATTTAGAAGATTAGGAGATCTTAATATTCTTTTTTAACTATAGAAGCATGACCTTTATGATACATGATAGATTCGAAGATCTCCAAATGAAATTACCATAAGTACTTGTGTTCCTTGCACTTATAGCTGTTGTCCAGGAGTCTACACAAACGGGGTGTCGTCTGGAAAAACAAAACATAGACTCTTTTTCAAAGGAAGGAGATATTGTGATTGGAATAATCACTTTAATTCATTCTACGATTTTTCAACCCTATGTAACCTACCTTCAAAAACCACCGGCGGCCACCTGTGAGGGGTAAGGTGAATAAAATATTTGTAGAAGACAAATACAACTTTGCCATCAAAGCAAAACAGTTGTATATGTTACATTTCCTTTTTTAAAACTATATACTGAAAAATTTATTTATACGTTTAAAAATCATTGTATTTGATACAGTTAAGGTAGGTTAGTAATAATAACTTGATTCCAGCAGAAATACTTATGAAAAGATATAAAAATGCCCCAATTGCCCCAGCTGAAATTTTATTCTGGCAATCAAAACACAAATAACTTACAGAAACACCATAGAAATACTTTACTCTCTGAGTAAGTCAATTCTACCAAAAACGCAGAAGATTCTTACATTTTCAACCTAATAATTTATCATTTTCATGTAATTTATTGTATGATTACAAACTGATATTGGTTATTATTTTAATTATTTGTCTTTACCCTATTTTCTAAAGATAAATGTACAATTACAATACATTTTTTTAATTCATATCTGAGCTATAATTCTTACAGGAATAATTCATTTGAAATAGCATACAATGCAGAAAATGCATGTATCTATGTCATTTATGTGAAAAAATATATAATATAATTAATAATATAATATGTAATTTAGAAAAAAAAACTTTGATAGCAGAGTCCATTATTCCATTAGGATGTTTATAACTGGTCAAAACTGATGTGGCTATCAATTGACATTGTTATGGGGAAACAAATAATTCAACCCAACTTGTATCAAACAATGGAAATGCAATTTATTGTGCCAGAAAGAAAGAAATTAAAAGTGACGAGCCAATACAGTGGCTTAGAAAGTCAATTACCAAAGTAATGGGTTACTTCTACATCCAAAGTTGGACAGAATGAATTATTAAATAATTATAAATGTGTTCAACATTTCATAGAAAGTATTTCTGCTTTTGTAAAACACTTCTAACCAAAGGTTCTATAGTTTTCTTACCAGATACTACAGAGATGTGCTGGGGATCATATTTGCAATTGAGGAAATAATCAGAATATTAACATTTTGCCAAATTTGACCTTGGGCTTTGATATATTTGACTCCTGTGTTTCTGAGTCCAGAGCTATTCAAGCAACGATGATGCTTTTATGGGAAAAGCATGAACCGACTTATACATCAAAGGAAAGTTGGAAGGAGCCATTCTTTGTTGGGATTGTAGGAGACTCCATGTCAACTTTATCTATTCCAATTGCTAGGTTGGTTAGTCTTTGCAATTACCCACAGGTAAGAAATATATAATTAACATGGAAAAGAGTAAGGAAATGTAAACATAAATGTTCATATTAACTTTTTAAGTGGAACTTAAGTTAAATGTTAAGTGTTAAGTACTTAGGAAAAATGTAAATAGAATTATTTATTTAGGAATATGACAAAATTACGCCTGGGAATAAGCATATTATTTAATTAAAACAATACTGCTTTAACACCTTCCAGTACCTACTGATAGGGTTGAATTGGCTTAAACGCTATCATAAGAGAAATTTATAGTAAAAGTTGTAACTGGTGACTTTCCTTAAAAAAATGATAATATTAAAATTTGATTGTCTTTCTTTTGAATATCTTGAACTTGATATTCCAAAAATATAGTTGTAGTGGCAAAGTTGTAGATTAATTATTTAGCATTCTTAAATAGTTAATTAGATAATATATGATAAATACCAGGCAGCTATTGAAGGATCTCTACTCTATTTAGAGATTAATTATGGTTGTCTGTAGACAAAACATTTGAAAAATCTGAAATCAGTGTTGTTATTCAGATAAACACAGAAATTATGGGGCGCAGATATATAAAAGGAAAAAAAACACCTAAAATAAAATATAATAATGTCTTTAATAATAAATATGGATATACAATAGTGTAGAAGTATATATATATATAAATCAATCTGACCAGCAAAAAAAGGAGAGAACTTACATTAAGTCCAAGCACCCAAAGTGCATCACTGCGTAGATGTGAACAAACCACTGGTTCTGGAATAAATAAAGTTCAAATGAGTCCTTCCAAACGCGTTTCGCCAATTGGCTTCTTCAGTAGAAGTGTTCTCAATTCGGTAAGTCATTATTATTCAGATGCTGTTTTGACAATTTGTTTAAATGTGCAAATTACATTTTTATATATAAAAAATCTCATAAAGCAATTTTAGAAAGTTGTACGATAAGAAACAATTAAAATCAATAAATACGTTGATTGTTTTAATGTTCATTTCAGATAAGTTTTGGCGCATTTGATCCAACTTTGAGTGATAGACACCAATTTCCCTCTTTTTTGAGAACTGTACCCAGTGAGAATATACAAGACAAAGCAATATCCTAATTATTGAAACACCTTGGATGGACATGGGTTGGCATTTTGACAAGAGATGATGATTTAGGAGAATTAGCTGGTCAACACTTAAAAGAAGAGATTGCTAAAAATGATGGATGTGTTGCGTTCTTGGAGAAAATACATTTTCGATATTCTCCTAAAAGGATTAAAAGGGTAGTTGACATAATTAGCAATTCTACAGCTGTTGCAGTTGTTGTCTATTGTGAAGAAATGCACATGAAACCACTTCTGGAGATGATGTCTGTCCTAGGGAAGAAGGGGAAAATCTGGATATACACACTCGGTTTTACCTTTATTCCAGGGGTATTTTCAGGAAGTTCCTCCCAGCTATTAAATGGCTCCATTGGGATGGTCCTACATAGCGAGACTTTGCCTGGGTTTGACAATTACCTCCAGTCTCTTCATCCAACAAAATACCATAATGACATATTTGTAAAATATTTTTGGGAGATGGCTTTTGATTGTGAGTTGTATAAAAATGACTCAACTTCAAAAGTGCAAACCACCAGAAATAAAAAAGAATGCACCGGGGAAGAAGAACTAGCTGGCATGGTAACTTTTGTTTGAACTGGAGGATTTAAGTTATACCTTCCAGGCATATCTTGCAGTATATGCGTTTGCCTATGCACTTCATGATCTACTGGACTATAGGAATGACAAATCATTTTGTGATTCCAGGATGTGTACAAAAGAAAAAATATTGCCCTGGGAGGTACAAATGTATATCAACCTTTCTCTCTCTCTCTCTCTCTCTCTCTCTCTTTCTCGCTATCTCGCTATCTCTCGTTCTATCTCTCTCGTTCTTTCTCTATCTCTCTTGTTCTTTTTCTCTCGTTCTTTCTCTATCTCTCTTGTTCTATCTCTCTCGTTCTATCTCTCTGTCCCCCATCTTGTGTCCCATGCATCATAACAATGATTAAGAGATCTGTTCCTACATGGTCCCTCAGAAGTAACATACTAGACATACTAGAAATGCTGATCAAGATTTCTTATATTTACAGATTTATTGGCATCTGAGAAATGTGAACTTCAAGACCCAGTCTGGAGATGATATATTCTTCAATGATATGGGGGAAATTCCAGCAATGTTTGATTTAATGAATCTGCAGATATTTCCTGATAATACATATCAGCTCAAAAAAGTGGGGAAATATGATTCTCAAGCAACAATAAGTGAACAGATCAGTCTGGATATTACGTTTATAATTTGGAATCAAGAACATACACAGGTCGGTTAACTAGTGATTTTTTTAGATTTTCAGTGAAGTAAATATGATAAAGAACAGTTTCTGGTGTGCAATGGATGTTTGAATGTGAGAAATCCTACTCCTTTTCTACTTTTCTAATTTGTAGATGCCCAAATCAGTCTGCAGTGAAAGTTGTCGACCAGGATATCGAAAAATCTCCATTAAGGGGGAGCCAGTGTGCTGCTTCCAGTGTGTTCCCTGTTCAGCTGGGGAAATCACCAATGAGACTGGTAAGCAGCATCCACGAAAACCCTAGGCCCTTAAACTGTGCATGCACAAGGGGGCTGTCAAGGGGAGCATGGAGCAAGTAACCCCGGAGCTGCTCTGATTTAGAGGTTTTGGGTCAAAACCTTTTGATATGTTTCAGTCGTAATTCTACAAATAGCAACCAGAACAACCAGGCCTTCAGATAATGAATGAATGGATCCGTTCTGTACGTTTTCTCTCTGTAAATGTGGTTCATAGTAGTGGGCACGACGTTGCCTGGTAAATGTGTTTTGGGCAGCATTATTACTGGGCCATGTAGCTTGGCTTGCCCTCAGCAATGAAAGTTGCCAGCCCTCTCTTGTGTGTTTGTGTAAGCTAATACTAATAATAGTTTTCTAATTGTCATTTAAAGTTAATCGTTAAATGTTAGCCACATTAGCATAATTGTATTAGCGCTTCTCCTTTATTACAGTTAATGTATAGTTATATTAAGCCATACTTAGGGGTTCCTTGACAACCTTTGGAATATGATGATCCTGAGGTATATTGTTTGTTAATTCTGTCACTACACTAATGATAGTTGTCAGAATTATTAGTTTGGGTTGTTTTTTTACTTATTCTAGATGCAACCATTTGTTTAAAATGCCCTGAAGACCAGTGGCCCAACAAAAATCAAGATGGCTGCCTACTGAAGATGATTGAGTTCTTGTCTTATGAAGATACCATGGGCATGGCTATAGCTGCAGCTTCTGTAACATTCTCCTTGATTACTCTGTTGGTTTTGTGTATTTTCAGGAAATACTCAGAAACCCCAGTAGTGAAAGCCAACAACCGAAACATCAGTTATATGATCTTGATATCCCTTACTGCTTGTTTTCTTTCAGCTCTCATATTTATAGGTTATCCTGTGCCCATCACTTGCTTATTGCGTCAAACTATTTTTGGGTTAACTTTTTCCATAGTGGTCTCAGGGATGCTGGCCAAAACTACTACAGTCATTTTGATCTTCAAGTCCACCAAACCTGGAGCTATGGGCAAACATTTTGATTCCAAGGTCTCAATGATTATAATCTATTGTTGTCCGTTCTTGCAGTTTGTCATCTGTTTGCTTTGGCTTGCAATATCTCCTCCTTTCCCTGAGCTAAACACAAGGGCCACATCAGATATTATGATGGCAGAGTGCAATGAAGGATCCAATCTGTTTTTTTACAGTATGTTAGGCTATATGGGAGCTTTAGCTATCACAATAATCATACCTGGGAATATTCCAAATGAGCTAATCATTTATTAAGATTATATCTAGTGACTCACAAAATTGACTTGTCATTATTTAAAGATACATTTAATTGGGTTGGATACACTCATGCATGAATATCAACCATAACATGCTGGAAGCAAATGCAGAAGACCAGCAGCAGGCTGGCTTCCTCTAAACTATCCTTCCAGGTGAAGTTGCTTGAGGGAACTGGCCTGAATAAACGTTTAATTGTCCTACCTTTCCCGTTCTTAGTCTGGAGATTTGTTTGTTTCTTCTTTCAACCTTCTCCTTCTTCCTACTAGATGCCTGTATTGGGAATGTAATTTACTGCGGTTGTCATCTTTCCTTTTTTCTTATTTTCAAACTCTGCAACACTATAATTTTTTTGTATTCTATCAATCCTTTTCTTTAAACAATCCCTTTTATTAAACCTATTCATTAGCAAACAGCAGATTTTGTTTTAAAGAAAAAATGATCAATTTTAATCAAAGAAGATAAATTGTATTGAGCCAACATAGAAAAAAAGATGTAAGGTCCCATCAACTGAAGAATTAACCAGACTTTTATACACGCATAGATGACGCATGGTGATTGGAGTACTTATTTATTTGGAGTTGCACCGGACTCTCTCTTTTAATGCATAATCCTTATTTTTTATTTTTTTTCAATATCAGCGTCCTTTTTAATTAAAAAAAAACTTTTTTTAGTTTAGCTTTATTATCTGCTTTGCCCTACATTTCCGGATATACAGGACGATAAAGTGACATACACACCTAATATAATACAATATTAAAATTAAATATTTAGTAAATAAAGATTAATTAATGATATTATCCTTATCTGGTAGAGGCTGTCGCTGTGGTATACAGACTGGGTAAGTTGAACATTGATTTAGATTCTTGAACACTGACCTCTGCTTGTGATAGTTGCTGGAAATACTTTGAAACCCTATCTCACTTTTATGTTTGCAGATCTCTCTCTGCTGGGAATTCACAATGTGAAAAAAGTAACTAAACCAACAAAGGATAGAATCTGCATGAAATGACACACGTTTGCCTTAATATAGTACTATTAAAGTATCTAAAGAAACAAACATTTGTTTATAAAAATAATCTAATGTGATTGAGTACAAAAGGGGTTAAAATATTTGCACAAATTAGATATTTTGTTGTTTGTTCTTTAAGGCAAACTCCTCATTTGGTTTAAATGACAGGAAATCGAGAGCAATCACATTCAGACCTACCATGAAAAAGGAAGACCATCTTAGCTAAAGTCATGGTTGGGCCATCTTTGGAGGGGCAAGGTTCGATCCACAATGTGGAGTCATAACACAGTGGGATACTAAAGCCTATAACTCCCGTGGCAGAGAAACTTTCCAAAACAGCTGAACAGCTCACTGGTGGAAGCTTGTGCCGCCAAACATTCTGGTGTCACTTATTAAGATATTATTTACGTAATTGCTACTCGATTGGGTATTTCTCAGTTGCTTCAGGGAGCCTCAAATAGCTTCAGGAAAGTTTATTGAGAAGGAAAGTGAATGAGTATGAGGGATTGTGAGAGAATGTGTGAAAGAATAAGAGTGAGTGAGAGATTGAAAAATACATAATGCAAATGAAAAATCAGAGCTCTCTGCTTTGTTGAGGTTTGCCTTCCTTTGACAATTTAATTAAAATTTGTACAAATCTGAATGGACAAGTCTACAAAAAAGGCTGACTAAAGCAGGTTAACCTTAAAAAAATGAAAAAATAATTAACAGTCTCTCAAGGCCTTAGGTTTCAATTAGAATTTAGAAACAGAATGTTATACCAGTGGAGCAAATGACCTTGCATATTTTTATTCTTTCAAATAACATGGTTTTAAACAGGAAACAATTGCTAGATATCAGATGCTATGGGAGATAGGACAATGTACCCCTTCAGGTTTCTTTAATTACCCTCTGTCCCACCTCAAGGATTGGGAAAACAGGAGGGTAATTGTCGGCCCTTCCTTGGTTGATGTGTATTGTGGGGGGCATTCACATCAAACTGGGTTTTGCCTAAAACATGCAAAACTTAAAATCAGTTAGTAAATCTGTGAGTTGTATTGGAATTGTTAGCTCTCGAGAGCATGCAAATAAAGTCAAATCTGGTTAGTTGTGTTAACCCTTAACTTGACAAATATTTGCGTACTCTACATGATCCCTGAGAGGAGGGGTTAACTTGATATTTTTATGTACCTTTGACTTGTGGTTGCGTGATGTTATCGTAGACAACCCTATGGACAATGACCATTAATAGTATGTAGTATAATACTATGTCCTTGGTACAACCAATGTTGCTCAACTGTCTTGAGATTCCAATACAGTCAAATAAGAAGTTTGATGAAAAAATTAAGATATGGAAGTAACTCAGCATAAATGAACATGTTGTTGTCATTGTTGTTAACACATTCTAATAATAATATTACATATTTGTGATATGTGAATTTCAACACTGTTGTCTTATCCCAGTCGCATAGACAAACACATCATATAATACTGCCTCAAATAAACCAGCCCATGGAACACTCTATGATGGTTTATAGGGAAAGTGACTTCATTAGATCAAACAGGATTTTATTAGCTCTACAATAAGTACATTCAAGAAATGGCACATAAAAATCACATGAGTGATTTATTGGAACAGTATGAAACACAAATCAGCTCCACAAACAATGCAATACATTTAAAGTGCAATTTCTTCTTGGCTGTATATTAAAAAGAGTTTCCTCTTTGTGCAAAAACATTTCTCCAGAAAGTGGCCTTTTTTCTTCAAAGATATAATATGAAATTGACTAATTATAAAATATTCTGTAATACCAATTATTACATGCCAACATTCCCTGTGTTTTATATTCTAAACAACTGGGGAATTATTAAGCTAAATATTACAATGTTGTTGCATCTTATAAGAATCTGTCGCTGCACTGCAAATAAATCAAACATATAATAACATGATAAACATGATAATGACCTATCAATTCTCAAAAACATTATCGTCGAGTATCCTGACATTTCTAGCTTTTTATATACATGTCCAATTTTGGCTACATCAGTGATATAAAGGATAATCGAAAAGTAAGGCAAGTGTTCATTTTTACATTTAGATTTCCCTTTTAACACATTTTATTATCCTAAAAAAAGAAATGTAGAGTATATAGAAGACATGTTGCTATATTCCATATAGTCATATGCATTAGTTGCACAAATCAGATGAACAACACCGAGTGGAGGGTTCAAAGATTCTCATTGTTTGACAATTGGCTTCAGTGGCACATCCGCGAGTGAATATTACTAGGAGGGAGAGAGAAAAAACATAAATAATGGTTCCGATAACTATTTGATCTAAATTGTATATTGTAAACAAAACTATTTATATAGTTAAAACACAGCTTTTGCTCGGGCAGCTTTTTCTTGTGTTAATTAGCACAGATGTACAACTATTTTGTAAATGGTGAATGTAAAATGTAAAGTACAGCCAAGCTGTTGGACTGTTGTTGTTATTGGACTCTTTTACAGCCAAGCTGTTGGACAAGGCATCATGAGACAGCCCGGAAGAAATGGAAAGCCCAGGTGACACTTCAGGTTGGAATATTGCATCAGACGGAGCCACTCTTTGATAATGACGTGTATAAGCCATAATACGGCACAGTGGGGATAATTTATGATTGTACTTACAGATTGGTGAACTTTTCAGCATAACAAAGCACCGGTTTGCGGCTCCACTACATGTTTGTGTTCTTCTTGCTGAACAAGGGCCGGATCCAGTGCATGATGACTGCCAGCATTTCAGCGCATCAGCTGTAAAAATAAATACATGTTTAAATATATGTTTATCTTTAACCATTGCCTTAACCCCTTCATGACATTAGGAAATGCCTTTAAGCTTTTTAAGGTCCTTGATTAAGCATAACAGCACTCAGAACGTGGGCTTGAACTCGCTTAAAGGGGTAAGTAGAGATCCCATATGATCTATCCAGACCCTGCTGGGATCTCTGATGACCCCCCCCCCTTGTTGGTTGATCACTATAGAACCCTAACAGCCATGAAAATGAAAGTAAAATAAGGAGAAATTGGGTTAAAACTTACAATAAAATATGTAAAATATATGGTCCCTAGTATATGGACTGCCTAGTACCTAATTACATAGCATTTCTCATTAGCATTTCTCCAGTGCATATGTAATTATCTCAAAGATTCAACACCAAAAAGAATTTCAGTGATGTATTTTGGATTAGAGTTTCTGTTCAACTGTAGAACTTTATAGGGAAAAAAACTACAGAAACAACACTATAAATATTATATAAAAAAACTGCGCTGTATAAATAAATAGTAAAGAAAGACAGAAAGAAAATCAGGATGAGACAGAGACTAAGGGTTGTATTACTAGGACTAGGTTTAATGAGGAACTCTCTGTTACATGAAGTTGAAGGGACTTCAATAATGTCATTTATCATAATTTTACCCCTATACCCAGAATAATATACTAACCTTGGATGATGAACGCTCCAATAATAAGTACGACAACAAATGCTTTCATCTTGAGTGCGCGGGATATGTTTCAGCTACTACTGCTGCTTATCTGCTTGTATTCTGCCTTTCTGGTTCTAATGCTTCTTTATAAAGCCTCCGTCTGCCTGCTTTTGTTTGCACTGGAAAATAACGGCAAGCACACTCCACGCCTTCCTTTCTTTTAGTGTTGACAGAAAAACATATTTTTGGGTCAAACTTAATTCCAGTCAAGGGCACCTTTGCTTCATTAAATATGAAAAAAGTTTTCACATGTATTGCTGGTAAAATATTTTAAACAGACAGTATCAGCATAAGGTATTCGGTTATTATTTATTTGTTTTTAAATAATAGCCCAGTATATTTTTTTATGAAAAGAGCTGTTTCATTCTATTTATTATAATAATGGTAATATGGGTTAAAGCTGTAATGTAACTAATTGTAGTCAACATGGGAACGGGTCTAGACAAATTGGTACAATATACACAATGTCTAAAAAATGTTACCATTTAGCTTAGTTATGAGCAATTCTGATTTGCCAGGAATGTAACAATTGTTAGTGTCCTACTTTTTGTGACATCCTCAATTTTTTGGGAAAGTACAAAATAGAGCCTGTCCCACTCTCCCAGTATCCTCATGATCTATAGCCCCATAGAACATGCCCCATACATATACAAAGCCAACCTTGCAGCACCCCACAGGTTAAAATATTCCTCCAACCCACATAGTAACCTCCCAACCCCATACCTCTCAACATTCTAGTCTGGAAAGGTGGGCCACTCCCCACCCCTTTCTGGTGGAGACCTACTTCTCTCCCCAGGGTTGTACGCACTCTATTTTCCTGCAACAATCCCACCCTTTACCTTCATGCCCAGCACGATGGGTCCCAAGAAAAGACCTGCATTGTGGAACCTGCTTACCGCTTTGCAGTCCCATGATTGAGACTATAAAATGCGAATGGGGGAATGCAGCTGTTGCTCTTAATGAAATATATCACCCCGGTTTTTAGGTAAAAATGAAATTTTAAACTACAGCTAAATGCATGACCCATAACCCGTTGGCACATATACCTATAGACAAGGCCAGACTAGGGAAGAAAAGCAGCTCTGGTACTTTAAATGTGCATATCAACACACCAGACCAGCTCACCATACATTTGCCCAGTTTACCAAATAGCCAATCCGGATCAGACTACAGACAGGACTCAATTCTGAATTCTTTCATTAGAAAAAGTAACGTGTGCATTTGAATGTACATCAGACCTGGCAGCAAAATAGCTGCTGCAAAAGCATTGTGGTTCTTCTTTGCAGGAGGATTTAGACAGAGTTGGGGACTGGGCGGGAAGTGTCAGATGAGATTCAACATAGATAAATGCAAAGTTATGCATTATGGTAAAAATAATAACAATGCAGCCTACCCTATGAATGGAATATCCCGGGGGGAAACTACCAATAAGGACTTAGAAAAAATGGTAGACAACAGACTTGGCAAAAGTGTGCAATGCCAGCAAGCAGCTGCAAGGGCCAAAAAGGGACAATTTTGGCATGCATAAAACAGGGTATTGATTCACGGGAGGAGGATATCATCTTGCCTCTGTACAGGGTCAATGGTAAGACCTCACCTTGAATATGCGGTACAATTCTGGGCACCGGTCCTTAAAAAGGACATTATGGAACTAGAAAAAAGTGTAAAGGAAGGCTACAAAATTAAGAAGGGGATTTGAAGATAATAGTTATGAAGAGACTAAAAAAGTTAAAATGATACTAGAAAAACACCTGTCTTAGAGGGGATATGATCACATTATATAAATATATGCAGGGCCGATATAAAGAGCTCTTTCAGTGACGTACATTAACAGAAATGTACAAAGAGCAAGAGGTCACCCTCTGATACTGGAAGAGCGGATATTTCATAGACAACAAAGGAAGGGATTCTTTACAGTAAGGACAATAAAGGTATGAAATTCACTGCCAAGGGAGGTGGTGTTATCAAATACAAGAGATGCCTTCAAAAGGGGTCTGGATATTTTTTAGAAAGGCATGCCATACAGGGATATACATAGAATAACATTAATATTTTAGAGCTTCATGATTCAAGGAGAAATCCAATTGCCTTTTGGAGTCAAGATGATTTTTTTTCCCCCTGATGGCAGAATTCAATGTAGCTTATTAAGGTTTCTTTGCCTTCTTTTGGATCAAGAGTAGGAAGGTTAGGTAGAAGGGTTAAACTTGATGGACTTAGGTCTTTTTTCAACCTTATTTACTATGTAACTATGTTCTAAATGCTGGAATATATATTGCCTTCCCAGTCTCCCCTAGCCTTTTTTTCTCCTGGCATGCGTAAGCCACACTGTACATAGTTTCTAGCTGCTAAAAAAATCCAGTGAGTATCCCTTATCCAAAAATCTCAAATCATCCATTTTTTTCAAATAAGGGAAATTCAGATAAGGGTTATTCAAGACTGAGAGGGTACAAGAAAGAGGTGTCTGACCTCCCCTGTAGTCAGTAGATCTTTTTCCCACCTGTTTTTCGGATTCTCTCTGCTGGCCACGCCATCGTTCAGGCTTCTCTCCGTGATCCTAGAGCACTTCCAGTCCATTGTTTGTGCTTCCCCAGAGCACTTCCGCTACCCATTCTAAATAAAGTCATCTGGAGAATCCTGAACAACAAAGCGGACGCGAGTTGGGAAGACAGATCCGTTATTCGAAATTATCCCTTATCCTTCTGGTCCCAGGTATTTTGGATAATGGATACTCAACCTGGATCTTCATAATGGCAACTATAGAAAACAGTACCAGGAATATTGTGCTGCTTCATTAGGTTAAGTAACATTTGTTACTAAACACAGAAACTGGAGATAAGAACCACTTGACCCATCTATGTTTCCCCTGCAGTAAAACAGACTCCTCATTGTAACATTTACAGGAATTACCTTATTCAGATCATGGAAAACATTTCACAATCCCTCGTTCTTTTGTTTACTGATCTCTTTGTGCTGGGAAATTCCCTTTGTCCTCTGAGATGTTTAACTTCACAGAACATAGGGAATGAGTTCATAACTGATAGGTTTTGTGATTGCAGCAATTACAACCTGAACAGTGCGTACAAAGTTCAAATATCCTTTCATCTAATAACACACATTACATGACTAGTTTTTACCGTTTATACAATGGTTATTGTGTTATAGAATACAATCATATATATAGTTACTGTTAAAGCAACCAATATTTGGATGCCATTAGAAAGTGGACTTTCAAAGGACTTTTATAACTTTTAGCATACCAAAGTTATTTTTTTTAAATTACTTTTAACATTTAAGAGTTGGATGTAACTGTATTCCGCGAATATTCGTCTGTTCCTGTTAAGGGGTTAATACGGGGTTAACGCGTACCGCAGCAGCTCTGGCGCCAGGAGTTTAAATGTCCGTATGAGCAACTCTATTGGTCGTCAGCAGAGGGCTCGTCTGCCATCAACCAATAGGGTCGCTCGTACAGAATTTTAAACTCCTGGTGCCGTAACTTGTCTGATAACTTGTCCGGCAGATACCATTGGTCTCCCTGTTTTATCATTTAACTTATAGAACAGGGAGACCAGTGGGATCTGCTGGACACGTTGCTTCATTAGGGTTTAACTTTCTTATATAATAATAATTGCACAATAAATACATATGAAGTGTATTATACATGATCTCAAATAAGTGGCAATTGCACAATAAATATATAACAAATTGTGTTACCTGCTCGATATTATGACTGCAGCTCGCTCACTAACATACTAGTTAGGCATACTGAGACAGTTTGAGGTAAAACAAATCAGTTCTTTATTATAGCAATATTTCTTAGTTACATAGGCATTAAAATAGTATCATGAGCATGTTAAGCATATCGATTATGAGTAAGCATCAATACATCACCGGATATCGTAGCATCACTCCTCAATCGGGGGACTTCAATCACGATTGTGCAGGAGGAACCGGGAAAACCACTGTTAGCACGTCTGCTTAACCTTCGGTAAGTCCCAACTCCTTCTGGAAATCCCCCTATTATATATATAAAAGCTTTGCTCCATATCTACTTCCGATTCTGCGCAGTTATAACTATCATGCTGGCGCAGCCGCAGCACAACCTTCTAGAAGAATCTAGCGCGTGATCACCTCGTGTAATCATGTGCACTCAGTTGTTTTTCTCAGTGCTCATGATATGATTTTAAGTCACTTGTTCCTGATTATTCTCCTTCTGCAAAAACAATTCTGAACTCCAGTAACCTCTACTAAATGAAGTCAATGGCTTAGATCACATTGATTATACCTATCTTATTGGATAGAATCTAATATCCATTCACTCACCAATCGTATCACACACGTATCACATAAATATACAATAAATATACATCTTTATTACCAATATTAAATCAATAAAGGAATATACAAAAAAAGAAATATATATATATAAAAAAAAATTTATTAAAAAGTTTATTTATTAATAAAAAATTAATTTATTTAAAAAAAAGTTTTTTAATTAAAATTAATCAATTTAATCAATTAATTAACCAATCGATCTAAAAAGCTAATCTAAAAAATTGAATAGATCAAAGTCTTGATTCAGACCTCTTGGGGCCAGGGTTTTAAGGTTGAATACCCATTTCATTTCCACCTGACCTATTTTTTTTCTCAAAATCACCTCCTCTACAATCTCTACTAACTATTTGGATCCCCATAAAGGTAAGGTGTTTTGGATCACTATCATGATGTTCTTTAAAGTGCAATGGTACAGAATGGTTTTCCTTCCCTGTTCTAATTGCCCTGACATGTTCGTCCAGTCTCTTATGGAGTGGACAAATAGTCCTACCAACGTACTGCAACCCGCAGGGACATTGTAATAAATAAATAACTCTTTTAGTATAACATGTTATCATGTGTTTGATATCATATTCTCTTCCTGTAATACTGGAGTTAAAGCTGGTCACTGCCCCATTGCTCCTAGAACCTGTGTCATGACATGGGGTACAACGGCCACGTTTAAAAAAAACATTTTGACTATTCAAAAAGTGTTGATTACCACTGTTATTTGCCGGGTGTAACTGGAGGTCAACTCGCAATCCAAATTAGGTGCACCTCTAAAAGTGACTTTGGGCTTTTCCGGAAGTAGCTGTTGCAGATCATTATCCCTTAGTAAGAGGGGCCAATGTCGTTTTATTATTTTTTTAAGATCTTGATGACACTTATCATAGTTGAAAACTAGGGGTATATCTTCCCTATTGTTTATCAACCCCATTTTTGGTTGTAATAAATCCCTTTGTTCTATTCTAAATATCTCCTCCAGAGTTTTTTCTAATAAACTATGTGGATATTCTTTCTGAAGGAAATAATTTTTTATCTTATTGGCCTGTTCTTGAAATATATCCTCATCTGTGCAGTTGCGTCTAACTCTTATCAACTCCCCCTTTGGAATGCCAGTTAACCATGGACTGTAATGTCCCCTATTAAATAAAACATAGCTATTTACATCTACTTTCTTAAAGTGTGTTTTAGTGCAAAGTTCCGAATTATTAATGTAAATTGAAAGATCTAGGAAAGAAATTTCCGAGGGACTGTAATCAGTTGTAAGGCTGGAGAAACAAGATATACTCCTACGAATATTTCTGTAAGGATACCACATTGCACTTTGCTATACGATAAATCTTCTGCACCATACATCTCACCTCTCCGCCAGTATTTAGTTTCTCAACATACGGATCGGAAACCAGTTGAAATATGCAAACGGAGGAGAGATATTCCAGAGAAGGAATCCCTCTATGCCTGATTTAGTCTGAGCAAGCTGATATGCTACACGTGAGTGTGATATTATCCTGTGGGGAACTCTAAACACATATTTATTACAAAACGTCAGACAGAGCCGGCCTTAGGCGTTGTGGCGCCCTGTGCGGACAACTACCCCCGTCTGTCCCCTCAAACTACCCCCCTCAAACTACCCCTCCCCTCTGCCCCTTCAAACTACCCCCCCTCTGCCCCTTCAAACTACACCTCCCCTCTGCTCCTTCAAACTACACCCCCCCTCTGCCCCTTCAAACTACACCCCCCCTCTGCCCCTTCAAACTACACCCCCCTTCTGCCCCTTTAAACTACACCCCCCCTCTGTCCCTTCAAACGACCCCCGTCTGCCCCTTCAAACTACCCCCCCTCAAACTACCCCTCCCCTCTGCCCTTTCAAACTACCCCCCCCCTGCCCCTTCAAACTACACCTCCCCTCTGCCCCTTCAAACTATACCCCCCCTCTGCCCCTTCAAACTACACCCCCCCTGCCCCTTCAAACTACACCCCCCCTGCCCCTTCAAACTACACCCCCCCTTCACCTTCAAACTACCCCCCTCTGCCCCTTCAAACTACCCCCCCCCTCTGCCCCTTCAAACTACACCCCCCCTCACTTACCTTGTTGCCGGAGTCCTGTGGTGAGAGAGGGAGGCATCCGTCTTCTCGCTCTGCCGGCACTTCATGTTGAGCGTCGGAATAGTCCGGCGCTCAACATGAGATGCCGGCACCGCGATGGAGTCACGGAGAGTAAGGGGCGCCCCTGCCCGGGACTTAGATTAAAGCATCATGTTTTTTTTGGTTTTTTTTAAACTTTATTTAACATGAATGATGTTAAATAAAGTTTAAAAAAAAACAAAACAAAACAAACCCGATGCTTTAATTTAAGTGCCGGGCAGGCGCCCCTGCTACCATGGCGCCCTGTGCGGCCGCACAGGTCGCACACCCCTAAGGCCGGCCCTGACGTCAGATATACACAATTGGAAATATAAGTATATACTTTAATTATTTTTTGGTGGATTATACACTGTGTTCACATCTTTTGGTGGATCATATATATATATATATATATATATATATATATATATATCTTTTGGTGAAAATTATTCACATGGTTGTTATATAATTTTAATATTTATTTTTTTTGCGCAACACTTTATATATTTTCTATTATATAATTATAATAATACAAGCAAAACAGTGGCTGCCTGATATTCTTGCCCCTTTCCTTTATTAAAATCAACATTTTAGTTAACCTTACTATAATCTGTATAGCCTAATATTTGAGGAAATTGTCTAAGGACCTCATTAATGTAAAAATAACACCAGAGACCCGTCATTTTAGATTAACATTTTATTTCTTCTCTAAAATAATTGACTCTTGACGTAACAAGCCAAACGAATTTGTCATTATAAACACCCAAACTTTGTAAATTAATAATTAGCATATCATTAGAATAACTTATCATCATATTGCATCACCTTTTTAATATAAAGCAACCAATGCTTATCCAAGGGCTTAACCAACCCTGGCACATGCTGAACCGCCACAGGCAATATACATATGCAACACACGTGCAACCACTAGTCGATTATTGACCCCCAACACAGACACCGCTCTCTCTACCCCTTCCCGTACATCTGGGGTCCAGATATCAATCCCCCAGGCCTCACCTAGCTGCTTCAGTGGCTGCCCCTATCCTAAAAGAATGAGTCCCATATTCTCCACACAGGAGGCCCAGGGCCACCAAACATTTCCTAAACACTGCTAAAAATGGTATGTGGTACCGTCCTTCTGAATGAGCAAAGAGGTCATGCTGGTCATGACCACAAATACTCCACCAGGGACACCCTGGGGCACACCACATTGCCCTGAAGTTTCAGCAAGACTACCTGAAAACGCCTACCGGTCCAGCGATTCCACTGATGCCAAGAAAGTGCATAAGCTAATTTATTAACAACTCCAAGCACATGAGAACACCTAAAACAAACATTTAGTTGCAAACGGTGCAACACCAGGGTGCAAAGGGGAGGATAAATAATTAATGGCCTGCACCCTGCTCATCCTATCACATTGAAATCTAACCCTCTTGTTGGCAAGACTAGTCCCTCAAATTTCCATCGCCACTATAATGGGAAATAATTCCATTCATTAACTTTAACATTTAACATGCTAACTGAGGCCTGTAGAGTCTGAGATGTAACTCTTGGGCGATCTCTCTGAGCATTGCACAGTCTGACCTTGGGGTGAATCTGAGGGAACGTCCACTCTTGGGAAGATTGGCAGCTGTCTTGAGTGTTTACCTCTTTTGAATAATCTTTCTCACTGTAGAATGATGGACTTGTTTGGAAATGTCCTTTTAACCTTTTTAATGTTGTTCCCAAGCTGCAGAAAAATACAGTTTGTGCTGGAAATATTTTTTTTTTTGCTATTAAAAATGCTAAAAAGTCACACACAAAATCGAAGGAGTATGGATCATTGGCTGTATTCCGTAAGACAAGAGTTTATTTTGTATTTTGTCACTTGTTCATTTCTTACAATGGTTGTCTTTTTAAAATCCAAGGAGCATCGAAGTTCAAGTGTACTTAAACAAACTTTAATATTTACTACAAACAACATATAACAGTTATCACTCAATAAACAGTATATACAAATAAACGCAATTGTAATAATTCACATTATTAGTTTCTAAAAATGAAAACACAAAATACACTGGGCCATAATTATGAATTTAGACTTATGCAATTGGATTCGTATGCACATGAGTTTTAATGAAAATTGCATGTTTTGTACATTCGTACAAATCTTGGAACACGATTGCGATCCCTACAAAACTGACAAAAATGAATGGCAAAACCTCTGAAATTTCGTTAAATTTGTTCATTCGTTTGCCTGCTATAGATAAGTCATTTCTCCTGCTCACACATTTTCAGGGACAGTTGCCAGTAATTACAAGATGTTCCTTTGTGGTCATCCATGCTTAACAAGCTATAATTAGCTTTTTTGGCAGCATTCCCAGAAAATATGGTGAAGGTTCAAAGTGGGTACACATGTTAACCATTAAAAGCCCAATAAGCCTAGCAGGTGCAGCTTATCAAGTATTAGTAAATTGAAACCCCACAGGAAAAAATCAAGGACAGGGTTCAAAAGAAAAAAAGGCTATAGTTAACCATGACAATTCCAGAGGAATCTATACTGAAAAAAAATCATATTACAGATAACCCTAAAAATAAACTTTTAATAATATATTTCAAAATCTCAACCAAAACACCAAATTATATCACAGAGGTGCAAAGATGAGGTAAATAAAAATAAAAATGTCAGAGGTTTTGTGGATGTCAAATTAGTTCTTCTATGAGGCCGTTCAACATATCCACCACCCTCTTGTTAAAGTAAGTCCTTACATTAAGTAAAACTTTGTTAAATTAAATAAAAGTAAAAATCTAAAGAGGAGGATAATTAATATGCAAATAACAATTAAGCATTTCAGTGTCTGTAAGGAAGGCTGTGCATTCATTTACCTCTACACACAAGCAAGGATTATATTATACTGCATGCCCCTGCCCTTTTGTCCTAGGTTTGTTTCTATACAGCAAGACATTGCATCACATACTGACCTCCCCTCCCTGTCGGTATCAGCCAATCAAATCAGAGGAGGTAAGAAAACGTCTGGAGAAGTTAAGTAAGCAGGTTGGGGGGAGGCGGATACAAGACATGGGGTGGGTGCAGGTGGCACAGGCAGGACTGGGGACAGAGAGATGTGTTTTTGGACTATTCAATTATTTTCCAATTTAAAAAAAAGCCCCTGATACGAAAGGAACTAAATGATTTTAGACCCTGTGCGCAAGTCAATTATGAATAGCGGTTTTATGACAAAGGTCTAAATATGGACCAGCCAGGAGAAACATTCTGTTGGTTTTCATTGGAACTACACACATTTTGATCTTAACAAAAAAGTGCCCTTTACGAACATGGCACATTCATTTTTAGCCTAGTACATGTAAGAACATTTACAAATAATTACAAGACAACAACAATAATTTACAAATCTACATTAATAAACTGAGTGGGTACTTCATCAGGAAAACAAGGCTAGAAAACATGATCATCTTTTAAGGATCATCAATTTCTCAAAAACTAAGTGACATGCACAGCTATTCTTATTATTCCCAAGGAAGATCTGGCGCTTTTCTCTTTATACCATGATCCGACTAATACAACTCTCACTCCAAAGAGCTTTGCATCCAGATAAATATCATGTATACAAGAATACTAGTATTAAATACCGTATATAACATAATACTTGGTTCATTGTCACCAACATAACATTGAGACACTCTAAGAGATGTTAAACAATTGGTATGACATGGAAGAAGATTCAGCTCCTGTTCCTAGATGATTCCAAACTGGGCCAGCTCATGTAGTTCTAGGTGATTGAATGCCTCCCATGGACAGATTACAGTAATGTCTGAAAAACGACAACAACATTTTATTAAAAGAGAAAAATGTAAATACCTATTCGTTAGCCGTTAGGCTTTGAATTCGATATCTGTGCCCAACCCACTATCTTATCTATATCTATATATATATATATATATATATATATATATATATATATATATATAGGATAATTCCTTACATTTGTGCCTACTCTCCAATAGCTTTCCATGTATGGATTACCCCATCCTATGTGATTTAATCAGCGATTGGTACAGACTAGTTCAGCATTATTGCACAGTATCGTATTCTCGGATATTGTAGAACATTGCAAGGTTGATAGCTCTTCCACTCATGATCTTGATGAAACTAATAGGGTACAGGAGTTGGTCAGCTAACTTTTACCAGGATGACTACGCTATATTAATAATGTCACTGTATTAGGTATGTACATTTACAGTGCGAGGTGGCCTATTATAATGATTCTTCTTCACCATTCTGAACAAGGTCACACATATTTATTAAAGACGTATTACGAATTGAAGGTGAAGTTACACTTACTTTTCGTAAATACATTTATTATATGTTACTATTAACATATTTTATGTTTGTTTTTTTCCTGGTTTCATAAACAATCAACAGTATTAAAAAAAGATAGGGGGTCTACATGTATGCTCATCTATCTGTGCATTTCCAAACATGGTTTTGTAAGAATTTATACCACAGTTTCACTCAAAGATGATCAGAGACTGTTTTTCACAGTGATAATGAAATATATAAATGTACACTGAATTGGGATAGGCAATGTGTCCCTAGAGGTGACATATTAAAGGGATTGAGGGTGATATAGTGTACAAAGTGGTCCAAGGTTCCTTACCTGTTCCAAGTCCTTCCATTCCTGGGATATCATCGCCAAACCTGGAATGTAACATTTGGAATAATCCTGAAAAGTGCCTCAGACTAAAAGCAAACATTTAGAAGCATGTTCCAAAAATATATTGTGAGCATTGAATATTGTCTTGTATATAGTGATGTAGGACAGAATTAAAGAAATGTAGATCTTGTATTTTCTTATAAATTCATTTCATCTACCCACCTGAAGGTTGCCATTGTAAGTAATTATGAGACATCTGGATGCCTCACAAGACCACACAGAGTTAACTCCTCTGTGACAGAGCCTAAAAAGTCCTTGATACATTCTTATTTGTGACTTTAGGAGGTCCTGAGCAAAACTGGGATTATAATAGTAAGTAGTATTTTACAGAAATGTACATATGAGCTGTACATACAATTTGTCTCTTTTTTTCCCCAATATATTATTCATATATAATGTGTTTCGGCAGACTAAACACAAAAAAGGAAACTATGGTTAAATATATGAATAGAATAGCAAAAAATGGTCTTTACGGTGGGAAATAGCCTTGTCATGAAGTGGTTAAAGTGTACTAGATTATTTAGTTAGCACTACATATAACATGTGATTTTAGTTTGTCAATCGGTTTAATATCTTAGTTAACCTGAAAATTGAGATTGTTTTGGGGCCTATGGCCTTCTTGTTACCCAGCCTTACAAAGCCTGCCTAAACCAATCAAAAATAATATGCAACAATAGGACAGTGATTTATTCTTAAAAAAAACTTACCCCTTCACTCCCTTTTTTGGTGGCTTGCTCTTAAATTGACGTGTCTGTCTTTGCTTAAATTTAGGGGGTCCTTTTCGAGGAGTGGTGGGCCCCCCCTGGGTATTAATAGGAGCCAGCGCACTGGATGCTGGAGAGCTAGAATTCATCACCAAATCAACTCTTCTGTGGGAAATGTAAATATCTATAGAGCAGAAGAAATACATAATGCTCAAGGAATGCAAATAGGCCAAATGTACAGCAGATTTCAAAATATATTCGCCTTCCAACATGAACCACGACAATTGAAAATTAAAACATAGTTTAAAAATATAATTTCCTATATACACATTATTATGTAAAGCATTTTTGTACCATTACAGGACCCCTCGCTCATTAATTCTTCTGCTACATAAGCTCTGTGGTATTGGCCCATAACATTTTAATATATGACCCTTAAAGCTTAGACCCACCATATACAGTGATGTATCGTGACCTAGGCTAACTGGACCTTGGCCTAGGGTGACAGGTCAAGGAAGGCAGCAGCCCTTCAGCTGCATAACAGTGAGCCTCGGGCTTTCAGTAACACCACTACTTAATGGGCTAGTTAAAAGAGAGATCACTGATAGGAGATCTCTAGTGGTTAAACCAGTGCGGATTCATGAAAGTCCCCTAAACTACTGGACTATGCATTATGCAGGGCTGACTCTGAAATGTAACCGTAAACCTTTAAAAGTGCATTTTCTCTTTTAGACACTAGGCGTCACTGCGCCATTATTATTAAACTTGTAGCAGCAAGCAGTAGAAACAAACATTTTACGCTTTTAACCCCTTAATGACAAAGCCCGTACATGTACGGGCTCAAAATGCATTGTTTTCAATGGGTTTAGGGACTGCCCATTGGCCTTAAGGGGTTAAACAAGCAATACAAGCAGCAAAACTATTGTCCCTTTAATTGCTCCTGTTTATATTAGAATGAGAAATCACCTGCCACCATGTGTTTTCCTTATATCTGTTTTATAGCGAAATGTTGAGGGATATCGAAAATGAAAATTAACTATATCAAGGAATCATTCTTTCTTTACAGAGGGGACAATGTTTAATGGTCCCAAAACAGATACAACCCTTCAAGCATTAGGTAACAAGGTTAAAAAAGAACAACTTATTGTAACATTTCAATGCATCATTTAGCACCCTATGAAACTGCAGATACTGTTTTTTAAAGCCTAATAAATCACTTAAGAGACCAGTACTCGGCAACCAACATTATACGGTGCTTATCCAGATTAGTTTAAAATGAGCAGATGGCTCTTTTAATTGGATCCAACATTTAATGTTTCCTCTGGATACTCCATTTACATTATTGCTTGATGGATTTTTGAGTGTCGTTTTAAGAGTGCCTATGGTCCAATGATCTGGAACCACAGGGAGAAAATCCCCAGGCTCTTTTTCTGCTATTACTATTATTCATTTTGTTATTATTTTTGCTCTGATTATTAGTTTGTTTATAATTGTATACTTTAAATTGGTTCAAACAACTGTATTGTGCAGCTTGCTCATGAGAAGCACCAAATCTTTCTGGTGTTAAAACTTGAAAATGTAAGTTCTGAAGAAACTACTTTCCACCTACATTATACAACCATAACCTTTGTGAGTAGAAAATATAAACTTGGATTCAGTTAATTCCCACTCTCGCTAATTAAAGCTTTTGTCATATTACATTCAATCAGTACATTGCATCTTTTTAATCAAGAGGTCAGAAGGGTTTTGGATTTGCTGGATAATTTTAACCATGTAATCCCGCTACATGCTCAGTATTAGGTATAGGAGGATAACTTTTGCACTTATGAATCAGAAGACCTTCTATTGCCTATTAGGCTGAGTAAATCCAGGGTCAAGACCTGTAGCTCAGAAGTTATTGTTGGACTATACAGTAAATCCTATTATTCACATTTGGATAGTCATTATTAATTTTCAACCTTTTTTTACAGGAATGTATAGATCTGATGTATCTGATATCTGATGTAGAGTTGTGTTTCTAGCTACAGTAGAAATCTGATTGGCGAGTGGATTATTCTGCCTTTTCCTTCCAACTCCATCTGTTCTGTAGCACATTCTACACAATACACTTTGACATATTGACACTAGTTATTTTTAACTGTTCAAAAAAATTCAATTTCAACCAATTAAAAGAAGCCAGTTGTAAAATATTTAACATGGGAGGATGACCGAAGAAATTGCCTAGCTTCAAACCTGTGTAGTGAAAATATGCTGGTTGTGCGTTCTGGCCCATACAGTAATGTGCCACCAAATCAGGTGCATTACGTACAGGGGATGGCTAGCAATATCGGTCCAAGTGGCTATACAGTACAACAGCCATAAACACAATTGCCTACAGACCCGTTGCACACAATACAGTCCCGTAAAGCCAGTACTCCCTAGGAAATACTGAACAGGTAGCCCATGAAAAGTGTGTAAAAATATCCAGTTATGGAGCAACTGCTGCTAAAAGTGCAGTCTATGGTAGACAAAACATTGGCTATTAGTGGACTTCTGGCGGTGTCCCCAAATCCTTAAGCCACGGGCATTTAACAGTCTTCCGCTGTCTATGCATACTTTTCCAGTATTGATACCAAAGCAAATTATCTTCCTTACCATTCAGATATCTACCACATCATCAGATTTTTCAAGAAAAAGCAGGAATATTTGAAAATTCTGTAGCGGTGTCAAAAGGTGCAGGTCCTTAATCTGTCTGTTAATGTTAATGCTGATCATCAGATGACATGTTGTCTGTGTAGCCTCCTCAGTCCCTATAAACTCTCATGGAATCTGGGTTTGTACCTACAGTAGAGTGTTAATAGTAAGTTATCATAAATGTGATCTGGTGTGATATTTGATGTTTAGTTTATAAATATTTTTGCTGTTGGCATACTCACAAGAGCAGGCGTCGAAAGATCTGACACGACTCTCCAGTGGGTTTGTCACATTATGTTGAAGGTTGATCCCACTGAAATACTCTGGAACTTTTAATCTGCTTTGCAGAGGATTACCTAATATAATCAATTAACAGACTTAGCAATGTCAAGTCTCTAACAGACATGTACACAACTTGTTGCTGCTATTTAAGAGGAATGGCACATGTCCTACTGTAAAAAGAACATAAATGACATGATTGTTTATCCAGTAGACTGGGGCTGTCCTTCTCCTTCTGTCCCAATATGTCTTGACATGTGGTAATGTTGTTGTTAATTTTAAATTGTCTCTTTGTTCCTTTGGTTACCATAATTTATATTATATTATTTTATTACAAATCAAAATACATTTAAAATGTAACTTCCTGCCTTTGTTCACAGGCTCCATCATGGACAAGGGAAAGCTATGGAACTATGTAACAAATTAACATGATGGTAGATAATAACCATTACACATTTATTGTTTGGCCTGCAAACTTGTGTGGATTTGGCTTGTACATGGATCCTTAATATCAAGTGTATGATTCTTGCTTGGATTTTAGACTCCAGCTTGAGTAGAGCCACAGCTTGCTATGCCCACCTCTACTTATTATGTTTTCATGTTGTATATAAGATTCATTGTTTGTATTCCAAATTTATTTCAAAAAAACCTATTTAAGCAGGTGCCCTCACCTCCATGGTCCAACATTTGTCACCAAAAGCTAATCAGTGACAGGAAAGCGTTCCCATTGAAATAAGTGGGTGCACTTGTTGCAAATGTACACTGGGGTCTGAACAGACCCCTTTCTGCAGTGTTTGTCGAGCCAGCGCCGGAGCTGACTGGTGGTAAGTATATCACATGCAGAAAGATGTGTTAAGCTGAACATATCTCTTGCACCACAAAGCGTTCCGAAAGGGGGAAATGCATATGGGGGATTGTCCATTTGTGCAAAATGGACAGCATGAAAAATGGAAGGGGCCACGCAACTGTCATATAGATTAAAGTACATTTGATGTCTGGAATGTCCCTTTAAGTGTTAGCAGAAAAAACTCTGCAGTTGTTTCTTTCCAATTCATCTGAATGACATGACACAGTTGACATTAAAGACAAGAAGAAAATGATTGGAAGAAAATGAGTAGATTTTGTATGATGGAATTTTAGACGCAGAAATTCTGCTTGTTACTTCTTCCATTACATTAACACTACATATTCCTTATTCCACATTTATTCTGTGCAATCTTTGTTATAATATGCTTACTAGCCCAGGGGACAGATAAACCCAAGTGGCCCTATTGGCCCCTTGTCCCTCCGGTTACTGAAATACTCATGTATTTACACACACTCTTACACACTTGAATACACATATACACTCATGCTAATCCACCCTCCATTTTACACACACATACACCCTTATTCTAACACACTTATACATGGAATCTCACTCTAACATTCATACATCAAACAACATGGACATTGAAAATGTAAAAGCTGTAGTATGGGAAATTATATTTGTTGTGGTTCTTTATGACAATATTGATGACCTCACGGACACACTGATACAACTCACAAAAACATATGGTTCAAAATGCTAAAATGTAATAACCAATCAAAAAATTACAGTTAAATAACTGTCTGCTAGTGCACACACAGGAAACCCTACTGACACGACATGTTGCAACAAGATTGTACTGGCTTCAAGTCAAATCTCAAATGTTCCCCTCCTCCCGTGGCCACCTTCAGCTATAACCTGACGCTTAAAGCCAAACTATCTTCTCTTATTCATCTCCCTATTTTCGCCTCTTGTAGCTTCCCATCTGAAGCCAAGCACTAACCCGCCCCTTTGATCATTTAATTTATACTAAAACCACTTAGCCATAATTATTGCTACAAGAGCTACTACTCCCTCTCCCCCCCCTCCTTTTGTTTTAATTACCCCTACAACTGCCATAGATTGTAAGATCACAAGTGGGGCCCTCATAAGCCCACCACTCCTGCCAGGTACTTTATATAAAGTACCATAAGGCTTACCTTATGCATCGCAGCATTGCAGGGGTTAACGGGAGCGGAGGCCCCTGCAGGCGACAAAAAGATTCGCTCGCACGGCTCTTTAACTCCTGACTGCGGAACTTTGGCCTGGGGAGACCATGGTTTCCCCGCTCCAAGAGTTAAAGGTCTGTACGAGCGACTCTATTGGTCGCTTGTACGGAACTTTAACTCTTGGAGCGGGTCTCCCCCGGCCAAGTTGCGGCACCAGGATTTTAAAAGTCTGTATGGGCGACTCTATTGGTCGCCAGCAGTGGGCTTGTTTGCCATCAACCAATGAAGTGCAGGTATAAGTGATCACAAACAACCAACTTATGTTGGCTTCTGCTTATGTAAACTTTGTAGATATAAATTTAGCCGAGCGGCTGTTATCTTCATGTTTCAAAAATTATATTGTGTGAATATTTTGCTTCTTAGAAAGCTTTTTGAAAGAACTTGATCAATTTCTGACTTCCCATAGTATTAAACCATAATAACATTGCATAAGTTTTTTTTTACAGTGCAAAATATCAATTGAAAGCTGAAATGCATCCGCTTAATACTATTTTTGTCTTTAACCCCAAAATCTTGAATATTCACAGTAAATATCTACATAATATTATCGTAAGCTTTGTATTAACTAAGAATACTAATCGGTACAATGATTTTGTAACATATACTTCCTGTATGTAATGCATACATGGCTATAAGTACTACACATTTCCTTTATACAGCCCTCTCAGAAAGCACACTTTATCAAGCCGGAAGTAATTTGAAGTTTAGAATTAGCAGCAACTGCTCGATAAAGCTACTACTAGCAAATGTATTAAAAAAGTGTCCATCCACTGAGAAAAATTTGTGTTTGAATACATTCTGTCATGTGTTTCTAATAAGTTTCACAAATTAAATCTGATATAAATATGTAACAAGGGACCAGGATGCTGGTTGCTATGCTGGTTGTACCACTTTTTTTTTTTTACCAGAATAGCATTTTAAACATATCATGTAAAATACATAATTGCGGGTTATCCCTGATTATAATTCTTACACCTATAATTAGTATAGTACTACTCTCTTCTTGTGCTAATAGAAAAATATTTTCTTGAGTACTGTATGTGGCCATCTTGCCCTAGATGTGTAGTTTGCTAAATATTCCAGGTGAATAGCTGGTGAAAAGGGAGTGGCTTAAGCCAGATAGCATTAAATGGGTTGGAAGTGGGAGGAGACTTGGGCAGGGAATGGGCAAGGCCCCAGAGAAAAGAAGAGTGGCGTGGAGATCTGAAGAGCAATGCTTCACCTCGAAACTCCAGGCCCAACTCAGAAAGGTTTCACTGAGGGATTATGGGAAGTTGACAACAATCTACATGAAATCCACTGACAATGCCTTTGTCAGGAAATAAATAATAACACGCAATGTATGGGTTTCAGTGTGCAGTTTAGCTTTTGCTCAAATGTGACAGTTCCAATTCCAATGAAAAGCAGAAATCTCAACATGTGCAAAGGTCCACATGTAGCTAGTTAGACATGGCAGTGTGGAGCCATTTAAAATAACTCCTTGGTGTTTTAGCTCCTTGGAGAGATATTACAGCACACATGCTTTTCTATATTATCTAAAATAATTTCATGTTAATTTTATACAAGCATTCAAAAAGGAAGCGATTCCTGTTTGGTCAGTCCTTAAAAATTAAACTTCAGATTTCCAGGGTATGGGATTATTAAAAAATATTTGAGCAAGACTAAAATGTACATCAGTTCAGTACCAGAACATTGTTATGTTACCTGTCCTTCTAACAGGTTTTAACAAATGTATTCATAACATCTGTCACTACTGCTGGTGACACAGTGGTGTTTTCGTTTGTCGTGGTGTCTAGGCCTGACCCAAGTCAGTGCCTCTCTACTTTTTGATCCTCCATACTGAGTGCCGGGATATGACAACATATCAAAATGTTCTCTCAGAAGCACATGCGTTTTAGATAAACAGTACTACAGAGGCTTTGCCAGCTATGGTAGGATAATTGGCCAGGTAAAATAGTGAACTGAGATCTCGCAAACCAGCCCATTAGGCACCAAAATTGCACAGAAGATGACTCCCCTTTGGACGCTAGTCTGGCTAGGCCAGAATACGTACCAGATTTTACAGAGTAAAATTGACTTGGCCCACAACACATGCATAACCAAGACTACAGCTGCCATTGTTTTTTCTGTGAAATTCTGTGGAGCAAATTATAATGTTCTAATCACACCTGGGGACTTTCCTGGTTTTACCCGGAGGCACGGTCTCTGGGTCTCTGCCAAAAATGTTGCAGGAGTGGCATTTAGGCATGCCCCACTCCTCGCCCATTTCCCTTCCTACCCCATACATGTAAAATGCATATGAGGGCTAGCATTGCCTGCAACATCATTGGGCTAGCCCACTCCCATCAGCAGGCTCGCCCATTAATGCCAGCAGGCCAACCCATTGACATCCTGAAAAGGGATGACCCCGTGTAGCCGGTGCCTAGTTAGCCCCAGGTAAAGTTATAATCATATCAAATCTTGTGTCCTAAATCAAAGTTGACACCTTCTGGATGAAAACATAAAACGTTGAAGACTTACCTAAGCTTTAGGGACCTTAGATGTCTCTTCTTAGCTGGAATGTAGAACAGACCTCTGAAGTCCCAAAAGTTTGACTCTACATTTTTCCTTCCTGGTCAATAAATGGCATTACCTAAAAATTCCAATTCCTCTTGGGCCAATATGGCCCTTGTTATGTCACGTCTACCCATTGTACAGTGCTACAGAATTTGATGACGCTATATAAAACAATAAATAATAATAATATCTATTTTTCTTATTAATATTATCAACAATGACTCCAGCAACGCACAAGGGTTAATCCCCTCAGGCTTTATTGTACTGAAGCACAATGTATCAGTATTATTTATCTGCCATTATATCTTGGAACAGAAGATAAGTCTGTTGAAATTCTTTAGCAGAACTGGTAGCAAATGCTAAGAACTTCCTGTTGAAGTGGTTTTGAGAGAGAACTAGGGTTGTTTGCTTAAACAGTTTCCTTCCCCTTTTCAACTGACAGACAAACTAAAAAGATTAAAGGAAGGTCTCTTCTGCACAGAAAGGCACTGACCAGAGCTTGGTGAGTAAATGTCCTTTTATCCCAAAAATTGCTAGCGATTTACATACGTTCTGGTAGGAAATAGTTAATGGTCGCAGTAGTGTGGCACAATGTGAAATATTCGTGTTTGTGGCACTAATCTTTAAGGCTGAGTGCGTAAGACGACAGATCCTATCACTAAAACGCAGGACTCTGCTTGGTGTGTTGGCTAAGCAATGATATATTTTGGATCACCATCATTGAGTCTGGATTATAACACAACTATATGCAGATCTCAGATCTTGCGTCATATGGTGCTGGATCAACACATTGTATTCTAAAGTGGAGTTGGCATCTTGGCAGCAATTTGGGAAGAGGCAGAAATAATGGCAAAAGCTGTTATATTTAGTCATTTCATTTTTAAGAAAAACAAATGTAGATGTGATGTATTATATTAAATCTCGTGGAAGACCGTGTGCCAACCACAATAAGCCATTGACCTTTTTCATTAGTATACTTACTGTGCCTTAATCATTTCTGGCACATTATAACGTGAGGGGAAGGAATAATATCTCTGACTAAGTACAACAATAATATCCAAGTCATGTCATTAGTGGGGTTTTAGAGTAATTAATGGACTTACAACCCAATACACAATTTTATCGAGACTTAAGTAAAACATGCAGTAGTAATAAATGATAAATGCATGTTGGCAGAATAGTTGTCCCTTTTTTGTTGTTTTCTTAGAAAAGGTTGAAATCCTAGTCCGATATACAAAGTTAATAGAGAAAACTACTCTTCGCGTGAAGGACCTAAATTACTAATGGGTTTATGCACAGAATTATACGATTATAATTATATTCTGCAAAGCTCTAAATACACCTGTTAGCATTTAAAAAAGTATGCATGCATACATGCAATAGAATAGTGTTGTGTTTCATACAGAAATACCATCGTCGAGAATCATAGCTCTTGGGCAGTATAACTTGAATCTTGATTTTGCTTCTATTGAAGTTCATATTTCTCATAAATGTTTTTTCCAGGAACAGTAAAATATTGTAATGTTTAATAATTCATATTTTGTATGTTAACCTGAAAAATGTCCCAAGGTGGAGGTCTAACATACGAAGTCCGGTGCTCACTCTTAGCCCCAAACAGAATGCGGATCTGGTGCTAGAGGTTATTACAATAATTTGCACCCTGCTATTTTGAAAGCAGGATGTACTGTGGAGATATTCAGGCTATGCTGGGTAATTCTTATCTAATCACATTTGCTCATGATCCACTAATAGGATGATCTCTAGCTAAATGCCAGAACTAAGTACTCAACAGTCACAGCTCACGAGGCCAAGCTTGATGGCGTGGCTATTCTCTGCCACTTTTGATATTATCGACATGCAATATTGGCAGGAATTATTGCAATGTTTTGTGTTCCCCTTATACTAAATGGAAACATAATATTTTTATGCGTGTAAGCTGTACATCTGTTCTGCAAGGTGAGGGCTACATAGTGTAGATGTAGAACATTTTGCTTCTTGGCTGCCACAAACATCATCTGTTATTGGGTGAAAGTTGTCAAACTTGTTTTTTTTATGCAAAATATTAACTTGTTTGAGATTTTGGATTCGGGTTAGAAAGCTCTTCAGTAAGTTCCTGACTAAGCATTACCATATATGGTATTTCTGTGCAGTTCTGATAAACCATGGCTCTAGAACAGGAAGAGGCGACCTTCTGCTGTTTTAGCTGCCTATAACTGCAATAATTGTCAGTTGGCCTTTTTCTGACAGCCCTGACAGTTGTATAATTTATAATAACACTATTAAAAGATAGAATTTAGCAACATATAAAAAATATTGGGCCCATCAAGCCTATTCATTTGGCAAAAACCTAGATCTTAATCAGTCTTTGCTCTTGTCTTAGGCTCAGGATAACTTTATGCCTATCCCATGCATGTTTAAATTCCCTCACTGTGTTGTCATCTACTACTTCTACTCTGAGTCTATTTATCTTCCCAGTAAGCTTCCCATCTAAGCTTCTGACCCTCTAGTTTTAGATTAAGACCTCTTGTTCTAACATTTCTCCATGATTATACATCTTGAGCATAGCTGGGAAATCCAGTTTGTAAGGAGGCCACCGCATCCTGGCCAGTATAGGCATCCAGAGGGGGCAGAAGAGATAGTGCTTAAATGCATGTTATCAAAAGATACCCCTACATAATGCTCCATTCCAGAGTTTTAGTAACATTTAAATCTTCCATTGGTGGTAATCTCCTTGAACATTGACAACCAGCTGTTCCCTCACTTTTATAACCAGAACAAGATGGGGCTCAGCATGCTGAGAGACTCTAAATTCACAAGAGCAGTGCCCCCTTCTCCTTCCAATATGTCTTAACTTCTTATTTTCACTGTCCCCTATTGTAACAGTGATACAGAATCTGCTGGCGCTATACAAATACATGCAATGTGAGGATTAGGTATGGTAGATAGCAACCACTAGCCTTTGTTAGATTCATAAACCAATCCTTAATTTGGTTGCCTTTGTTAAATATGGTGGAATTTGGTTCTGCTCACGTTGCAACAAAGCATTGATATTGCCATTACCTTATGTGCTTAGTCCAAAACGCATTGAGACGGTGCACTTGCTTCCTGCTGGATCATATACACAGCTGAAGCTACAGATTTTAGAAAAATGTAACAAAAAATTGAGTAAACTAAATTGCTTTCCTTTTCCCATTAAAATGGAAACACTGACTATTCCAGAGAGGTGTTAATTTTTATTTAAATCCCATATTGACATATCCAGCTGTCTATTTACTGAAGCCTGTAGAGCTGATTCGTCACTCACCTTTAAAGAGATTTTAGAAGATTACCTAGAATTAATGAGCATGAATATTTAACAGAAATGACTGCACTCTAGTAGTCCTCAGGGAGTTTATTTTATCTACCACCTCCAACATGTGCTGCAAAATCCTTTTTGGGATACGGTTCTTATGGGATTCCAGCTGCTGTGAACTTAAACTACAACTCCAATCATACTTAGTTGAGTTTATTTTTGCAATGTCCCTTTGTTTGTTCACCACATTAACTATACAACAAGTCCATCTTATATGTGGAGCTCACTGAGGTTAACCACATTTGTTTCCCTTTATTATTGCAGGTAAAAATGACAGAAGATCACCCTGTCGCTCATGACCTTGAGGACGATGAAGATGAATTGGATGGAAAATTGAATTACAAACCACCACCACAAAAGTCACTACAAGAAATTCAGGAGCTTGACAAGGATGATGAGAGTTTAGCCAAGTATAAAAAATCATTGCTGGGAGATGGACCAGTGGTATTAGGTATGGATGGCCTATAACTCCCAGTGTGGACAGGACAGATGCTCTAAACGCTGTTACTTTGCACTTTGTCCCAAATTGTTGGACTATAAGGGGAGCGTAAAGCCATTGATACTAAGGGAAAGCTTGCACTCCTCCATCCTTTATGAACAAGGATGAGCCAGGCGCTAGGCGCAAGTCCAGTTTGAGCCACAGCTAGCTTGACCAGCTGTTCAACAACATTATCAATAGGAAATATACATCTACATGTGTATCTGCAATGTGGTGAGCGGCAATTAACCAGTGACATGTGTATGTAATGGTTAAATGTGTGTTGGATTGTTCTGAATTTCCAGTGGGCTTATGTGACCTATTATGAAATAGGCTATATTGTTTTAAGACTATCCAGATAACTGAGCTCGATTAATCCACCAGGTGGTGGCTTTCTTTTAGTAATGCAAGTTTTTTTTTACTTTTTCAGATCCAAATGCCCCAAATGTGACTGTAACCCGTCTTACACTGGCTTGTGAAACCGCACCGGGACCAATTACAATGGACCTTACTGGTATGTGTCCAACCATGTGAACAACGCTGTTCTGGACCTTCTGGTATCAGCTTCAGCTTGATTACCACTCTTAAACTTTTATCTACGCAGTCCCTTGCTCATTATCCTCTCATCAACTATTGGGTTTATTTACAAAAAATAAGTGAATGTGAGTTTGCAGTCGCACTCGTTCACCACTTCAGCTCACATTTAGGCTGACTCAAACTATAGTCAACCTGCACAAACCTGACTGCAGCACAGTAGAGTTGAAGAGACTTAAAAACAAAAAAAAATATATATGACTTAATTTACCCAGTATGTAAATATGGAGTGTTCTTGAGGAGGAAAGATGAATGTTTCTTTACCTTCCCAGTTAATAGAATAGTAATATTTTATTTAAAAAAACATTGAAAATAAGAAAAAATAAAAAGCTTTTAAAAAGGAGGTCCCCTACTAACCACGGAGGGACAGAAAAGTCCTCCATATTCCCTTGCCCTGTGCGCAGAAGGTTTATAATTTGTCCTCTCAGGAGACATAGGCCATACGTATGACCCCCTCACCTTCCATCCTCCTCATCACTCATGTAGCACTCTCATGCCCGTATCTTCCATACTCTATGTTGTATAGGAGAAGTTTAACAAGAGCAATTATAATAATAATAAATAAAATACCTACCCCTCGTCTTTAAGTACCCCAGGTATAGGGCATGAGGTCCATTCAGTGTACCCCATGGCAATTTTTTGGTAAAACAGAAACAGATGGAAACATGAGGAAAAAATTCACTCTTCTGCCAAGGGCAGTGATTCTGGTTAAATGTATATGCACTCCCTGGCACCAGCACCCAAAAGCGGTTGGAATGAACTACGGGTCATGGGCAGGTCTCGTCTTACACTGAAAGCACCAACAATTACTTAGTACGGTATAATGAAAATGTGAATTCTAAACTATTGTACAAGATAACTCAAATACAGGAATTAATTGGAACAAAGTAACATTATCTCGAATAACGTAATATATCCACACTGAACACTTATTTACTCTAAATATATATATATATATATATATATATATTACAGAACTTGTACAATTGCTAATTTTCAATAATAAAAAATCCATTCTTTTATTCATTAGGAGACTTGACAAACTTAAAGAAGGAGACATTCGTTTTGAAAGAAGGTGTTGAATACAGGGTGAAAATCCACTTTAAAGTGAGTTGTATGTGTGGAACTCTGTGAGCTCCTTCCTCACTGAGAAAATATTAAAAATGTATCACTAACTAGAGTTACTTTAACCATCCCAGTTAACATATACACATTTTTATGCTTTCATTTATTATAGGTGAACAAAGAGATCGTTTCTGGATTAAAGTATGTACAGCACACATACAGAACAGGAGTAAAAGGTAACCTTTATCTTGTTCAGATTCAAATAAATGCTTAAACAGGACTGATAAATATGCCATTGCCAGAGTTTATGTATCCCTACATTGATAAAGCCAGGAAATGGCCATGCCAAAAGCCACGTCTGGGTTATCATATCATTCTATGCTAGGCTGTCTTTTAGTACCTAAACAAGTGATTCAAGTATCTCATTTAATAATATTCTGTTAAGCGTGGCTGTTCTAGTTGGGCTAAACCCAAAAGTGAACCATTTAACACTACCATACATATACACCTTGGCAGAGCAATCAACAAAAGTCCACTCTGATAACCAACTTTGTTTGTCTTGTACAGTTGCCAAAGCTACATTTATGGTGGGCAGTTATGGACCAAGAACAGAAGAATATGAGTTTTTAACCCCCATGGAGGAGGCACCAAAAGGCATGCTAGCTCGAGGAACCTACCATAATAAGTCGTTCTTTACTGATGATGACAATCATAATCATCTAACTTGGGAATGGAACCTGTCCATTCGAAAGGAGTGGAATGAATAAACCCTCTTTTCTAAAGATACAATCCAAATCCCTAGATGTGGTTTATTGCCTATGTATTGTGGAACCCAAAATGAATATCGTGCTTGCTTGTAAAAAACCTAACCTCAGAGCTTACTGTGTTTTCAATTAACTGCATTGTATACACATACTTGAGAACTCACCAGGTTTTATCTGGACTTTTCGGGTCAAGAGCTGTTTCTTTGGGGCTCATAGGTATTATCTTCAATCTTTCGTCAGGGGAGAGGTATTTGGTTGTGCCCAATTGCCATCCCTTTAAATCCTAGTTAGAGCTAGCCTGACCCTGTATGACACCCCTAAGTGCAACCGCACCAACAGAAGATAAAGGCTGTAGGCAGCCAACCCAAGGGGGTTTCTAAGTATGTGTATATACCATCTGTAATACAAAAGAATAATATATTCTATGCTGATTTTAATATAATAAATGTTTTGGATTTTGAATGTATTACTTTTTACAGACATATTAATAGCACATGAGAAGACATTTCAGAATTAAAAGTGGTAACATTCTACAACTTCCTATCGGTGTGGCTTAAACAATATTCACATAACATATACATGCACATATGTATGCATAAACCTGTATAACAATATCAGAAGAACATAAAACATTGGGTTTTGAAACACAGTTTCTGCTTTATCTTCATGGAAAAATAGGAAACTTATGTTGTGTTGCTATTTTAGCATTGATATTTCATTAAAATACATTGGTTCTAATTAAGTCTCTGAAGTGGGCATTAATAAACAAATTACTGTTACAGAAATAATTGGCATGCCTGAAATTTAGCCAGTCTACTTACCTTACATGGCACCCCCTAAATATACATGAAAATCTATGTTATTAACTTGTTTCAGTATGACGTGGGAAAATGTGCTACTGTGCATTCATGCACTCAAACTTCTTTCAATGCTAGTACAATCTTTACTGCTTAGCAACAAAGGAGATATATACATACGCGGGAACTCTCTGCGTTTCGCCCAGAGACCCGGGTGAAGCGACGCTTCTCTGGTTCCCCAGGTTGACGCCTGAATCCTCTGGGTCATAGGTGAGTCCTGACACTCCCTGCCCTATTCCTCCTTAAATGATAGTGTGCCCCACAAGATCAGTGGGAACATTCACTGACGCTGGCGGGAATGCCCGCTACATCAGCGGGTAGTTCTGGCCGCATCCCGCAATGGGGGGGCTCCGAGTGACCGGAGCCTAGAAGTTCCCGGTATGGATATATCTCACATGAGATAAATCAGAAATAAATATGGCATTTTATTTGCAATTATTTATTTACTTTACAAAAATAGGAATTGTCTCAAGCCATAAGCTATTGCTAACAAATCTGAATAGGTTTGGAACTTACAAATACCTTTAAAACTAGCCCCTTAGCCAATTCTTGTATAGAGCTAAGAGATGGAACTTATACACATTAGGTCTCAATTTTTACCACTTTACATAAATCTTTACTATAATATCTAAGTGGTTATTAATTTACTTAAATTGAAGACAGTGTGATAAAAGAAAACCAAGAAGGGCTTCTAATAGAGTAATATTATATATATATATATATATATATATATATATATATATATATTAGTATTTATTTTAAAAAGGAGAGAAAAGAACAACCATTTCCATTCATAGTTTTACTCAGCTTTGAAAAGGCTTTTATCAGCATCTCCCTATATTTGGCATCATAGAGGTCAAAGTCATCTAGAGCAGATGGAGCTTTCCCATACTTCAGGGCCTCTCTCACTTTTGTTCGAATAACCCGCTGCATTAGGTTCTTTTTATGTGTGAGTCACTGCTCAGCTTAGTTTCCAGAAGATCAGATGGACAAAATAATGGCACGGTCTTCAACCTTTTTCCTGCTTATGTTTCTTTTGAAGACTTCATCAGGGGAGCAAGTGGGAAACACTACCATCACCACTGGTAAGACATACACAGAGAAAAAGTTATGGTTCTAAATTAAAAAATAGAAAATGAATGCGTCATTAACTTCACGATATTAAGGTTTGCCAATCAGAAAAAAAGCTACTAATAAGAAATGGGAAAGTTACAATTAACTAATCCTTTGGAAAAGGTGGATTTGTGACCTTTCAAATGTATGGATCAAACGTAAGTAGACTGGTACAAACATCAAAGTTTGTGCATTGTTACCAAAGCATGTCAAAAACTTGTATGGATATACTAAACTCAGACATACTATTTAATATCAAACCATATGTTCCAGAATTTTGTTGAGCTTTCTATCATAATAAAGGTGGCAGTATCCTACACTAGCTAAGTACAATCAATAGGCACTGTATTTAGAAACAGAAGCACTGTAATTAGCTTAAGTTATGACTTAAGAAATGTCATTGAAATTCTCCTGGACATTTTCAATTGCCTTGACAAAAGCCTTGAGTTACAGGTCAGCAAGTTGCTCTTTATGTAATTTGTTCTTCTTGTAATTCAATGCAAATTATATATAAATGAGAACAATGTGTTCAAAATAAAAAGACAAACAATGAACTGTTGGCCCTGAATAAATGAACAATTACTCTGGCTTTTAAAGATAATTAAAATAAACATAATACCCATTAATTAAAGAATTCTAAAAATAGTTTTCAGTTTTCACTAAGGGTGGTAGACCTCAGATATGTCATACATGTCTTATGAACTGAAGTCTGAAGCTGTAGTGGTTGCAAAGAATAGTGGTTACTGTGGAGGTGTTCACAGTAGCCCAACACAATATACTGGGTCCCCCGGGAACGGTTTTCAAAACCCTTCTTAGAAATAATTCTTTAATCATGTATAATTTTGATTCATAATTACAGGACACTTAATTGGCATGTAACACAAAAGCTGGCATTAGAAAGTTTGTGTTGGTTTTGTGTGATTAAACCTTCAGAGGAATGGATGGATCTGATAGACCTGTTAAGTGTTTTTGCATACTAGAGAGTACAATTGATGTTTTATGGGCAACAGTACCTTAAGGCATATTCATTATTGGAAATGATAAAGGTGTAAAATGCTAATCAAAACTTATTATCAAATGTTACCAGGTCATGTGTGATTTAAACTAGCTACAGTATTGGAACAGCATGTATGTGTGTGTTAGTATAAGTATATGTGTGTTAGCGTTACTGTGTATGTTGGCATGAGGGTGTAAGTATAAGAGTATGTGTGCAAATGTGTGCCAGTCTGTAACTGAGAGAGCCAAGGGGTTGATGGGGCCATGTGGCTTTACCCTCCCCCACCAGGCTAGAAGGTGCCAGCCCTTACTGAGGTGTTACTTTATACTTTGCTTCAGCTGTTTCTAATATACGGGATGGTTTACCTGTGTACATTTGTCTATTTTGTTGATCTCTTGATGCTGTGGCTGGTCCTAGTGTTAGTTGTATTTAAAATAAAAATGTAGGACGGGAAAAGAATTGTTTTAAGGTTTAACGCAATTGTGGTACAAGGTATATAGCAACCAATGGAATGACCCAATCAGCATGAACATTCTATTGGTTGCTATTGTGATAAAATCTTTTTTTTTAAAACCTTGCTGGGAATTATTATTTTTATTATTTATTGCTTTATATAGCATCATCAAATTCCGTAGCACTGCACAATGGCTAGACAAGACATAACAAGTACCATGTAACATAACAAATTGACTAACAGAGACAACAGGTGAGGAGGGCCCTGCTCAAACAAGCTTACAATCTAGAGGATTGGCTAAAAATAAACACATGGCTAAAATGGTATCTAAATAGTATACTACACTTTGTTTCTAGTTAAACTAGCATAATAATATATTTGTTGTTAGATGGTAGTTTGCTTTTGTGAACTTTATGAGACCTGCTAGCTGTCTATATTATTAGATATAAGTTTCAAAAATATATATAGTTATTAAAGTTAAATATTTTATAGCCAGTTACAACAAAAACTATATCCCTTTAACATGGTCAGTTTTTTTTAATCCTGGTGTACTAAAGAGTCAATTTTCTGAAAATACATATATCTCTAAATTTGCTCCCTCTTGTGGCTGAATCTTGTACTACACATGGATATGACATCATGTAAATGCCAAACATAGAGACTTGCGCTAGAAGAGAATAGCCTGCCTGTCCCCTATAACCAGTGGCACTTCTAGGCCAACAAAGTACACTGCTTTATACACACACACCTGGAAACTCTTCAGGATTTACCTTCTGGAGGTGTGGGGCTAGTCATGTGTGGGGGTAGGGAGTAGTGGGTGGAGAGTAAGCAGAAAGTGGGTGGAACCTGGTTACAAATGCCTTTTCTCTGCCCAAAGATTGAAGAAACTAACCCGAGGTTCCAGTGAAGCAGAGCTTCACCTGGAGACTCCAGGTTGCACTTGATAAATTCCCAGATATGTTTACACTAATCAAAACATATCACAATGTATTAAATGTTTTGTAATGTTTTCATGCAAAGAACAGTGTCCATAAGTCTCACATTTATTTTGGGGCAGTAGGTGTCAAATTGCTAGTAAAAATTATTCTCAGTAAGCACAAGATTATTCTTATTTTTATTTCATTTTCCTGCGTATGTATAATTGGACATGTTTTCTTTTGGGGTGACTTAAAAACTGATTATATATACAGTGTGTGCTAACCTTTTTCTAATTTTCAATGTGAACTTGCAACTTCATTGGATACTTAGAACTCAGGTGTTCTCTTTACATCACTAATCCCTGTGATGAGAGCATCAGGTGGCAGAATAAACAGATCTGTTACAGTATGTCCCTAGTGAAACCTGCAAAATAATTGTAATCATTATTCAGATGAATGGGACAGCGCTGTGGATTCCAGAGGGAGCCAAATACGATTTCTGCTTGCTTTGTTAATTACAGTTTGTGGCAACAATAACTGAAAGGGGTGATTATACAGCTGGGGGCAAAAATGCCACTCATGGGTATAGACCAAGCTAATTGGTTATCACTTTAATAATACTTAGAATAACATGTGTATTTCCATAACAAGGATCCCATTTATCTGCCACACACAGAGTACTCATTAAAAAAAACCTCACTAAACTCATTAAAATGTATTTGTTTTGCAGATATCTGTCCATGTCTATCCTTTTTACAACTTTGGGTCAAAACAACACCCATTTTAAACAGACATGTCGGCCATCATATAATACTTGAAAGCCTTTAAATTTCCTTTGCAAATGCACAGTAGGGTTCATCATTTGCCTGAACACACCACCTACTTAACAAAGTACATGCGCGCTATACTCACCAACAACCAGCTCTGACTCATGCTTAAGTTCCGTGGGGTTTAACATGACTCTTCCCTCCCTATGGGGACCATCTTCCTGCCACTAAATGGCTATTATAAGTTGTGGTGTGAAAATGGGACCATGAAGGGGGGGTGATACCCTGGAACTCTGGAGCTGCAGCTTCACCTTGTGGTAAGCTTATTCTAGACGATCATACTTCTTATACCTAAGTACAGCATATTGAGATTTCCTTAAGGGACCTTAAGACTATTCATGTTACTTGCTTTACAGAGGAGGTGCCTGATTCTAAACAAATTATAGAGGTAAAGACAAAGTGCAGCTCAGAAAGCATACTCCAACTTGTCCTTACAGTAGAATATCAACGTAATCTTCACTCGAAGACTATGATAATGATGGAAAATTTGTATGAAATGTCCATGCCTCCTGTGAATAACCAGGCTGGAAAATATAAATTTAAGTAACATACCTAAATACTGAACATTAAATAATAAAGATACATTATCAGAAGAGCTGGTTTTAGAACAGCATTTAATTTAAATGGACCAAAAACTACTGCTGAATAGTAACTTTTTCAACTGATAGACAATTTAATATTATTCCATATATATGTATATATATATATATATACATATATATATATATATATACATAATCCATGATAATCCATGATATGCATTAATAATTGTCTACCTTAATCTCTCTTACAGAATTTATCAGAGAGCCCAGAACACTCAATGACATCTCTGTTGCTGAAGCATTTATTGATTCTAATGAGTTTGCCGTGGTTGCTTTTTTTAAGGTACAACATAATTGATCATTGCATGAGGCTTCATTATTTCATCTTAAATATTGCAACAATTCAGTGTAACCCTCTATGATATTGATATTTATTTAAATTTGTCAATACTGTATTTACAGGATCTAGAGGAACCCGAAGTAGAATACTTTAAAGCTCTTGTTAAGAATCATCCAGAATGGGAATTTGGAATAAGCACCAGCAAAGACGTTTTAAAACACTTCAAAATCGAGAGCAGTTCGGTGTCTCTTTTCCGACAGGTAAATTAGATACTGGGTTCTGTGTTTTTGACATTTCTGAAAAGAAAAAATATCAGAATTTGAACTTGGGATGTCAGGCAGTGAATACCATATGCAAGCAGATACATTAAGTAATTATAAGGTTTTACTACTAACCAATACAAATAAAATCAACTTATTATAATTAAAGCATCCCAATTAAAATCTTGGAGTTTCAACCTACATTGAACAGGGTTGAACATGGTTTGCCATCTCATGTGGTGCTCAACAATTTATGTTCTCAGATTAATAATTAAACTCTTAGTAACATTCTGTGCTTCCTCTATATGATGCTGTCCACCGGGTAATGCTAATGTTTAACAGATTGGGTTGTTGATCCCCATATTTCTGGGGCATTTGATTGTCCATTCCCCAGGTTGAAGACAACCAGCTTGCCACTGTTTGATATGTTATTTCTGGTAAAGTCTTTCAAACATACGATTTTTCCGTGTTGACTACAGGTGGACAGTGTTAGAGATGACTTAATATTAAAAGATTACCCAGAGATTGATACTGCTAAACTCTACCGTTTTCTGTCTATAAATGAGCTGAGATGGGTGACACCATACAACGCAGTGGTGAGTTTCTTAAGTTTGTCTTGCAATAAATAATGTGAAAACATACAGTATATTTATACTAATTATGTTCTAAAGGTTAAAGTGGGTAAATGATGGAAAAAAAAAAACAAGAAAAACAATTATATTTGCAAATTGCATATAGTTAACAAAATATCTGCTATGTTTTGTACATTTTACCAGGTACATACTTGGTAACTCTCCAGGTGTGACCCGGAGTCTTTGGGTGATTTTTGGGGTCTTTGGTCAGTTTCTTCTTTCTCTGGGAAGTAACTTTTGACCATGCCCACTTCCTGTCCACCTTCTTCCTACTCCCTGACCACTTCCCCCACTAAAGGCTTCCTAGACCCATAACTAAGCTACCCCCCCCACCAGAAAAGGGAGCTCTCCAGAAAGCCGACCCTAGGAAGTTCCCCGATATGATGATATATTAAAATATCTCTCTTTTTCAAGTTCAACTGCAATAATACTTAGAAAAGAAAAAAATAATGAATAATTAAGATTAAACATTTATATGCAGTGATAATTTTAATACGACCAATTTAAAAATGTTAAAAAACGACAGATACTTTTTAAGCTAAAGAAAAAGATATTATATATTTTTCTTATACCAAGTTTCAACAGCTCGGTAGGAAAAGGCGGCTCTGTCCACTTCCTTCTTGCAGCCTGAAATAGCAAGTAAATTACTAGAACTTGACCAGGGGTTATATGGGGCAGGGTAATAATACTCAGCTGGCAGATTTACAGAAAATAATTTATAAACTAGGAAAGAGAGCTGTGGATTTCTTTTAATATAATTAAACACAATCGTAAAAAGTATACATTTATTAACAACGCTTTGTAGTGATAAAGCACTGTACTCAATGTCTGTTGCGCTACACCTTTACTTACTATGGGATTTAGTTTTTTTTTTCTTTTTTTTAAAAAGCCATATTTTGTGCATTTGTGTTAAAATTGCCCATGTTGTTTTAATATCTTACAGTCCTACTACTTCCTGCCCCATATTGAGTTTAACTTCTAGTGCACCTGATAGGCTAAGATAATGCCTAGCAGAAAAAAGGGGTGTCAAAAAAAGGGGTCTTTTCACTAAAGGGATACATGGTAGACAGGAGATCTGTGGTTTCAGCTCCATGACTTCCATATATGCTATGAATGTCCAACCTCAGTGATCTTCTGGTGCCGGAAGAGCTTGGCTGGCCCTGTATGATGTATAGTAAATGAGTCCCCCCACAAATTGAACTATAAATCATATAGGGACAAGTCAGCCCTTCTAGCTGGAGAACTTGCCAGTGAAGGCCCTTAGTATTTAATAATAAAGTGAGGGAGCTAAAATCACAAGTATCCTACAAACTCTCATTTTAATGAATAAACCCCAGAGTTGCATAAGATATGAGACTGAAAGTGAACCTCGGTTCACCATCCAAGGCACCAAATGGCAATTTTACATTTCTTATAATTCACTTTAATAAAACACTGGACCCCTTTAAGCATATTGAAATTGCGATATAGATCCCTTTAAAACATTTGTCAATATCAATCAGAGCAGTGAAAAGCTTCTACATTTTATTTTCTATAACAATCGTCTTAACATTTCCATTATTCTCACCATGTCTTTTTATGTTGTTTCTATTCAGACAGCGGTTGGAATAATGGGGAGCAAAGTTCAAGTCCATCTGCTTCTGTTTGTAGATAAAAAAATGGAGAAAGAAGATGAGGTTTTGAAGGAATTCCAGGATGCAGCCAAGGAACTAAAAGGGAAGGTGAGCCAGGACAAGTCCTATTCTCCAAAAATGAAACAATTTACCGATAGTTTAGATAGAGATAAAGCTAAAATTTTAACGGAAACAACTATTTGAATTTCTTATGATGCCATAGAAAATAACAATGGACTAAACTCGCAAACGGACAGAGACGCAAAACCTCTAACTCTGAAACACTTAAAATGTTGTACTGCGTTCCAATAGAATTAAGATTAATTAAAGACAATGAAATTATCAAACAATAAAAATTCTACCAATGTCACTGGATTTCCACTCAGCATTTGGTCACTAGCCTGTACACATGATCAATTTTATGCTATAATAGGAAAAATGACGTGAAATAAAGGAGTGTTACCTCCTTTATGATAAATATCTCGTTTCCAATGATGAACTTAAGGTAGTTCTACGGAGTTGGGAATGTGCCCCAAGATCGTTGCCTGACAACTTTGTCATTGTGCACAGATCCGTCAAAGGCTTGTCATGTTTTAGAAACCCTTTTCACTATAATTTATATCTTGGATGTATGAATTTATGTTTTTACATGAATATAGATGATGCTTCCCCAGCTTTAGTCAAGGATAACTGTAATTATCCCAATATTTATGGACTTTATCTTACGGTTCATTTTGGACTATTGCATTTGGACATTTCACCTTGGTTTATGATTTTCTTTTCAATTTCCATTTGTTGACTATTTTAATTTTTTGGTTTATTTTTTTTTAACACAGCCCAAAATGTATTGTCCTTTGTCCAGCTTCATCAATTCCTTTTTTTTTTGCATTTTTATTCTTCCCCACAATGTTTTTCATGCACCTTTCTGAACGCTAACGGGTTCTGATGCTTCTAAGAATGTCCTAAGTGTAGTTTAGTTTCAAATAAATCCCTCTATTTTACTATTTCTAAGAAATTAACTGCTTTTCTTTTCAGGTCCTGTTTGTGAAAGTGAATGTTGCTTTGAGGGGTAATGAGAAAGTTATGGGTTATTTTCAACTCAAAACAAGTGACCTTCCCAAAGTTGCAATTTACAACACTGAAACTGATGTCAAAAGACTTATGACAAACAATGATTTCACGGCTGAAAACTTGAAAACATTTTGCCTTGGGTTCTTGTCTGGGGAAAGCACTGTAAGTATCTAGTAAATTATTTCACTTTAAATGATGATGAAGGACATATTATGGAGGGACCATCACATTACAACCACTGTACATTTCAGCTGTAATATATGGTGCTGCTGTCAATGCATTTCATGTTTATAGGTTCTGTTCTTTGTGTTTTACCTTCCTCACCTATTGTTGAATAAATTCTATTTTTGATTATGAGATGAAAGCATATACTGCATAATTACCAGGTCTGGACTGGCACACCAGGCGAAAGCTCATTGCTCGATACACATTGGGTTCTGCGCTGTGTGGCCACTGGCTAGATTTGGGTGGCCACACCCTACACGAGCATAAAACATGTGGCCTGTCATATTTAGCTGTCGGCTGCACTCACAACATTAGCTGGCCTCTGGCCTTTAATTGCCAGGTCAATCTCGTTATCAGGAATAGACACCGTGTCCGCGGCAAGGTTTGTGAAGGACCACAAAACATGATTAAATTGTCCACCACAGATCCCAGTAAATGTGCACCATGAGTAATGTCAGTGCTTCCCCTGCTCATTATCCATAGTCCGACCCTCCTCATTACCCAGCTAGAAGCTTTGGCACTGGACCCATCACTAGTCTACTGTGTCTGTTACTTAAGCATAAGTTTGGTTTCTCTCCTCCATTAATCAATAATCATGCAGTAAGTATGCCCATGTGGCATGTGGGTAGTCTGGGGACAAAGTCAATAGTTTTAAAAGATCTTGTCTATTCCCATCACTTAGGTTATCGTTAGGCTCATGCTTTCTAGTGGACTCTAGGGGTTAACACCAGTGATGCCCTCCCAAAAAATGTGTTGAAGCTGGTGTTTGGGACTTTCTCTTGGGAAATGTATTCAGTTGTGATCTGATTGCAGTTTTGTCCATCAGAAGACAGGTCCTCTCTTTGCATACGTGCACCGTGTGGAGGAACAATGAGGGGGGACTTTGTAAACTCTCTCTACTCAACTAGCATGGTGTCTATACTAGGTTGTAGAGGCTGGGAATATGCCATTTAGTCCTTGAAAGATGTTGAAGATGCTTAACAGGGTTTGGCTCATAATAAAACATGTTTAATGAGATCAAATCTCGTGCAACCCACTCATTATTGAATTAGCACAGAAGGCATGCAGTTAGTTGTACCTCTGCAGTGAAAGGTTAATTGTGCTTTATCCATCTCTGGCGTGAAAAGTAAATCCTTCTTTATGCTACCCTTCCAGACATTCAGATTCCTTTGTTCAAAAGTAGAGGTCAAGATATAAGACCAAAACATCTTGGCAGATAAACTTAGACAGGAACTGCAGGGAGGTTTGGCTTGTACACAAGAATAACATGTTTTTGGCAATAATAATTAGCTAGAGATACAAGCAAAAGGAGTGTAGGAGATTTGGAAGAGGGAGTAAGTGTGATAGGTACATGTGAAGAATGTTAAGTTCATTGTTAAACAATATGCCTATAAAGGCATTAGCACATATTGAACAATCACCACTATTTTGATTATTTTATGGGTTTCACTAAATTCGGAAACCACGCATTTTGCTGTACTTTTTATGTTTCTTAATTGTGCCAGGGCTGTCTGGCCATCGCCAATACTGCCTTGGCAGTGTAAACCAAATATCAGTTTATAGGAGCTCATCACGCAGCCTTTTATAATTATAAGATAAATGGACTTCTCTAATAGCTGGGTGAATCAGCTCAGAACCCTGCTATTTTTAGGACTTTAATGTGTGCGAGAATTAGGATAGACACTTGTGAGGTCTTTCCTTAAACGTCTGGCTTGCCTAGCTTTGCTCGTTTCATCCCACTGGCTTGATAGCCCACCTCTAATCTGTCTAGACTAGGCTAAAAGATTAGATCTAGGCTAAAACTCAGGGTTTGTAAGAACCTAAATTACTCACCATCTCTTGTGGTCATGGAAGTAGATCCTGGAAACTTTTTGTAACATCTTTGGCATTATCTCTGACATAAAGAATATCCTTATTTTGTTTTTTTCTATATGAAAAACTAAATGGATTTACTATATACATAAAATCATACGGTTTTCAAAGAATTTATCTAATGCTTAATCGAACATTTACATGTATTGCATATAAATGAACAATTAGGAAACTTTGCATTCAACATTTCTGCCTAACACAATATATATAATTTCCAATGTAATTACATCTGAAATATACAAATACATGAATTATAATTATTTTTTAATATTTATTGCTTTCAGGAAGAAGAATCAGAACAAGATGATGTAAAAACAGAACTGTAACATTTATTAAAATTGTTCAATTCCGTGCCTTTAATCCATTTGGAAATTTTAAATATCTATTGTGTATACAGTATTAAAATACAATTTTATTTTACCTAAATGTCTCTCCAGTGTTTACTAATGATATCTAATATGCATTGGATGGTAGTGGGATTCCCCCCATAATAAATTCATCATACAGAAGTGGTGGAAAGGCTCTTTTGTCTAACAGCACTTTTTTGGCAAGCCTATGAAGCACATTTTTAGGGTCAACTCTTTTATATCCATAAAGGCAGTCTCAAAAAACATGGATCAACCTATTTATTGATCAGTTATGTGCATTAGTTGGGATTTTGTTACAATTTATACAAAGGAATCATTAGTTTTCAACTCCAAGCCCAGAGGTAAAATGAAAGAGTTTGTAAATGCTTATTGATAGAATGTGTTAGTTCAATGCGGATCTACAAAAGGTCTCCACGGCTTCTCTTGTGGTTCTATAAACCATTCGTTTAGTGCCAAAAGCTGTGATGTATAATCGGATTTGGTTCATCTCTCCTAAAACATTTAACACTTGCTGCTTTTTCTCGGTCACATGAGGTCACAAATATTGCCCTTGGTTGCAGATGTGGCTGGACACCACGTGTTTTGGTTCCATTTCGAATCCTGGTATCTGGATACAGTCACATTTCGCTAGTAAAACATTTCTGGAACTATTTTCCTATTCCCTTCAGTTCCTTCACATTGACCCATTTGTCACCTCTAAAAACTCCTATTTCTTTTAAGAATTTTTATGTAAATGATAAAATATACTTGATCTGTGTACTTCATAACTACCTCATTAATCACCTCATTCCCTGCTATCCAATGTATTACTACCCTCGTCTGTTAATGTTTTTGTCCTTAAAATCTGAGGATATTAAAAAAGTATTGTATAAAAATAACTGCCTAAAAATACACATTTGAACCATTAAGTTAGATGCATTATTTGTAGGAAACAAGAAAATCCAATGACCACAGGAACTAAGAGAGAAATAGGGGTCAAAACCATTTTTCAAGAATTCTTATTTGAATCCCTGTTGACTCTGACCTATTTGCTAATATGCCCAAATTGTGGCTGGGCACACACTAATTATAAAGTTGTTAAACTATCTGCCTTCTCAAGGGGATGTGGTCTTAACCATCATGGTTTACCAGCCTATTACTGCTGGAAAAAGCTTAAGTTGTTGTTACAAAAACTAAATTCTGCAAAATATAGATATATTATATTTAATGTCATGAATGAAAATGTTCTTAACATACTAGGATGCATTGATTCAGGTAGCTGGAGTGCACTTGACATTGTGTATCAGGTCCACATTACCATGTCTTCCCATGTCATGTAACACCTGCCTGTAATGTCCTGGACCCCCATTCCTTATGTAGTCTTATAACTAGGGAGGGTGTTACAAAAATGTACATCTTAGTTATCTCACTTGTGTTGTGCACTAATGCCAGTTGCGACTCTAGGAACAATATATATGGGGGGGGGCATATATAAGGTACCACAGTCAAAACTGAGGGGCACTAATAAGTTCCACCATTAAGTCATGCCACTGAAAAAACTAATTATATATCAATAAGATGTAAAAAATACCAGAGTACTGCAGAATGCAATGACACATTTTTTATTGGATTAACATAATACTTGAAAAAAGTTTCAAAAGGAAAACTCTCAAAAGCTTTTCTTTATAGTTTGCAATTAAGTACAGAGACAGAGTGACAGGCTCTCGCACTGCCAGGTTACTGTGAGCAGCGCTATAGCTAGCTCCTTTTGCTCCCGAGGCAAAGGTCTATTGTGCCCCTATTTTTTTTACAGAGGTTATTTTATTGACACTGCCCTTACGCAAGACTGCCCTTACACTCTGCCTTTACAAATACCTGCCCATAAACACATATATACACATACACTGCCCTTACACATGACTGTCCATACATGCTGCCTTTACACACACACACACACATATATACATACACTGCCCTTACACACTGCCTTTTCAAAACACCTGCTGATAAACACATACTCACACTGCTATTATACACACATATACACATACACTGGCCTTACACACACGTGCCCACACACGCTGCCTTTACACACATATACATATGCCTGTCCATATATACTGCCCTTACACAAGCCTGTCCATACTCACACATATACATATTCACTGCCCTTACACACCCCTGCCTTTACACACACACACACACACCAGCTTACAAACACACAAATACCTACACTGCTCTTACACACACACTGCCCATACACATACACCCATTTCTCCCCATCTCTTACCTTTCTCATCTTCTATCCTTTTCCATCCTTTTGTGGGAGTGCGGGGTGTGTCACCTCAGACCTTGGCTTCCGTGCTCTCTCATTACTATACGCCGGATATTGCCGGCGTGTAGTGATTAGGAAGCACTGAAGCGGAGGTCTAAAGTGACAGACCTCGTGCTCCCTAATGTTGGGCCGGTTAGAGGGAGATTGTGATCTCCCTGGGTATGATAGGAGTGTGATTACAGCCTCCCTATGCCATGATATTCACCCGCACAGACTTACACATCCATGCTATCACACTCATTCACAAACCTTCATTCACTCATTCATATACTCGTACGCATATTCATGTAATGTCTGGCATAGTATATAGTAATGGGAGTTATGATGTACTTCAGAGCATAACTCCCATAATTATATAATGAACAAGACATTGGCAATGGTACATGCTACATCATAACTCCCATCACTCTCACACACTTACTAATCCACATTTACTAATCCACTCTCACTGAATGTTTTCCTACCTTTCCTCTGTCACTGTCACTTTTGCCGCTACAGCTCCTTTTCCTCCTCCTCCTCTTCATTCTTCCTCTTGGCTCTTCTTCTTCTGTTTCCTTCTGGTGCAATGAGCGCGGAAGGCGCTGGACGCGGCTTTGGTAGTGTGCGCCGGAATATGACCTTAAATCCCTACGCACAGCAGCAGTTGCCGAGCGCATCGCAAGGGAGCAGGAGCATTAACAGCATCGCAAGGGAGCATTAACAGACCCCCCGCTCCCTAGGTTGACTTTAAACCGGTTAGAGGGAGATCCCGCTCCTCTAGCGGCGGACACCTGGGGCCGCTCATCAGTTAAAAAATGGTACACTATACCCTTTGCTGTCCGTAGTTTCCATGTTTTAATATCTGTTTTTCCCAAGCATCTTAAATAACCTCAATAAATTATCCTAATAAATTGCAAATTGCTTCAGTTAGGTTATTACATAACAGGATTGTGTATTGCAAAAATGTGCATGAGCTTTTAAACGGTCTTAATTTTTGTAACACAAGAGCCATCTGTAAACATGTTATCAATTATTCGTTTAGCTGGATTTCAGTGTGGTAAGAAGAGGAAAAAAACAAAATACCTCTTTTTTTCCCTTCCTGTTGGTTCATATGCCCTGAGGTCCCTCCACCTCTGCCTGCCGTTGGTCGGACTGTACATTCTGCCAATAGTCTGTATACAAGTTTTTTAAAAACACCCATTATTTCATGGGATGATTTTGCAATTCCATGCGAAAGGGATCAAACAATATCTTATTGATATAGATTCCCTTTCATAACCCTTTAATTACTGTCTTTTTATCTAGGGATTTCAGTATAATTTAAAAAAAAATATTTCAGTGTAAAAGAACTGGTAAAAGTATACAAATGTAGCATGTGGACTCGTCTATCAGCCAGTGACAGCATGCACGTCATTTAGCAGCTGCTAGCCTTAAAGTGTCCTTAGTCATCTAAAGTCCTATGTTATTTTTTTCAATTCTCTATTTCTAATGTATAATGTAAGAGTGGTATTCAATAAATAAATTGCTTTGCTGGATGAGGCTTTTGTGGTTGTGAAGGAGATTCTGTACTTTGAGGAACTGGGAGCAAAGAAATAATTCGGGACATCTGGTCATCTGACTGCCAGAGCTCCATGTGCGGGAGAGGTCCCAACCATGTTAAAGGTGGCTCTTCTAAGCTACATATCCCAACTACAGAAAATGTTAAAGCTTTTTAGCTTGTAAAATATGATCCATATAATCCATGAATTATGTATCCATGATACATTTTTCATGGAACTTTTCGGGTGGCACAGGTTTTTGACAACTTGTTTAACTAGACTAGAGAATACACCATTAGGGATATATTACAGCATTCAATAGCAAGTTGTTCATATTAGTAAGATATTCATCAATGTCTCTTCTCATTATCATTTCAAAGGAAACCTAATGGCAATGTTTCAAATTATAGGACCTATACCAACTCTGGGTCTATAGGTGCTCTTCTACCCACACTGTAGAATAAAACACTCAAAGCACTAAAATATCACATTAGAACAGGACTTCCATGTGTAGCTGAATTATGAAACCTTATAAAAAATGATAATTACATGATTTGATACTTCCATAGTACCAAGAAGTACTGGTACAGAAGAGAATACCCTGCTCCTCTGAGTTTACAATCTATTAGTCACCTGAGGGGCATTAAGACAGAAGATATTGGTTGGGCAATCCATTAATCATGCCAAATTTTGCCACATTTATTTTGTTCAGGGAATGTTTAATTAAACATGTCATGTGATATAATGATAGCCTGTCTTTTTCCGTGTGCCTATATTGCAATATACTATATTATTTATAAATATATGGGGTCTCTGCGTACCATTAAGTTTTATAAATTCCCATCACATAGTCATGGATTAGATCATCTGTTTTATTACAAACAGACACTTATCTTTCCAATGAAATGAGGATGGGAACCCTCGAGGAAAGAGCCATAAAGTTAGGCAAATGGAAACATTTAATGGAAAAGTTTACTCTTATAATAGAACAGAAAGAAACATTCAATTCCGTGTATGTCAGCAAATTTATGCGGCAGACCCTTACACAACACAATGTGTTTCTATTAAACATATGGGTGGCAGACTCCCTGTATCATTTCTGTGACACTCTGTAGCATCGTGTACAGATTTAACAATAGAACTAAACATGGACTGTGCACTTTGAATAACAAAAGCCATGTGTTAAAGAATGTGCATGGAACAGATTTAAAGTCTGGCAATTAACACTGTCTATTATTTGGCATATTTGTATTCTGCATCTGTTAATTTCTTCCTATTAAAAGTTTCCAGGTGCGTGATACTTTCCTTACATTCACTGCAGAACAGAAGAGCAATGTTATCTAACATTTGTAACAGAGCCATATACATTATTTTGAATCATTGCTGTAATGCACTAGAAATTAAATGAACACTCTAATGATCATATGTACTTTAATATATATGACAGCTTTACATTTTTGTGATATCCTCCTTGCACATGTATGGAGGGATACTGCAGAATCTCCATGTAACTTCACCAGGACATAGATCATTCTTCATCTGCTTCCCACCAGATTGGACATTGCCAGGTTATAATGTTAGAACCTAGCGTCCTGAAGCCCTAGAAATGTATTGAGTGGTATTAAGCACTAAGGCTGTGCCATCTACCTGTAACCCCCCAAAAAAGGGCTGCAAAATGTGTACGGTGGCCATTAGACTTGTGCATTCGGATTCATAAGAGTTCCAAATGTAATGAAATTTGCAGATTTTATCAATTTGTACAAATCTCTGAAAATAAGGCCAGACCCCCCCCCCCCATGAAATGGATAAAAACAAAGCAAAAGGCTAAGACATTTCTTCCGACATTCACAGGCTCTTTCACTCACACTCTCTGAATGTCTCCCTACCTTCTCTGCCGACCACTTCCGTGTCTCACAGCTCAGTTTCGGTATCTTGCAGCTATGCTTCTACGTCTCGCGTACTTTGTTCTTTATCTTATTATTCTTCTCTCTCTTCGTCCTTATCTCTGCAAACATAACCTCCCATGGAACTTCTGCCAAGATGGCGGAGCTTCCGGTGACATCATCTTCCCTGATTGAAGGGTCAGGGTAGAGGACGTCACTGGAAGCTCCACCAGTATGCCCTAAGATAACCTTGTGTGAATATCCGTCAAAATGGTGGAGCTTCAGGTGACGTCCTCTCCCAGATTGGAAGCAGAAGTGGTCGGCAGAGAAGGTAGGGAGACATTTGGAGAGCATGAGAGAATTAAAATGAGATTGTGAAGAGTGAGAGTCTGAGAGAGCAGGAAACAGAATTCATTGTCTGAAAACAAATGGGCCAAAAACAAACCGGAAAATTCATTTGAAACATTTTTGGCCTATTTGCACATATCTAATGGTCATGGTGAATAGGTTATATAATGGCATGGGCTAAAGTCGCAAATATGTTATGAGTATATAACAGTATAAAAACAGCCATTCGCTAATTTTAATTTATTTTAAAAACAAATGGTTCATGTACATTGGTTATTTTTTGCTGTTATAGATTCTGTTCACAAATTGAGACATTTTAACCCTTTGTACACCAGTGAAGCAAGTACATTTTGGATTCCTGGAGACTTTTGACACCTGTCATTATGGTCTAAAACATGGTTATTTGAGAAATTAAATTATTTTAACACATAAATAAGTTAAGGTCAAAAGGAGTACAGCCAGTAATTCTGCAAATATAAAATATAGTTCAAAAATATTTGTGGTGAGAACAAATAATTCTTAGAAGGGTAAAAAAAAATTACCTGGAATTTCTGTAAAGACAAAAATACCATGCAGAAAAATATTTAGAAACCGACAATTTTATGTCTGTCTTAAGTATCAGGTGGCCTTTATAACCTTTTTGTCGTCAGCAGTACTGCATAGTTAGGCTGACTAGATGGGCCGAATGGTTATAATCTGATGTTGAATTCCATGTTTCTATATTTAAACCGACAGTAATCTCAATTAAACTCATGTTGCCCTAGGAGGGCACAGAGTGAGGATGGGACTACTAGCTAAGCCTGTCCCAGAGGTTGCCTCGACTTGCAATCTATTGGACAGCTGTGTCTTTTCCCAAGTGGTTGAGCCTCTGGGTACAAAACCATACCCTAATACTAGCCAACAAGCCATCACAAAACTAAAGTCTATGGAAAAAGATCGCACCTAGAGTACAGCAAGAGGGTATTGTACATTGAACGGGCAATAAGATACTGGCTTGATCATGTATAAATTCCCCAAAAGCAACTTCACAAAGGGCAGAAAATATGTACTCCATCATGCATGTGAAAAAGCATTCTAGCCAGCTTAGCTCAGGTTGCCTTCATTTTTGGCAAGAATATGTTAGGCTTAAGCCTGCACTGGCTCATGCAGCTCTACTCAACCCAAGTATTCTGCTAGTACAATGACAAAAATGCAAAAAATGCACACATATAAAACCAATAAATATGAAAGCTTCTAGTAGTAGCCCAAGTTCTTCAAACAGGACAGCCCAGTGGAACCGGCAAATTAACCCCTATCCTTTTAAATGTATTACAGACATGTTTTCGGACAGCTGTATTGCTTAGCCAGTTTTGGCTATGCTCCCATTTCATAAGGGCTACCATAAGACTCTTTCACAGAGAAGCAGTAGGGGGATTAGGAGAGGTTTACTCCGGGCATACAGGTGATCCATTCAGTTTGAGCAAATGTATGTTTTATAAACTGCAGTTATAATTTAATCTACTACATAAACTTAATGCAATATTATTTTCTAGCCTGAATTACAAGGTGTTATTGATAATTTTAAGTGCACTGATTACACAACAGGTTACAAAACTCTAGGAAACGGAGGATAAGGCTGGAACCAATTCTCTCGTTAAAATGTCGCTCATCTAGCATGCCTCGGCTCTGGCTTGGATCCAGCCTTCAGGTCATGGAACATTTGTACAGTAAATTCCTTCTCTTCTCCCACAGCATAACATTAAAAAATATTGGCATCATGTCCTTTTACTTTCATGTGGTTAAAGGCTGTACGTTTTTCGATTTGGTATATGGACTCATGAAAGTAGATTGCACAATATTTTTGTAAGCATGCCAAAGATTTAGCAACATAATATCTGTTTATTTTCCATATAGGATGCTTGTACACAAGGGAAAGATTTCTTAAGGATGAACATGAACCAGTCTTAAAGGTCCAGTTTATTGCTTAAAGCAGCCAATCATTGGTAGGAAAGCGTTGCCATTGAAATCAATAGGAGCACTTTATTTGCAAGCAAACAAAAAAGTGTAAGAAGTGACGCTCGGATATTATATTTATTAAAGCCGATATGATGGCAGAAATGCTTCTTTAAGATAGATCATAGTTGCCAACATATATTAGTGGGAACAACCAGTAAGTAGAACATGAGTCCCGTTTCCGTCCTATTCTTTGTAAATTGTGATACAATTACTAGGCATGCAAACGGTGGACCTGGAACCAGAGTCCAAGTCACGATGCGGGTACTGGCACTGCTGAACATTATGTTCTCTGCCTCTGGCATCACAGGCTTTATTCCATGTTCTCCCTACTATCTGATATCACAGCAAGGTTCCCTTAACGAATAAAAGTCTAGAACAACACAAAGCACAACACGCAAATGGCAAATCCTGTTCAGAAACCCACAGAAAACCTAGAGGAGATAGCAATTACCCTCACCCTCAACATGAGTGTCCCAATTCGGCCACCCTTAGAGGTATGTGGATGTGCATGGTATACTTTTGACTTGTTCATGGAACTAAGCCTTAAATCTGTTTATTTGTTTCTTACTTATATATGTTTACTTTCTTATATATTGTTAGCAAAGTATAAATTATTTATATATATCCTTTTAAACATATTATTTGTTTTAATTATGTACACACAAATCATACCAAATTATATAAGTTTTTATTTTAATTAATAAGAGATTTTTTTTCTTTTGGGTACAAGGGGGAATGGGACAACAGTGTAAAAAAAGAGAGAAAAAAATAGGCATTAAAATATGTTAAAAATATAAGCCACAATGTTCTCTCCTGAGGCAAGTACAAGAAGTACATCAGATCCGCTAAATATTTTTACATCATGATTATTTCTCTTTAATTTTTGCATAAAGTCCCTTTGTGTGCAAACGTCCTGCCCTAGTATGAAAACAGACCGCCTACCTATCTGCGTTTCATGCGTTCATTAGACAAGGTAAACAGATTTTTTTCGTATTGCTTCTAATTTGTTCCATCTGCAACTTCCACCTCAATATTCTGATCCAAGAAGAGAGGGTGGTGGAGGAGCGACTTGAACTGGGTTATAAACAACTCTCTCTGTTTGAATGCCGTCTGTGACCTTCAGGAACCAGGGACTGTGCCAGAATTGGATGGAAGGCAGTGTAAACTTCTCTTCAAGTCAGAGATACGGATGTTTGAGTCACGGCTAAAGACCCGTGGGCATGTTTTTCCTCAGTGGAGGAGCATGGAAAGAGGGTGATGAGTCAATAATGGTTTTTTTTATTAACATCAACCTTAACTTACTTATATTTATAGCTTATTGATGTTATAGATGTCTTGTGTCTCTTGAAGAGATCGTTCTCAAACAATAAACCAAACAAAATACGACTTAATGTTTACTAAATTGGAAATAAAAAATACTAGATTTTCCAGGATAACTGTACAAAATTAAATTTGCTAAATATTTTTTTTTTCATGATCTTAGATGGATGATTTTCCTTTGCACTTGCTCTTCAGAGCATTTCCTGAACACAGTTTAACAGGAAGTGATAAGCACCACAGCAAATTGCTTCCCCTGCTCGGTAAATATATATCACATGCAGTTTTAAATACAGTTATGTCTAAATAAGTTTAAGAGGAATTAATCAGTTTCGAAGATTAATCATTCTACAGTGGTAACAAATAATACAATATCATGTTGGTAAAGTGGTAAAAAAATAGAGTAATACAATGTCATATCTGCAAAATCTAAAGTATTGTACCTGTATAATTTAGCATCCATTGTCACTATATGATAATATGGCATTTATTGGGTTTTGCATTGTAAGGATTGGCCCACATTGCCTACACAGTTTAAATACAATGCTACCTATGGTAGTGCATTGGCACTTATTTTTTTGTCCCGACAGACTCAGATTTGCCTGGACAGGACCCAAACACGTGACTGTCCTGGCAAATCCATGACTGTTGGCAAATGTGTCTATTTATCTTTGGGAGGAATAAGCATGTAGATTCAGAAAACAGGAACCCCCAAAATATATATTGTTTATTTAAATATGGAAATACCATCACATGTGTTTATTTAGTATACTATACTGTGTGTAAGGGTAGGATTTGGGAAAAGTGACAGATTTTATGAAAATAATTGAATCGTCAAAGAAATCAAAACAGCAAAAGGATATTACATTATTTCCATCTAGACATCCCTGTGTTAAAAATGCAAGCCTCCCTCAAGTCTTGTGATTCTTTTTCTTGTTTTACTCACAGTGCAATATGAAAAATGTATGAGTCATATCTTGTGTATGGAGTATTAACCTTTCAAAGATTCAGTGCCAAAAAGACATCTTTATATCTCCTAGAGCTGATTTACAATCGATAACATGCTATAAATATAATTTACAAGGCTCTGTATGTGCTAGGTATATTGCATAAACTCTACATATACCCTATATTGTATATACGCTACTAGCATACCCCCCCCAAACATTTCAGGTGTCTCAATTGGGGCATCTACGTTGGTGGCATGATTAGAGGTGGAGTGGGGTTGGAGGTGAGCCAGGCACACAACCACCCACCTACCTTACCTGCCTAGCCCGACGCCAGTCAGGGGAGATCAGAGGATGCCCCTATGATCCCTACTACTCCCAAAAGTAGTACAGCGAGGGCGTTTATTTCATTTTAAAAGTACGGCCAGAATTCATTTTCTAGCAGTGACACTTCCACAAACGATATCTGTCACTTTCCACATCCCACATTTTACAGTTCAGCTCACAAAACAAATGCATGTAATATTGCATACATATTAAAATAAGGAATGTGTATATATTTGAAATCCGCATTATACGCAGCCATCTTAATTCAAAATGTCCATGATTACCCCATAGCATTAAGTAATTCCTCCCTTTGTTATATCTCCCATTGTGTGCAAACTGATGAGTCCAACCGGGGTTGGATGCCATACAAGGCAATCCCTCACCCTTTACGCCAAATATCACCAAAACTCCAAATATGTTTACATGTGAAATCAAATTTGCCCAGGTAGATTTGAATTCTTAGGTAACCTTACCATGTAGGAATCCACTCCACATTAAGTTTTAATCCAGTCGTCTGTCATCAGTGTCGGTTTCATTGATTATGTACAATAGTATGGTATTTAAAAGATACAACATTGTTTCATTGATAACCAACACTCTTGTTTGAGGCTTTGCATCTAATCAGGTATTACTGGCAACAATTCCTTTCTTCCATTAGAAATTAGGTTCCCATTTACATTGTCCTTACATCATATTGCTGGTCTGAAGCCAATGAGACCATGTGTTGTCCATGCTTCTGCGTGGTTTGTGATTTCCTGCTATGGGAAATGATGTGTTAAGACCAGGGAACAAAGCTGATGAAGGGGAGGTCAAGAGAAGGAGTGGAAAAAGTCTGGATGAATAAATAGGGATGTCAACCTACTTTACATCCAGACCTCCTCACCAGTGACACAGGTGAAGACACCGACTACTTGGTGAGTATAATATGACAATCTCTAATACATGTGAAGTGCTCATTAAATAATCTCTGATTTTCTTTAGAGGTTTCGGTTTGAAATTAAAAATTGATTATAAGTAATAAATGCAGTATTGATCTGAAAATCTCAATTTTTTTAGCAAATTTATAATTTCAAATCAATGTTGAGTATATCACAGATAACAGAATCCTGCCTAATGCAGGGCTAGTTTTTTTGATGATTTTTACATATGACTAGCTGTATTATTTGGGGCAATAAATAGTGTATCTTTCTGCTCAATGTACATAAAACATGTATTTTCTAGCACTCCTATTGTGGCTTAAATAAGAGATACTATATTAGGAGTTTGGGAAATAATCATCAATTCTGTAGATCTACCTTGAAAGTCAGAGCCATTTTAATGTTTACTAATTCAGATATATACTATGTGTTTAGAATATATAATTAAAACAACTATGTGTGTAGTGTATGTTACATCCACAATTTTGTTCAATAAGGCAAGTTAATTGTACTGAATCTTCCAAAGCATTGAATCTCAATAGCAAACATCTGGAAGGATACTGCTTTGCTCAAATCTAGATGAGTCCAGCTCACAAACTGTAAAAGAAACTGGAGACCAGTTGGATTCAGTTAGATTTAGCCAAAGGCAAGTCTTCTAATGCAATCCAAGTGTAATTTCCTATACGGAAACAGGAGATCCAGTCTAATACTGTGGGTTATCTAGACAAATGCATGCAGAAAGGCATTAGATCATTTGATGAAAATAAATAACCAGGAATTCAGGGATATTTGCATTTAAAATACAAGCCTATTTCAATAACATGATGCAGAACAGTGATGTCTTTATGGGGGTTTCTACCTATGCTTGATCAAGGGCAATACTACTAGCTGCCCCCAGATCTACCATACTGCATTGATCTGTGTTCTTTGAGCAATGGGGAATGATGCAATGTCTCAGGGTTCCACGTTAGGTTATATGTAAAATATACTATAGTGGTCAGCAAAGTCCTCCATAGTATAAATAGGAGATTCATCTTCTCAATGGGCCAACTGACAGTTGCTGAGCACTATAGAAACCCAATAAAGTGATAAAGTGTAAAGCGCCTATGGGGCTGACCCCTATAGTTTCATCTAGATAACAGGAACATTTAGATTGTTGACGATGGATATAAGGCATGCCATTTTCCAAATAAACCTCTGTATAGCTATATAATATCCTACAAAAAGTTCTAATTAGCATTAAGGTGGAAAAATGATCATTTCCACAAACTGAAAAAAAGCTTAGGATAAATCAGCAGTGTCTGTCACATATAGGTGTTCAATATATTATGGAAAATATATTAGACGTTGCCAAGTTTGAGAGCTGTGAGACTAATTCTTGCAAAGCAAGGTCCATTTTTTCTTTTGTCTATAAGACATCTGCTTCTTCTCTCCCTATTGCGTTATATGACCCACCTATGCCCCCACCTATGCCCTGTTTGGTTTGAGTGAGCGGTGCCAACACATACCTCTTTGGAATCCCGGTGCCTCCCATCCCAACTGTGGGCACTACTAATAAACACTGCTCTCTTATACATTGTAGCTATTCAACTCCTCAGCTGAAACTATTTTCTCTGACAGCAAAGCGATACACAAGAACACAGCTAGGCAAGAAGACACAATGAAGGCTCTTCAAATTCTTGTACTCCTGGCCTTGGCAGTCGTGGTGACCCTTGCATACGGTATGACAACTTTTTTATAGTGACCGACTTTTAGTTTGGATATGGGTATTATTACATAAGTTTATATATCATATTAATGTTTTATTATGTACGTGGTGAGATGCTCTCCTACTATAACCTACTCATACATGCATATATTTAGAGAAATACATAGATAGACATTTCATGGATTGATTTTACACATCTTAAAACATATCTAAACATTTAAATATACCCAAAATATATGAAAAAATTTGTGTTTTTTTTCCTGAATTGTTTTGTATTACAAAATAATAAAATGCTTACTAAGCTACACATTACAGAACAGGGTCAAATTGTATTATTCATACTAATGTTGTGACAATTATTAATTTTTTTGAAGAGATTAAAGAAGCAGATTTTTCATAAGCTCTTGAGCACAAAACTTGGAGTTTCCTTAACTCACAGGTTTAGTAAATTAACAGTTCACTATTTATACCAGTGTCACTTTATTAATTCTATTAATGGGCAAAAGGCAATACAGGGAAATACACCAGCATTATTTAAAGTCAGGAACACTTATATAGCACTTCTCGCACATATACCATGTAGTTCCATTTAACAAATAAATAAGTAAAAAATATTTTTTTTCTTTTTTGAGTCAAAGTAATAGGATTTTATTGACCATAATGGTTCACTGCATCTAAAGTCTTAAGATTTAGCTTTCACAAAATTTATCAGATCAAGAACAAATTCTAGCTCAGGTTGGGATTTTACTTACTTACTAAATATATGAAATCTAAGATGAAAGGAAAATAAACTTTGGAGTGTTATTGCAATACTGGCCTGGCTTATTTGCTATTCACACATAGTTCGGTTTACAGCAGCCACTTCTAGAGATGTATTACGCCCCAAGGCACATTCTCCAAGTAATAGGGTCGATATGTTATGTCACAATATACTTCTACGGGCGTGAACCAAAATTTTCTTTAAAACAGCAACAATTTTGTGACAGAATTTGTGTCTAGGAAACGTATTATTCGACTAATTTGTATTGGTGAAGAATTTTGTATAGGCGTTCACAGTTTACATGTTATTTTAAGATGTTTGGAGTGTTTCATTCATAGACAGTCAAACATCTCCCAGTCTGTTGTGGAAATAAAAGTCCAAGCATCATGAAAATGTTATAGTTTAACAACAGCTTGAGAGCTATTAGAGATTTCTACCCAACGGCTTATTGGAATCACATATTACTACATGGGTGCTAAAGGCTTACATTTATATCTGGAATGTCCCGGGTATGTTGTCCTAGATGTCCTACTCTACATTGAGACGCAAGGTAGGGCTGGGCTGGGGGAGGTCGAGCTTCTCACAAAGTAAACATGGCTTGGGTTAGGTAGGTGTAAAAAAGGTAAAAATGGTGGTAAACGGACAAACTTAATATCCTTTGCCAAAAAAATGCTTTGGAGATCCATCGTTCCCATGCCATACCAGGAGCCTTCTGATTACAAGAGAATCATCCAATCATGGAGTAAATGCTGTTGCATCTAATACTTGACTACCTTTTGACCAATGCCTGCTTTGTTGCTTTATTGTTTCTAATTATCTTTTTTTCAGATTCATATGAGAGTCACGAGTCTTATGAACGATACGGTAAGATAACATATTGGGTAGACTTGTTAACCATTTAGTACCATAAGACAAGCACGTGCGTAACATAACATTCATGAAAAAAACTCATGCAATAGTTATATTCTTAGCCACCATATCATATTTAAGTGGTAGTGCAACTTTTCTAAATCCTATACTTTTTCATTTGATTTAGTAAACAAAACAAAGCAAGAATTCAGCGCATACCCAGTGAATACCATTCTAAATACCATTTAGCTCCATGGAAAGCAATATTTGGCATGAAGAATTAGATAGGGTTTGTCAAACTTAGGGTAACTTGACATAGTAGCGGGCTAAGCAATATATGGCCATATAACAGTATCTGCTGAGTCATTTGTAATGAGTATTCTGAAGCTATAGTGTGTGTGTGTGTGTATATATATATATATATATATATATTAGATTGTTATAAATTAACTTAGAAAGCAAGTATTTTTTTCTTAACTTACAACTTAAAAGATAAGAAACATTGTTTTGATAATTTCATAATTTAATTTTTATATTTCTAGACCCTTTCGTTAACCCAAGAAATGCCAACTCATTTATGAATTCACAGTACCGAAACATACGTATGAATGAAAGGTAAAGTACATTTTTCAGGTGCCATATTAGCACAATGTAATCAGCGCATAGGCATACTTGCTAACATGTTAGGGTGACCAGGTGTCAACATTTTTAGGGAACATTTCTCTAATTGATATATATTTGTTCCCTAGAACCCTCCAATCACATGTTCTCTGGGAAAGGAGAGGTGGATATCAAGGGGTTCAATTCGATAACAAAATGATTTAAAAAAATACTTTTCAGAGGCCATCTGGCATTGTCAAGCAAAGCCGTCAGTCTTCATTTTTGGCCCAAAGAAAGGTCCCACTCCAAAAATAATATTATCAAAAATTCTAAAGCAAACATCAAAAAAAACTTTCCACGCCGGATGGCAACAGATTGCAAAATGGCTCCTTGTTTCGAATGAGTATTTACATATACTGTTGTACACCAGCAGCCTCATGTGGTCAGACGATGCACTGCATTCCCTTTTGACTTAAATGGGCCCGATTGCCTTAAATAACTTTACTTTTGAGATACCAGATATAGTAACATTGATCCATTCTTTTTTAACTTTTATAGAATCCGTGAGCGTGCCAAGAGCCCCCGGGAACGTCAGCGTGAGACCTGTGAGGATTATGATCCCTGTGAACGTTACGCAATGCGATATGGATTCACTGCTGCATACAAGAGATATTTTGGACAGCGTAATGGGGAAAAATAAATACTATTAAGAATCCCTCCAGAAAACAAGACCTCAGTATTTGAGCTGAAACTTGCTGAGAGTCTTTGTATCTTTGAATGAAGTATCTGCACTTTCTTTTGTTTGTTGAGCTTTCTGCATGTCGCTGTAATGTCAGATGCCAAAGAAAGACCGTTTTGGCAGAAAAATCGGTTACATTTATTTTATATGTTCCTTTGATATCACATTGTGTAAGTTAATTCTTGGCTAGTTCTATTTTGAGAAATAAAAAGGCTGCTTTTCTACCTAATGAAATAAGTGTTATATAAATAATGGTACTCGTTAACAAACAAACCAAAAAATTTAGCCAATAGGATGGCAATAGAAATGGTGTTCTTGTATGGCATTCTTGTGGTGTTCTTGTTGTTCCAGCATTCTTCTTGCAGTTGTTCTAGCATTGCTGGTAGTAAATAATTTAAATATAGCCAAACTAAGCCAATACTGAACAGAAACCATCCATCAATGTGGCCTGCCTACCCCAATGACCACTAATATTGTGATATGTTGGAATCACCTTTAACGGTGGCAATTCAAACCAAGTAGGAATTTCCTCCCCTTAAAAAAAGAAGTCCAAATACCCCTATAATGCAAAAATAAAATAATGGCCAGCACAGAATATATTTGAAACAGGGCACAAGTGTACAAAAATCAAGAGAAAATGTACATGCCAGCACACATGCAAGATGAAGGCTGAAAGCCTATCTACCTAATACCCATT